>CM057818.1:62931305-63292501 GCA_030067965.1 Latrodectus elegans | reverse complement strand
CTGTTACATTAAAATAATCTTATTTTAATATGAAATTTTAAAATGTGCTGAAAATAAACTCTCATCTTTCTCCGTCTTTAATGATTCGAATTAGAATTAAGTTTTGCGGATAGTATTTAGTTTAAGATTTTCCATATTAATCTATTATCTCCAAATACCCAACTGAAATTAAATGTGAAGTTTTTAAACCTATTCTATTAAATTCTTTACTTAAATTCCTTTTTCTTTTACATTTTATGGTAGATTTAATTTTTTTTTTGCCTATTAAGTTTGTATGCTGAAATCTATACCTTCTATGAAAATTGTTTTTCGTTTTAATTTCCAAAAATAATAAATAAAAATTATACATAACACCTTCCGCATTCGTTCTATAACGATGTATTTTTAAGCGCATTTTATATTTTATTTAAATTTTTTTGTTTCTTTATCAATTCAACCTTCCGAATTAAAATTATTTTATTTTTTTATATATATATTTTAATCTGAAATTACAACTGTCACTTACCTTTAGTTTCATTATATTTGAAGTTAGTTTAAATTTGGTGCTTCAAATTTCAAATTTTAACAGGTATTTATCGTATATTTTAATAGCATTATCACCCATATTATTTTAAAAATGAGATATTTAAATTAATATTTTAACATTTTTGCATTTAATTATTGAAAATATCTTTTAACTTTGAAAATAGATATTTTAGCCAGAAAAGTTATTTTATACATTTTGTAAATAAACTACTGGCTATTAAAATTGCTACACCAGGAAGAAATGCAGATAACAAAATGATATTTATTGGACAAATATATTATACTAAAAATAACAAGTGATTAAATTTTCAAAAAATTTAGCTGGATAGATCCTGAGAAATCAGTACCCAGAACAACCAGCTCTGGCAGTAATAACAGCAGTTAAACCCCTGGGCATTGAGTCAAACAGAGATTGGATTGCATGTACAGGTACAGATGCACATGCATCTTCAACACGATGCACAGTTCATCAACCGTAGTGACTGGCGTTTGGTGACGAGCCAGTCGCTCGGCAACCATTGACCAGACTTTTTCTATTGGTGTAAGATCTGGAGAACGTGCTGGCCATTGCAACAGCCGAACATGTTCCGTATCAAGGAATGTCCGTACAATACCGCCAACATGCGGTCGTGCATTATTCTGCTGAAATGTAGGGTTTCGCAGGGCTCGAATAAAGGGTAGAGCCGCAGGTCGTAACACACCAGAAATGTAACGTGCGCTGTTCAAAGCACCTTCAATGCGAACAAGAGGTGACCGAGAAGTTTATCCAATGGCACCCCATACCATCACGCCAGGTGATGGGCCAGTATGACGATGACGAATGCACGCTGCCAGTGTGCGTTCACCACGATGCCACCAAACACGGATGCGACCATCATGATGCTGTACACAGAACCTGGATTCATCAGAAAAGATGACGTCTCACCTTCGTGCGCTCAGGTTCGTTGTTGATCACACCATTGAAGGCGCTCTTGTTTATGACGCAGCGTCAAGGGAAGCTGCAGCCGTAGTCTCCGAGCTGAGAGTCCATGCTGCTGCGAACGTCGTCGAACTGTTCGTGCAGACACTTGTTGTCTTCCAAACGACCCCATTTCTTGACTCACGGCTCGTGACGTAGTTGCACGATCCATTACGGCCATGCGGATAATATGCCTGTCTTCTCGGCTGCTAGTGATAGGTGGCCGTTGAGATCCCGCATGGCGTTCCATATTACTGTCCTGAACCCATCGATTCCATATTCTGCTAACAGTCATTGGATCTCGACCGATGCGAGCAGCAATACTGCGATAAGATAAACCGCAATCCCGGTACGCTACCATTCGACCTTTATCAAAGCCAGAAACGTGCTGGTATGCATTTCTCCTTCTTACACGAGGCATCACAACAACTTTTCACCAGGTAACATCGTTCAAATGCAATTTGTGTATAAGGAACCGGCTGAACAATTTCCTCATTTAAACACAATATAGGTGTCGCTACTGGCGCCTGCCTTGTCTGAATGCGCTGAAAAGCTAATCATTTGCATATCACAGCACCTTCTTCCTTTCGTATAAATTTCACGTCTGTAACATGTCGCCTTCTTGGGGTAACAATTTCAATTGCCAGTAGTGTATTTTGCTGAAAGTCTATTTACAATAAAGGATTTAAAAGGGTGCAATCCCATTTCTTTTGGATTACTCTCTAAATTTCCAATGTAAGTAAAATATGAAAATTTCAGTAAATTCAGGAATGATATAAATGAAATGATGGTGAAAAAGAAAAAATGAATGTGTAAAAATATATTGCAATCGAGAATAATTTCTAGCTTATTGAAATTCAGCAAATCATCACAATTGCCAACTTAGTTGTAGATAAGGAAAATGGGCAATTAAAAGAAGTCCTTGTCGTCATATGTTTGCGAAGAAAGTAGAAAAAGGCAATAAACGCTTGAATTCTTTTACGCAAAGGTACAAAAAAGGATAACTTCGGAAAATCATTATCTCCTCGACATTCCACTGCTTACAAACAAGGCTACAGTAAATTTCAAACGAAAAGTGCCTCAAAGACGAAGTGGATGTGCGAGAAGCAAGTTAGCCGTCAAAGAACTGGATGGAAATGTCATTTAGAGACAATTAAAATCTATTTTTTTGTTGAACCAAAAATTAAAATTTTTCCTTAATTTTATCAAAACGAAGTCTGTTTGGGAGGGTAAAGTCATTATCTGATAACGTGATGAAAGAAAATATGCGTATTTACCCTCAAGAACACTTTTCTTTTGCACAAGATTCCACACAAGTCCTATTGCAAAGTCAACTAAAATATAGTTAAAAGCTAAAACTAATTTTCTTTCCCCTGAAAAATAGCTAATCTCTTCCCTTGATTTAACTACTAGCGATTCTTTTTATGTGGATACTTAAAGACAATTCCATAGTCCTAAAATAAGGACACTTCCTAGGTTTTAAGAAGTAGTCAAAAATGAAGTCCGAAGAATGCCCCTAAAAATGGTTGAAAAAATGTTCATGATTTTGCCTAAAAGCTTGCGTAAGGTGTGTTATTCTGAAAAAAAAACCATTTAAAATTTAATAAATAAAAACCCATTGAAAAGATTTAAATAATTTGATTGAATAAATCTTATGGTGCTTTGAAATTAGTACATTTTATGGTGCATTATTGTTGAATCAACCTGTAGCTTTTTAAGCAAACGATTTGAATCACTTAAAGAGATTTAAGATACATATTTTCATTGCAGTTATAAAATTTTTATTTCTTACATAATAATATTTTAAGTTGAATAATTGTGTGTGTGTGCATATAAAATTTTAAAACTACTCAATATTTTATTTATTAATTTTCATATTGTACTTCCACCTCTTAAAATGTCCAACCCTTACATGATATAAAAAGATAATGTTTTATTTAATTTTAAATGCTTTTGGGTTTTTCACTCAGATTTCGTTTTCTTGTTTACATTTTTCTGAAGACATAATCACTAAATTTCAAGATATTTTAATTTGAAATTTTTGCATCTTAAAACACACGAAGCATTGTTTACTGAAGAAACAGCTTTCTTAGTTTTTTCAGTTAACTTATGAAAACTATTTATAAACTATAATTGCAATTATTTACATTAAATCTAAAAATAAGTCATAAATCTACTCACCAACTCTTCCTAATCTCTTCTATTGCAGCACCCTTTTCATGGAAGATGAATATGCTAAACTTGTCTTCTAGAAAAAGGTATTGGTATAAATATTGGTTTTATATATTTGTGTCTTATCTGCCTATTTTTGTTTTATGGACTCTGGCGAGTCAATTAAGTTTTGGGGAAGCAAATCCTTTTTAAATATTAATACAGATTTAACTCTTTTTAGTTCATTTTTTTTTATCAATATTTGGATTTCAGTTGAACTTTAATCATTGCTTACTATTTCTGTATCTTTTGTGTCAATCACAACTTTCTGCGAATGTAATAAGTCATTTATAAATGATAGTTTTCTGTTCGTTCTTTTTGAGAATATAATATTAAATTATAAGTAATGCTAATATCGTTTAAAATTAATTACTGCAGATACATCTATTAAATTATTATGTACATCGCCTCTTTTATGAATAAATCTGCATCATTTTATTCATATAATAAAGTACCAAAATTTAAGCAATTTAAAGCTAGTAATTATATTTGCATTGCAATTTCTTGTTAAAACAAGTTTCTATCCTTCTGTAGATAAATACTCGTATTTTATCATTATGGCATTAAAAAAATGAAGGTAAATTGGTTTCAATTATAACAAAAATAATGATATAGTACATATTTTATTCAAAAAATTATATTATTTAAAAAGGACAGAAATGAACTTACGAATGTAACGAAAAACTATGTCAAAAAATGGCATAAAAGGTAAAGACCGTCAAAAATATTGAGTAGTTCTTAAAGATTTTAATTAGACATTTTCTTGATGTTTGTCTTTTATTTTCTCATATTGTATTGTCTACTGACAACTGGCTTGTGCAACCAAGGTTTTCGTTTCTACAAAATGATTCATTTATCTAAGCAAAATGCATTGCATTCGAGCCGAAAGATTCACTGCCAAATTGAATGTCATTTTTCCAGAGTCAGTGCTATAGACAATGGTTAAATGGTCCATTTTATGGTGTCAATACCCAAATAAACATGTGAACCAATTAGGAATACAATAAAGTGATGTTGATATTAAGCCGTATCTGACCTAAGCAATTAACCTATTTCAAGGAACAAATTACTTTGGAGCTTTAATAGCAATTCTAAAAATATATATTTATATATAACTTTATTCTTCAAATTATTCAACATCAATATTATTTGAAATCGTCAAAAATAATGTAATTATGAATAAGGTAACTTAAATTATTTTCAACAGAGATATATAGCAATAAGTGTTTAATATTTTTTGTAAGAAATATTACATTATTAAAAAAATTGAATAAAACTTAATTCATTATAAAATTTATATTTAAAAAAACTCTCATTTTTATAAACAATATTCTTAATGATTGTGATTAATGCAATAACTGGTTACATCTATTTGGTAGTTAATGCTTAGTCTTTAATTAATGTTATTTACAAAATTCAGCTTCTCTTTAGACATCAATACCAATTTCATATTATTTATCTTGGATTAAGTATCAGTAAATTTCTTTTCACTAGAAAATTCATCCCGATTGCAATTAATTTGAATGATTAGTAATTTGTATAAAAGAAAATATTTTCTTCTGACATACAAATTATTTCTGCTCTACTTATATCTCAGTTAATCCTTGAATTTAAAGAAATGTTTTTAAATTCTCTTATATAGGTAATTACGCTTCTTTCTATTCCTTATGAATGTGTGGTCTGAAAATTTTTAAATCATCTGTAGAAAACATGTAGCAACATTATTTGAGGTAATGTTAGGGCTCGAAATTCTATATTACAAAGATTTGAAGAACGTCTATTCATTAATACATAAAACTACTAAGCTTATTTGCCTTAAAGATTTAGTGTAAATACAAAATACTCAGGGTTTTTTAATTTGGTTTAATATTAAAACTTAAGCAAATATGAAACTCTCACACTGGTTCAAAGTTAGATCAAAATGTTTTAAAACAAAAGTTAACTTTGTGCAGTGGTTTTTCATAATAAACTGTAAATGGTATCCTAAAAGTGTCCATATTGATATTTCAAGATATTTTTAGATAGATTTAAGATAGATTAAAATTGTAAAAAAGGGTAAAGAATTTTATGGTAATATTAAATAGATGAAATTACGTAAGATAGGGCCAAACAGGGTATAAAAGTTCTCTATAAATATGTGCCCCATATTCCAAAAACTGAAGCCGATATGTTTCGGAACATATTTTAAGAAATTCTGCCATAAATTTTACTTCTATTCACTTATTAAATGCAATTTTGCAACAACAGTTGTGTGAAGATTTCCTTTATTTAAAAAAAGAGTTACTTATTTAAAAAAACATTACATTTGCTTAGTTGATTCTAAAAAAAGCAAAGGTTTCTCTTAGAATGCGTGGTGAGACGACTATGAGCACACAACTTACAACGACTATTCATTTATAAAATAATATACGGGAAGCAATTGCATATGATGTAGACAAGAAAATGTTCTCCACTTCTCTACATCACCAGCTCTTGCATTTAATCATTTGTTGCATATAATCATGAGTTCTTCAAATTTTTCAGATGTTAAATTCTTGAACGACTATTTTACTAAATGAAACAGTTAAAGTATTTTATGACTTACAAGACTAGGACTGAGATACGTTTTTAGAAACTTAAAAAGAGAGGAAAAGACTTGCTAACTCTTCAAGAAACTTTGACTGCCATTCATAACAAGAAGTGAGCAACACCCTACTGCCCGAACCGTTGCTATTCCTGCAACACTGGAACTCCTGGATCAATATTAATCGCAAATCTGGAATTTGCTCCAGCAATTTTCCAACTTTGGACTAAGAATGGAGATTTTGTTTTAGTTGGCGAGTATAGGTGGTTGTTTAGCCTAATGAACTAGCTTCAGAAGAACATGATGGGAATATTAAAACTTTTCAGTCACTAGAGACGCGATAAATGTTTAAATGTAAGGGATGATTGTGTGCTAAATTAAACAGATTTCCTTACACAGAAAAGAAATTTTTATACTCTTTATATCTTTCCTTTTGTGCTAATTCTCATATACCATCCTCAAAATTCGTGAAAGTTTCGTTAAATAAAAAAATACTACATAAAAATGATATGATTTAGCTGAATGGTGATTTTTCATGGTGATTTTACAGTTGTTAAATAACGGGGACTTTTAAATTTTATAGAATTGAATTTCACATTTGCGATGAAATCTTGAGTTATACCAAGAGAATAATCTTGAAAAATAAGTATTGATAATTTAAAGACAGAGTTACTCTAAGGAATTGATGGTATACTTGGAATTTCAGTTTCTGTTTTTTCAGTATTTAGAAACATTGGTTCCATTTTCAGCTACTTGATTTGTCCAAAAATTTTAATTTAACAATATTTATAAAATCTGAAAATAATGAAACACAGCATAGTTTGATAATTTTATAATTATATATTTACCATTCCAAATAAATTTTACTTTGTACGTAAAGATTTTTGAACAGTATGAGAACAGATCAAATGCAAACATGAAATGCATATTGCAGTACATATTTCTTATAAAAAGTATGCATCTTCATTTTTTTTTTCAGAAACAAGCATTACAATGGCTGAAAAATCTACAGTTTTATAACTAGAATCAGATCATTTCAAAATTCAGAAAGGTTTTTTTTTTAAGATATAAAGCATTTCTGAAATTTTGTATAGTCCCATATCCATTATACCGTCTAAATTCTGCAACGTCCATAGCACTATTTTTTTTTTTTTTTTTTTTTTTTTACTTTCCTAAACATTTTCATCCCCTGATGATCCTCTAAAGCAGCTTCGTTGAGAGAAAGTTCCTTTCAGGAGTTCTTCAACGCCTGAAACTAAAGAGGCATCAATTTACATATCTTTATACAAATTGTATCTTAAATGATAAACAATGTTGCTTTAAAAACGTTTGTGCTTCAGATATAAAATGCTATTTAAAGGGCTAGTTTTTAATATTGACAGGGGTATATTGTTATACAAAGAATTTATTTTCAAAATATTGAATGAAATTAACAAAAAAACTAATTTGCTTAAGAATATAATGTATATATATATATATAATTTATAAAATATAATATATATTAATATAATTGAGTTTAAATTTATTTATGTTTTATTATTTTATTATTAAAAAGGATTTATTAAAATCTTTTGATCATTAATATTATAATTTAATAATGTATATTTTAATAACATATATAATAATAAATATTATAATTTAATTAATTTTAATTTCATTTGTATTTTTGATGAAAATTTAAAATCAAGAGTTTTGTTTCTAAAATCAATGTTTTCAATTGTGTGTTCTACAGATATTTTTTTTAGTGAATAAAATGAATTAAGGTAAGATTAATATGATATCAATTTTTGCATATCGCACATATTTTAAGAACTGTATATCCTAAAATATAATGAAAATTTTAATTATTGAATGAATTTACTCTCTTAAAGGTAATAGAGACCCCTTAAATTAAGTTGTTACTAAAATTAATATAATTGAGTTTAGAAAGTATTGAAATAATCAAAGAATGATTAGATTAATTGATGCACAATTATTTACTTGACTATTTAATGCAAACGATTGGATCATTAATTGCTAACGATTAAGTGAATCAGGACTAATTTTAAAGAAATAAAAATACTACATATTTAAATTTTAAACATATTTATCATCTTGTATTCTTTTAAGAATAACAAATTGTGATTTCTCTTTTTAAAACCATGCAATCATTTCTAAACTCGGTTTGCTAGAAGCCTTGAAAAAGACAACTCAGTATTCTTAAGAAATTTCGGTACTTACGTATTATCGCAACCATGCCAACTCCCGGGATAACTTGCCAAATCGGCAGCCCCAATGTCACACGCATCTAAGGCGCTGAATTGGCAACCATTTACTTCCTTTCAAATTTCCCCGCTTACCACCTTTCTCAGCCTATCCGTTCGTTGAAAATGGCAAGCTCGAACTCTAAAATGGGAATCTAGGATTTACCAAATTCTGAAAAAGATGCCGTTACATTTTTATAGAAGTATAGCATTTTACCATACATTTAGAAATGTACCAACTCTCTTCCGATGAAACTTTATTTTGGAAAACAAATTTTTCGGAAGTGCAACGTTGCAACCTATAATCAACACATGGGAATAACAAGTGGTGATTGGTTTTAGGGAAGCCGTATCCCGTTATTAAAAGCAGTAAGATTCATGTATTGCTGGTGCAAAGAATTAACAACAGTCAAATTTTGTGACGAAGAACTTAATTTAGCAGACAAAATAGTCATAGACTGAAATAATTATATGAGAGAGATTTGTGTTCTCCACATGGAAAGCAAAGAAATAAATAAAATAGGTGAACCTGTTCGCATTGTGGAAATAGATGAAAGCTTGTTCACGAAAAGGAAAAATAATTCGGGTCGAATATTTCCAGAGCAATGAATTTTTGGTGGCGTCTGTCAAAAGACCAAACAAGCATTTTTAACAACCGTTTCTAATTGAACTGCAGCCACGCTTTTCCAGAAAACTGTCGAAAACATTGAGGAAGGGAGTACACTTTATTCTGATAGTCGCTATTTTTAATCATTCAAGAGTAAATCACAAATACAATTTTGTCGACTCCAAAATGGATGTGCATACCCTAACAATCGAAAGAATGTGGGGTTCCGTAAAGTGGGGGAACATGAGACAACGGGGTACATCAAGACACCATCTTGAGTCTTACTTGGCAAAATTCATATGGCGACAAGACCAAGAAAACGATAAAAAAAAATATAAAAAACTGTTTTGATTCTGTTTTAAAAGCCATTTTGCAATATTTTCCACCAAAACGTAATTAATACATCGTTAAATAAAGGTATAAAAATTACTTAATATTTTTCTTCATATATTATTTATTATTTTCTTTCATACTGTTTCTATCACATTGTACTTTTTAACTACGCGTTCAATGTCCCGTTAGCGTATCCCATTTTAGAATTGACTCGGTCTTGTATAATTCCACCAATATGGTTGCGATAATACGTAAGTACCGAAATTTCATTCAAATACAACTTATATTTAAATTACTCAAATTTTCTACTTTGAAAACTAACTATTTTGCAATTATTTGAGATTTGCTTTCTACAGAAGTAGATGATATCGTTGTAACTGAATCATAACATATTACTGAAAGCATAAAAGGCACCAAAGGTTAAGAAATGAAAAGAAATTTTCAGGCTAAATAAAATCAATAACACTCTTTTTCCGAATATAATTAATTCATTTTTTTCAAATAAAACGCATAATTTTTCTTGTCATACTTCCATTTTTGGTTATGAGAGTTTGGTGCATTTCCCTTAGAACAAAATTATTATTACTCATATTTGTCTTGGTGCAAAATTGGATGGAGTGACACTAGAATGTAAATACCAAAAGTAATGTTTATGCAGTGTAAACTTGATACAACATTGATATTGGGAAAATATAAGGAATATATTTTCATTTTGAAAATTTGGATATAAATGCACTTAATTCAAGTATTACATATTTTTTTAGTACCCAAATTTATAACCTTAAATACTAATTATTTTGCAAATTTCTTTTGTAGGAATTATTTTTTTCAAATGATAGCAAAACAAAGAGAAATATCAGTGGTTTGCAAACATTTATTGCACATTTGGGTTAAGCTAAACTACTTAGAAAACTTCCTTTTGTTATATTAATTTGAATAAATATTTAATATTTTAGATTAGAAATTAAGAACATGCATTTCCAATGTTTATTTAATTAGTAGCAAATAAAAACTCTTCAAACTGAGTAATAAGTCATAAATATCTTTCTTTCTAAATTTAATAAAAAAAAATTAAACCTGTTTGATAATATTTTAATGCATAATACAAAAAAAGAAAACTTAAAAAAATTTAGTAATGAAACTTTAAATAACTGCTAGAAATGTAAAACTGAAAGAATAAAGACAAATATCGGATAATATTTACTATACGGTCAACATTGGCGTTTGTTGGCGCCAAATTTGGTGAACATTTATTGGAAACACGGTAAACTAGTATTTTGGCAATGGGTGCTACTTTGATATACCCCCCCCCCCCAAAAAAAAAAAAAATTACGCGCCAAATCTGGCACTCCCTACGCACTCTTGTTTAGCGGCTGATGTTGATTGTTTTAATAAATTTATGGAAATTGTTGCTGGGGTAAATTGGGAGAATTTCAAGATTTGTCTATAAATAATTCTTTTTATTAGATCGGCGGCTTCTTTTTCTTACATTTGTTACTCAGCTTCATTCCTTCATTTGTATTTTTTATGTATTCATTGTACTTTTTAGGTATTCATTTTTTTTTATTTAACGATTAAGTAATTTTTGTTTATTAATTATTTGTATTCAGCGAGAATTCATCTTGGCGAGAAAAAAAGACGCCAAATTTACGATTTGGGGGGGTATATCAAAGTAGTTCCTGGCAATGTTATTTCTCAGTAATTTCTTATGAAAACTTACTGATTTAAATTCATTAATATAAAATTCAATCAAAACATTTCATGGATAATTCAACATATCAACTTTATTATTTTACCATTGATGTTTGAAATCTATAAATCTGCTTTTTTTGTTAATTTTGTAAAATTAATTCAGCATATTGTTAGATACTAACAATGTAAACAACAATGTGAAATATTTGTTACCATTTTAGCCGTTTTTTCCGATCGGACATTAGTTATACGGTTACCCTTGGCGAATTTTTGAAAATTTCGCCAAGGTTGACCGTACGGTAAATTTTTATCTAAACATCAAACACAAAATTATAATTTCTGTTAATGATTTGAAAACTTTATTTTCAAATGTTGATTATAGCATTCAAACACACACACACACACACAATTCCAATTGTTTTATAAATAATTATATACTCAATAATGTGCTGCAAAAAATATGAAATAGAGTTCAAAGTCATACACCGAAAAAAAGAGAAAATGTAAAAAGAAATAAACCAAAATGATGGTAAACTGCAAGAAAATATAAACTTCTATGTTATTATGATCAAAAAAACTACATTCGTTCAGAATTTTTTATTCATAAAACACCTTCAAACAGCTGCCAAAATATATTGTACAAGACGATTTCAAAACCATTGATGATTTTTAAAATATTTGGATAAAAATTGAGCTTTGGAATCATGGATTATACGGCACCTGTGCCTTTTTTAAAACTAGTTTTTCATGACATAATTTCATATACTACATCGTTAATATAAAAATTATGTGTAGCAAGGAATACATTGCCTTTAACTTTAAAAGTTAATATCAGTATCGTATACAAAAATAAATTAAAAATAGCTGATAAAAAAAAAAACATTACTGTAGGTAGCACTATCAAAACATTTTAAAAGATTGAAGAACTATAAAAATGTAAATATTTTATCATATTCATATATTTATTGGAAGATTAGTAATAGTTTGCATTATCACGAAAGAAATTTAAACTTAACAAAAGCTTTATTAAGAGTACTTGTTATGAAAATAGATTTTAAAAAAAAATGTCAGTAAATTAATTCAAATTCTCATAAATTTTCCGTATTATTTTTATTAAATACTTCCAATAAATTTGCAAGAATGAGTTTCCACTAATTTATTGCTACAAACTGACATTAACTCACTATTCATTCGTAAAAACTATTCATAGTAAAATATCTCGAACAAGCTTTTCATATATAAATCCGATATTAAACAGAATACATACATTTCAGCAAATTGAAATTGATGCACAGTTCAAACAATAATATACAAAATGTGTGTGATCTATAATAAACTTTATTTTATTCAAAATGGATATAAAATTTATTTAAAAAATATAATCTACTTTGCAAATGCTGAAATTTCAAACTTTCAATCTTGCTGGCTCCGCTTCAAATGACTGTTATTTAGAACTCCAAGCCAAAGTAAATGTCTGCGCATGCGCAGGAGGTATAAAATTTATTGCGCATGTGTGAGCTGGGCAAAAAAAAAATGATTAGTAAAACAGCCGTATAAACCAGCACGACAAATTCTGAATACTTTTGGCGACGAAAAAATGTTGCCAAGAGGACATATTCCGATGTCTCGTGATGACGTATATACTAGGGTTGCCAAAATAGAATATTTTATGTAACTCTTATAGGTCTTTCCCTCTATGACGTAAAAAAACCCAGGTTGCAAGGTAAAGGAGAAAATCTGCCAAAAAATTACCAGGCTCAGAATTTGGCATGCTGGATTGTACGGTAACCGTGCCAATTGATATGACGTAAGGCTCAAAATCATGACATCAGAGTCCATTGACTTATAATTCAATCTATAAGCGACGTTACAGTAAACTTTCTTAATTTTACTTCCCTAAGAGAAGATAACATGCCAAATTAAGTAAAAAAAGATGCTAAAATTTGGAGTTGTTTTCATTAAGTTTTTAATAATATTCGAACTATCCTGGATTGTTTTATTTTATTTATTTTTTGACACAATCTGGAAATTGGCTATAAAATAATGTTGTTTGAAAAAATAATTCGTATGACAAAGATATTTCTAGCCAGAATCTACCAAAACATTCCTCGAGTTTTCTCATTTTCCTTAGTGAGCATAAATATATTCATATAAGCAGTGAACATGCAATAACATTCATTAAGAATTATTTTATATATATATATATATATATATATATATATATATATATATATATATATATATATATATATATATATATATATATATAAAACAGTAAAAATGAAAATTTATATAGAAAAATTTTATTCATAATTGCATTGCTCTTTATCATAAAAACAAATTTTCCCGGCACTTTCAACAACAAAATATATAGAACCCAATGAAAAAGATTTCTTTATACAATATAAAATTTATTCACTTATTGTTCCATGCTGAAACATAGGACTTGGAATAATATAGTAAAAAATTCAATTAATATCTACTGTATTTTGTATGAATATACCAAGTATTTACGTAATGTAGAATTAAATCAAAAGCAGAACTGAGAATTAAATGTAATGCAGAATTGAATTAAATGAGGTTTTGAACTACGTAAGAGAATAAATGTAGAATTAAAAATGGAGTGTTTATTAATACTTGAATAACTAGCTGCCGCTAACACTGTTAGCGAAAGCAATATTTGGATATAATCACATACCTTAATGTTTCATCTTTGTCATTCATTAAACACATGTATTAATATATTTTCCGGTAAAAAGATACATGAGAATATTCATTTTAAATACGTAAATAAAAGAAAAATATCTAACTCATTAACGATTCGGTTTAAATATTTCCCTTCTGAATCAAGAAAAAAAAATCAAATAATGTAGGAACATAAATTCATTATAAGTCAAGTAACAGAGCAAAAATATGATAATTTAGCATTAGTATTGAGAGTTGATATCCATTTCAAATTTGACACATCGGTATGACACCTAAGAAACTTTACACTTTATGCACAAATTTACTTTTGAACGATGGAACATTTTTCTGCGGGAAAAATTTAAAATAAAAGTAAAACTCATCGAAAAAATTTAGAAATGTTTTCTTTTATTTTCAAAATTATTGAAGACTTGTCTGAATCCAATTGCTTATCGTGATTTCAGAAATTTGAAAAAAAAAACAGATGCAAAACATTTACCTTTTTTATAAATGTACAAAAATTTTATTTTCCGTAGTTCGCAGAAATTTTCTGTTTAATATTTCAGTTTTTACAATTAAAAACTATTGGAAATGAAGCTACAATAACTCTTTAAAGATATTTAACTATCACCAGAAATGAGAAAAAGGAGCAGCAGAAGGAAAGGTACCCGTTAAAGATGTTCGACACAAACTGCATAAAGCGCTCTTAGTCATTTGCAGATAACGCTCCATTCTACTTCGAATAAATAAAAATTTGAATGACTAAATATTAAGAGACGCGAAAACAGAATGTGTTGGTGTTAACGCTTGCAATTTACTTTCGTTGCTGAAATTAGTCTGCACACATTTCTCATATTTACAATAATGAAAAATAAATCGAGAATCTGGCGTATGACACGCTGATTACTGAATCACAGATTCTGACCATGGTATAAACGCATACAATGAATACTATTAGCTTCACAGCAATAAAATTTGCCTCATCTGTATCAGACTGGGAATCTTTAAGATACTATGACAGTATTCCAACAATAACTACAAAATATTTGATTTTTATTATATTCCTTCAAGCAATCATCGGAATGATTACTTATCTGTTTCAGAAATAAGCATTGAAGTTTAAATAAGTTTCGTCAACAAATGATATATATATATATATATATATATATATATATATATATATTTATATATATATATTTAGTTTAAAATGTAAATAAATATACTATTTTTAATACTTCCTAAAAAAGCAAGCCTTTCCAAGCAATATCGGACGCAGTTGGAATATTTAAAATAGTAATTACGATATTGATCATTTTCGTTTTGACGATTATTGTACAGGTATAATAGGATTGTACCAAAGATTTTTATTGACACATTTTGTTTGAAAAATAATCAATTCGAGTATCGTTATTAATAGTTATATTGTCTGCGGTGACGTTAATACGTTAGTAACAAATAGTGCTTGTGACATATAATCTCTCATATTACAGTACTTACGTATTATCCCACCGAACGCTTCAACAAACGAATGGAGCGAGTGAGTGCCATTTACACTACAAAAAAGGTTTTTATTTGTTTTAATGAAAATACAGTGAGACTGCTCTATTTTCTTTTACTTTTTAAAAACGTATTTAAAATTTACAGCATTTGTTGGCATTTTTTTTTCTTTTTAGAAAAAGCAACATAATACAGAACTAAAGTATCAATATTTTTCAGCATCAACATTAAGGCTTAACTTTTAAGCTTGCTAACTTGTGTTGGTTATCCCATTAACGGGAAAATAATTCAAAATTAAATTTATGCAAAGGCAAATGAAAGAAGTTCGTTAAAAGATAATTTTTTGTCTCTCAATCGAGAATTGCTGGTAAAAATACTGTTAAAAATGTACATATTTTCCTCAAAATACTTAAATACATGAAAAATGCTTCAATAAATAGTCAATAACATCATCAGACTCTTTATAGTAAAAGGGCTAATGTTTTAACAGAATGTCCAATTTTGGCGGAGCTGTTGGTGAAATATTTTTCTCCGTATCATCATTAAAATATTGTACCCAGCTTCGGGGTTTTTGTTCATTGATTATGGTTGAAATAAACACTTTAAAATTCACAAGACTTTTATTCGTAGCAAATTGAACTTAATACAGAAAATTCCAGTAGTAGAAATTACAATTCCACAGATCTAATACAGCTAATACAGTTTGTCTGAGATATTAGAGCTTTCTGTAATTGGAAACAGCTTCCAATTATAGAAAGCTCTAATATCTCAGACAAACAACAGCTTCTGTGCTCTCGACTAGCTAGCATTCAAGACTGATAGTCTTCACTAACTTCTCACTGCCGCTAAAAAAAAACTCAGAAACTGACTTGGTCAGTGGAACGGGGGTATTTACAGCTTGCTTGGCTTGAAAGTCTAGGTCTTTCTCCAAGTCTCTGGAAGTTTCCAGGCCATCTCGCTCAATAATGGCCCTAGATCTTAGGTGGTGGAAATCTCCAGAACCATTTATTTCTCGACAAGAATCTCGCCAAGTTGTCACCAACTATATCGCCAATTGGTCGCCAAGAATTTTGCCAAGTAAGCTATAAATACCACCATTACAAAGCTTTAAAAAATATTTACAAACTTTGTAACAATATCCTATTTTACATTTTAGATTTTCAAAAATGATAAATTGTTTGTTCTGTTAAAGAGCCATTGCTAGCCAAAAATTGAAAGAAGTATCAGTAAGGATATTTAAAATTAGGAATAAGATTTACTGTACGGTCACCTTTGTCATGTTTTTTTTTTTTTTTTTTTTTTTTTGCCTTAAATTTGGCTAACATTTTTACTACAAATTCGGCAAACTAGTGTTTTAGCAATCCTACTTGTCAGTAATTTCTCATGAATATTTACCGACTTAAATGCAGTAATATAAAATTTGATAAAAAATTTTATGTATAATTTAACCTATCAACTTTACTATTTTATCATTGATCTTTGAAATCCATAAATCTGCGTCTTTTGTTGATTTTGTAAAATTAGTTGAGCAAATTGTTAGATACCAACAATGTATGAAGTATTTGTCACTACTTCAGCCATTTTCCTCTAGCCGTTTTTCCCCGATCGGAAATTTGTCATATATTACCCTTGGTGACTTCTTGAAAATTTCGCCAAGGGTGACTATATAAACAATATCGAAAAAAAATTAGGAAAAAACAATATTTTCTTTTTAAGAAAAAATGCTTACAAAATATATAAGGAAAATTGTTATTCAGCATGTGCCAATGATATTGTGTATAATATATTAATCTTCGAAATGAGGAATTATTCAATTTTAAAATATGTTTAAAATTCGTTAAGGAAATATTTTGATCATTATGATTGCTATAGCTAATGATATGTAAAAAGAAATATTCATATATAAAATAAAGAATATAAAATTCAATAAAGATGTGTAAGATATCCACAAGCTAAAATTGTTTTATATTCCGATTTTATTTTCTTAAATTGGAAAAATGTAAATACTGGTGCATTTCACTGAATATTTTATATTTATTTTAAATATCTATAATTCCTCCATTTTCTTATTTTTTATATTTGACAAAACACATTTGAATTGTTTCGTTTGTGATTTTGTTGGCGATCAAAAATAATATCATGCTTACCTTATGACATAAAAAATATCCGTTATACTGAAAAAAAAGTTATTAAAATTTAAGTATATTTAACTCGAATAAGAATGAAAATTAAAAATAAATTCATATTTTTAAAATGTGTGAGTTTATAGAAAAATGAGAAAAATCAAGTGGAATGAAGTCAAGAAAAAGAGAATGAGAACATAAATATGAATTACTGAATTATATTTTAAGAAATAATATGTAAAAAAATACGCATGAATTTTTCGTTCCATTAAAGTGAAATAGGCTTCAGTACACTTTTAGTCATCCCAAAATACGGTGGTTTCCCTTTCTCATGGGAAGATGCAATTATATATAAAATGTATTTATATATAATTGCATCTTCCCATGAGACTTAAATAATAGAATGTAACAATCATTTCATTAGGAGGCTGAAACTGAGGCCACCCATATACATAATCCTACATAATGCCTTTTTCTATAAAAAAGATTATAATAGCCAGCACAGATTAATCAATATTAATAAAATATAATTAAATAACAAATTTTAATATTTGAAATGAAAAAAGCAAATAAGAAAATCAAATTCCAATGATTGATTACATGTTAACAAAAATAACATACAATAGTTTACTATTTCTAATAAATAATGGGACAAAAGATATATTATTGTAATTTAGTGAAAATGTGCTTTGGGTCCCCTGCTTGGCGCATTTTCAAAAAGTCGCCAACTGGCGCGTTTTTGCGTGTTGTCTCGCGGAGTTCAATGCTCCGAAAGACATTACGCAAAACGGCTTTTCTATGGCGATGAAACCGAAATCCGTGTTTTTAAAGAATTTTGTCGTTGGTATGGCAACGAAAACAAAAACAATGGTTTTTTTACGAATCGTATAACAAAAAATACATATATAATTCCATAACGAAAAAGACAGGATTTCCACAAGGAGTGCATTTAGGATGAAATAGCCAGGGTTACCACTCTTTGCCCATTTGGCGAGAAAGGTGTACCCAAACCACAGATTAACCTGTAATTTTAAGGTGAGGTATAATGTACTAAAATGGTTATCAAAAGAAATTCATTAAAAATATATTAAGAAAATTACGATTCAAAAATTTTTCATTTAAGAATCTGTAGAAACAAATATTACATAGTCTTTTCGGCGTAATTTCATAAGTGATCAAATTAATGTGTTCAAAATTAAGTCGTTTAACAATTAATGTTTATTTATTTACAAAAGAAAAAACTTTAATTTAGCGTAGTCTCGAAATATTGTACATTTTATGTCATTTACTGCGACGTAAATAAGTGTAAATTGTTATATTTTATGATTTATAACATTCTAAGTCGTTCAGTTTATGCTTTTTATTTCAGTATTCCTTGATTCATGAATGTTTATACAAATCAAATAAAAAATAGGACTACATAAATTGCAGCTTTTTTTGATAAAAATATGAACTTACATTTATGATTTGCCTTGATTAAAAAGTAAACTTGAAATTATATATATATATATATATATCTGCTGATTCATAAAAATATTATAAACAATTCTACGTTAGGCTTAACACTGTGTAATGACAAATTATGTCTATAGTTACGTTAAGATCTTTTTCAAAAAAATCATTTATTAAACAGAAATTTCATTAATCGAAGATTTATTTACTGTTTCTTATTTACTTATTATAAACCAAATATTTTTAATTGTAATATTAACTGAATAAGTATGATGCATTCATCCAAGTGATTTTCCGCCGAATCTGGCCTCTTTTGTTTTGATTATAGTATTGCCAGTTTTCTATTTGGTGTTGAAAATTTGAGGTTTTGTTGCTTTTCGGATTTTTTTTTCTTTTTTGCAAGGTTTGGATTTCTTTATGTTGTTTTACTTCATTTTTGCGTCATATATATGTATTTTTAAGTGGAAACAGCGTTTGAGTTATTTTGTTAAGCTTTTTAATTTGGCGGAATTAATTACTTTCTATAGAAATAAAAATGACTAATTTAACGGATTATTTTCTCATTATAAAAATAATAAATATAATATTCTTTTGCAACAACTATATAAAGTAAAATGAACCTATGTTTTTGATTATTTAAAATTTGATGTAAATCTAATTTTAAAAAATAAAGCATTTAATCAACTTACCTACTCTAGACAACCAACCTTCAAACATCAAATTTGACGGTATTGATTTAAGTGGCTTATTCTAGGAATATCCAGCTGTAATTAATTTTCTTGCATGCCCAAGTACTATAAAATTGATATCATGAGCAAATTGATCGAAGCTGTTAGATAAAGCTAAATTCTAGATTAAAATCAAACTGACAACTGCCTGATAATATGCTTAAATACTTCACAGAGAATTGGTATCTTTTAGGCGGTTTTATCTTTCAAAAATACAATAAAGTGCCAACTTAAGCAGTCTGAGTTAAAAATAGAAAATCAACTTTAATTAGTTTCTTACCTAAGCAGAGTTGTCATATCTAAAGTCAATAATTTATTCGTTCTTAAATTTAGGGATTTACATGATTCAAATTTATACGATCTCAAATTTAATGACATTTTCTAAAGCGAAACATTTGATAGTTTTTGAGCACAAAAAAGCAAAGCTTAATTAACATTACTCAACAACATACAAATTTCAATTTTGTTTAGTATAATCTAACATTTTTAATATATATTTTGTTTAATAGAATCAGCAACTACTCTGAAATTTTTCCCTATCATACAAATCTGAATTCCTTAGTCTTAAATTACGAAATATGTTAGCCAGTTATTGTTATAAAATTGGCCAATTAATTGAAAACCATAAAACAAGTAGTCATTTTCATGTTATACAAAAATAAATTAAAGTATATATATATATATATATATATATATATATATATATATATATATATATATGTATATATATATATATAATGGTTAAATAAAAATATTTTTCAACAGATATATATATATATATATATATATTAAGTTAATCTTGTGTTAAAATTTGTTGTTTTTTAAAATATATTAAAATTTATATATATATATATATATATATATATATATATATATATATATATATATATATATATATAACTTTCTATAGTTTTTCAATTGATATTATCATTATAGTGCAAATGAAGAAAATATAGAATACTTAAAGATATAGTTCGTAGGCAATTTAAAATAAGCAAATTAAGATTAGGATCTTTACATTTGGCTGCAAAAAGCATTCTCAAATGTGTGAGTGACATTTGAGATTCAGAAGGTGTACACACTAACGATTTCTTATTATATCTTATTTCTCTTTGATTTTTACTTTATATTTGTTTTTAATTTGCAAATCATTATATTATGGTCACTGGCTGTAAATTTATCCTGTATGTCCCATTCAGTTATTTCTTCTTTTGTTAAATTTTTTGTTATTAAAAGATCTATCCAACTTATTCCTAAAGCACTTTCATATGTTGGTTTACAGTTAGGGTTGTTTTCTATTATTAAATTTTGCCTGAATACAAAATTAGCTACTTTTTGGCCTCTGTTATCTGTAGTTCTTGGACTCCATATTGAGGATTTTGCATTAAAATCCCCAAAAATTAGCCATTTATCTCTATTGTATTTAATTATCAGATTTTCTCTTTGTTCTAATGTGTCTTCAATTTCTTGCGAAGGAGGTATATATGTTGAACAGATTATTAAATTCAGATCATTTATTTCGATTTTTATTATTATTATTTCGCTTTCTTCGAGTATTATGATTATTCTATAGTTTTTTAGAATCAATAAGGCAGTTTTGGGTTGTGAAGTTGCTACTATTCAGTATTGCTTTGGAATTTCTACTATTACATTTTTATATAAGTATGGGTCATTGATGGAAGCAATTTCAATTTCTTCTTTGAGTAATTCTTGAGCTAAGGAGAGATTGGCTGCACGGCAATGGTTTAAATTTAGGTGTAGGAACTTTATGCAGTTGTTATTTTTATTATAGACCATAGTCAATTTTTGATATAATATTATTAAGCTCTTTTTCATATATGTTGCATTTTTTGTCCTTTGCTCCATGATCTGTTTTGTATCTTGTTTTAAATCTATCATTATGTTCCGTGCAGTTACAACATGTATAATCATTTTCACTTTTTTCCTCTTTATGTGATTGGCCACATCTTCCACATTTTTCTAAATTATTACAATCTTTAGCAAAATGACCATACTTTAGGCATTTGTAGCATTGTACTACTCTTATATATTCCCTAAAGCGTACCGACGTCCAGCCTAGATATAATCTTTTAAGATCTTTGATTTTTGGATAGTCTCTCGGCTGTCTACTCTCAAGATCCAATTATTTCCATGTTTACCATTAAATTTAAATAGGACTTCAAGTCCAAAATCTTCCTCTAGATTATTCTGTTGTATTATTTTTGTTATAATTTCTTCTTTTTCAATTTCTTTGTCTACGTCATATAAAATGATTCTTGGTTTTCTTTTGATGGGTTTGGTTACTACCAATTCTTCTTTTTTTATCTTGTTTTTGAATTTCTTTTATAATGGTTTCTGTGTCTTGTTCATTACTGGTTTCTATAATTATTCCACCTTTTCTGATGGATCTTGTTTTATTTATATTGGCTTTAACTTTCGCTGGATCTACTATATTTTTGACTATTTTTCTTGTATCGTCCGATGTTTTCCCTCCTGTGTTTGGATAAATCAAAAGTACATTACTTTTCCTCGGTCTTGATCTTTCTCTAGTTACCTTTATTTTAGATTGGTCATTTTGTGTTTGAAATGTTTTACTGCTTTGTTGTACTATTGTTGCATAGGATTTAGCTGTACTAATTTGTGCTTTCAACTGTGCTATTTCCTGTATTTGATCGATTATAACTTTCATTAGTTCACTTATACCATCTCGTATCTTACAACGATTCTAGTAAAAGAGCACCATTTCTTTCCCGATCGCAAAATGCCAGAGTATGGGAATAACATGCACTGATTTCAATGACAACTGACTAGCTGGGGCAATTACTCTGAATGACACAAAAGTGATGATAGTAAAAATGGTTTAGGTGGAAAATTTAATTGAAATTATTTCTACTATTAGTTTTTAATTTTTAATAAATCTTCTCCTTTTTATCTTTGTAGATGCAACCGAACAGCAAAGTCGTCAAATCCTACGCATATTGCAAGGGTTTATGACATCGGACACAGAAACTTCTACGCTACAAACTAAGATCTCACCAACTTTATACGATGAATCTGTGAGATGCATATAATCAAAGCCTATAGTGAAATCCAGCAGAATTGAGCGAAAGGAGACGATGCTTAAACATCAAGAGTGTTACTTCTGGTGACTATTTTGAAAGGTATTCATTTACATCCAAACCACGAACACCTCAAGGATATTGAATAAAAGATGTATAATTCCGCAGCAAGTTCTATGAAAAAAGTACGCAAACAACAAAATTGCCCAATCCTATACAACGGTATACTGGAACGAACCCATAAACTGCTAATTAATATATTACTATCATAATATGCTGAATCTTATTGTGAAACGCTTTCAATCGAAAGATACAGAGAATTTGAAACAAAATACGGTAATGAGGTAAGAGATGCTTAAAAAATGGAAGTGTGTCTTCTGGTGATTATTTTAAATTGAATTTACTTTCATGTGTGTAAAACCGCAACGAGAAAAATCTTTTTTTTTTTTAAAAAAAAAAAAGATATTTTTTTGCGAAGCTATTTGTACGAAATGTATATCCGAGCGGTAAAACAGCCAAATTTTACGAAATCTGCAACAGCATACGGTATCGAAACGTCTGCATTACACACTGTCATAATCCATTGAATCTACTAGTGGACACGTGTATAATCAAACAATGCACCGAAATAAAACAGAATAGTGTGAATAACCTAATGATTTTTACATACTGGAAGTCTGGCTTTTGTGGTTAATTTGAATAGTATTTATTTACATATAAAAAAGCCCAACATGAAAGGGAATTTACTGATGGTACTTATTTCCGAAGCAAGTTGTATGAAAGATGCATGTGAAAAGCTAAATCATCAAACTTTAAGTATATTGAGACGATATACGTGATCGAAACCAATAACTTCAACGTTAAAAAGTGTCTCAAAGCCATAATACGATAAATCTTCCTTTTGGACAAGTGTAATCAAATAGCAAAGTGAAATCAAACTGAATACAGTAATAAGGTCAAGGATGCTTAAATATTGGAATTGCCATCTCTGTTTACTTTGTGTAATTATCTGCATGTATAAAACTGCAAACTTCACAAAAAATATTCACCCAATGGTACTTAACTGCGATGAGAGTTGTATGAAAGATGTAAGCAGGTCGCAAAATCACCCTCTCCAACGGTGTACAGAATGAGACCCATAAGCTTCTTCTTTACAAACTAATGCTGCTCATAAAACACAAAATGTTTCTAAGCGAATTCAAGCGGATGGTTTCACTTCACGGAAAAAAAATCGAGAACAATCTTTTCAAAATGCATTGTGCAGCCAGTGACGAATTGCTGTCTCATTAAGAGCCTCTGCTGCTCAAACAATAGTCTAATTTTTTTTGTATTTTGCACTACATAACTGAAATGCGTGGCCAAAGGAAACTGATAGAACCTGACTAGAACCATTGACACCTACTTCATTTTTATTAAATAGGTAATTGTCACTTTTATAAGTGGTTTTTCTTATTCTGCGGTAAGACTTCGATTTACCATGGAATAATTCTGTTTGGTACTGAACTGTTTTCATCACTTTTATTCCTGTTTTTGAGGAAGATGAATAATTTAAGGAAACATTTTGTTACAGTAAAAACTTACAGTTTGAACTTTGTCAACGTGGATTGCTGACGTCATTCCATTATTCTTACTGTTTTTATGTACTACATGTATCTCAACTTAATGCAATTCAAAATAAATCCACAATTTCTAAAAATACTGAATAGTCTTAATTTTTTAATAAAAACTTTGTCCTAACTTTATAATAAAAATTCTTATGGATGAGAATGATGAATGTACAGGTAATGGGCTTACATTTACATTTCCTAACAATCTTAATATTAATATTTCAGAATTACTATCTGTTTTAAATTGAATTTAAACTTTCCCAAAAAATTTTAATACATATGCAAAAATTATTTTAACTATATAAAATATTACATTTGATAAATCTTTAATTTTAATTAATTTTGCCTCCATTTGATCAGATCAGTATTTTGGATATAAATATATAAATCGTTTCTAATACTGTTATTTATCGAAAGTACCAACTCATCGATATTTCTAAAGTTAATATAAAAACTAAAATTCACACTCTGGTAACCATATCTACTATCTTGAGGTTAAAGATGTATTGCAAAATCAAAAATGTGTTATGCTAAACAGATTCATTGTTAACATGCTTAAAACATCTTAATATAACAATTTCAGTATTAAAATATCTAAATATAACAATTTCAGAAATCATACATGAGAATGTCTGATTTGTAAGTTTTTATTATTATGTTAATAAACTATTTTTCATTTAATGATATGTTTATTTATGTATAAAAATTGACATTGTAAAGATCGTTTAGCAGTGTTTTGGCTGATTTATTAATAAGCAAGTGAATCTTGGCTTATAAAAAAATTCAGTTATTTAATCATTTATTGACTTTTAATTTATTGTTATAGCCACCATTTTATTTTGGTGTAAGTATGATATCCCCCCAAGTGATTTCTCGACAAATATAGAGTCCTTTGTTTTTATTATCCTGTTGCCCATTTAAGTTTTTGTCACTTTTCAGATTTTTTTTTTTTATTTCCAGATTTGGTTTTTCTCATGTTTATCTTAATTTTAAATCATATGTACAGTTCTTTTCAGTGGCAACAGCATTTCAAGTTTTCGTTTTACTTTCAATTCGAACATTTTGTTCTACGTTTGTTGTTGTGTTTCGCTGTAACCAGCGTCCAAACATCGTAAACTGTTCTTTTTTTTCATTTTCATTTTATTTATTTATTATTCATACCTTTTCTATTTTGTTTATTATATATTTTTTCTTTATTATTATATTTTTCTTATGTATTTTTGTTAATTTATTGTTATACGTTTCTTATATTTTTCCATAATATCACCGAGCATATTCGATATTTGAGCTTGACGTCCTATCAACTAAGTCCATTCCTCTTATTTACTAATCTCTTTTACCTGTTGTTTTGATGAGAAGGTACACCCAACAAAAAAGTTTTTATTCATTTTCCAGTAATACTTTTTTAGATTTTTTATACTATAATGTGATTAAAATTTTGCTAAAATGCGTATTTTTGGCACTTTGGGAAAATTCGCGCGTGCCGGCGAACTTGTCTAGTGTTCAGCGTGACTGACTACAGTCCTGGGTTCGAATCCCGGTTCAGGCATGGATGTACTTTCTCTCTCTATCCTGTCTTTGTATTTTCCTTGTGTGTGTGAATGAAATATGAATGACGCCTACCATATAAACGGGTCCCTATGGCATGTGTGAGGGTGCGATGGTGGCCCACCCCCTGTGGTGCACCCGGGGCAACGCCTCGGCGGCTAAGAGGTCGCTGTGTCTGGCCGGTTCCTTTTGGTATCAGGGAATAATTGATTAATAGACTCTGTTGCAGTTGTAACTGTGTACAATCTGCCATTGGAAAAAAATCCACCCGTTTAAAAATATGCGCTTAACTTGGCGACGAAAATAGTCGCAATAGTCGCCAATGAAGAGGGATATCCTACTAGACCCAAAGTTTATTCGAATACTTATTTGCATAATGATTTGTTTTGTCCAAGGAAAGATTGAGGTAGGAATTCAACCTTGCTTATTTTTGAGATTTTATATGTTTTGAATGAATTTATATTTTCTAAGGAATTTTTTCAATATCAAATCTTAGTGAAAAGGCCATCTTTAATGTCAAAAATTGAAAAATTACTTAAATTTCGAAATATGAAATCATTTTCTCACTTGAGAATTCCCAACAAACATAAGAAAAGTAATCAAATACTTTCTCTTACTCATTGAATTCAATGATATTTATTTAATTTTTTACCGGAAATTGTAATTATCCTGTAATTCACACAGAGGGATAAGAGTGCATGCTGTGAAAAATATAATGTTTTGTAGTGAAATAAATTTTCACTATACTTTGAAATGGATTTAAGATAGTTATTGAACTATTACTCCTCTTATTAAATTGAAATATTAAGAGTCGTTTTTAATTTTTGAGTTCTGGAATAATTTTTTAGCTTGAAAAATTTCTGCGAACCACAGGAATATAAATGTTTAGAATGAAAGCTAATTGAGTGCGAAAGGTTATCAATTTCTAAATAATTATTATTTCTGCTCAGAAATTTTTTTTCAATTTGAAATAAAAAAATTGTTGAAAAATAACAAAATAAAAACGTTTATCTTATTATTCAATAAACATATGTAAATACCTGCCATTTTATGACATTTGCCTGTTTGAATTAGCTTCCAATAGTTGCCAAAATTAGCTTATAAAGTGAAGATACATTTAAATGGGGAAACATTTATTAGTAATATTTTGCAGAAGTCTAAATGATATTATGTAAACATTTGAAATTTCACTGCGTTTTTATATCAAATACAAGTCATGTTGTAGTGATTATCATTTTTAATACACACGCATACATGTCATATATTTAGAACATGAATTGCTGTTGGTACTTTCAATTATTATTTGTATTAATAATCTTCTTTTAATCAATATTCGATGTATTTGGCATTGTAATAAATTAACATTTTTGAGACTAAATATTTTTTTTAATTTTCTACACATATTTTGGATTAAAAAATATGATTAATTACACATAGACTTTTATAGTAGTGGGTTTTTTTATTATGTTGGTTTTTAATTCTAAAAAGCATAATGTTCACCAGCTTTTGCCAAGACATGTGGCTCAACGCAAAACATTTTGTAGAACCCTGTATGAAAACCACTTGGGAAAACATGGTGACCCTTGATGAAAAATGGAAAAATCTTTATCTTAAAAGCTGATTTATAACAGAGATCCCACAATAAACATTTCTGTGGAAAATTGAATTAAGTAAATTATTTTATTTTGGTGACAGATTTTTCCATTTGTCGTCTCTCTATTCGATTCATTATAATGGTAATTCACTGGAAAATATAATTATCGTATAATATTGTGTGTAATGGATGTTGAGAAAAACGTAATTTCAAGTAGTTGAGTAATTTATCGACATAATTTCAAAAGGAATTCAACATCAATATTGAATAATTATTTATGAATTAAAAATAAGGTGAATATTTACGGCTGAAGCAAATAATATTTGAAATTATATGTAAAATATGTGTGTGGGGTGTTTCATGCTTAATTATAAACATATTAAAATATTGTTATCGGTTTATAAATAGTTCATTGAGATTGCTTTAAAACGAACGGTTGTGTAGAAAATATAAATTTTTATTTAATTTTAAATATTTATTAAGAATAATGTTAGTGCAATAATGCTGCATTGCACATTATCAATATTAAAATTTTGAAATATTAATCATTTTTTGCCTTTAAAACAGTATATGGAATAATTATTAAATTACACGTTTTCTGAAGTAGTAATTTTATGTAATTACATTGAAATTAAAAAACAAAATTTTAATATATTTATTTTCAAATATAATGCTGAGAACATTTTATATTGTAGTTAAGTTCATTTTTTTATGATTTAAAGTAAATAAATTAATGCCAAAATATAAACCATTATAATCTTATTAAATTTATTAAATTTCTTGTTCTTCAGTTTTTTTTTTTAATAGTTGATAAAATAATAAAGTAATGCTTTACTGAGAGAAATATAAAAGTTTTATTATTATAGTAGTATTATTATATTATAAAACCTGCATTTAAGCGAAATGGTAAAAATTGACATTTTATGAAAATACAGATCATTAGTTAAATAAAAACTTACTATAAGAGAAGCTGTATTATGGTGAGTTTTTATTTTCCTCCCAATGCTTTTATTATATAGCGAATTTCAACTGCCATTGTGTGATTTATTTTTGAGAAATATTTTGTCGCCGTTATTTCTGTAAAAACATAGAGAGCGGGTCGTATTACTGCGCGTGGAAAGAAACCCAGAAAATTCTTAAGCATTCCACGCGATAGATTTTCATGTAGGTAAAAAATGTAATAATCCTTCTCCTTATTGAATAGCGGTTGGGATAAATCCCGGGACTTTCATTCCGAGAAATGCCAACGTAATAAGTGAACTCTCGGAGCCTGCGAAATATAATTTGAGAAAGCAAAATAAAAGCACTTTCAAATGCTGAATGACAACGAAAGGAATTCTTTGCAATAGCCTTCCTAACGAAATGCTTTCATAATATTGACGCAAAGGAAAGAAACCGTGAAAACTTACAAGCGTCATCAGACGAGTGTTAACACCAAACAAACACCCCTGTACCTAACCCAAGGAGAGTTTTACCAGTTAGAGATGGGAGTTGATGGAAAGAGAAAAGTCATAGACCGCCTGAGGAGCTCGACACCTGTCTGTGAACCCGAGCCCCCAACGCAACGACTCAGTGCTGTTGTAGGCCTTAACGCAGCTCCTGCTAGGTGCCGCCTAAGGATATGTTAATTAGACATAAAACAGGTTATACAAAGGTACACACAGATGTCAGTAACAGTTGAAATAATTATATTGATACTAAAATATATCAAAACAAATAAAGTTCATCGCAACCAACGTGATGCGTGTGCAAATTAGAAAACGAGCAAAACATGTGAAGAAAATGCACCAGATGTGAAGTTGATAAATTCACTATAGTTATTCCGTTTCTATACAGTTCAGGTGCATTAACATTCAGACAAAATAGGGAAACAACTGGATGTGGGAAATAGATTTGGCAAACAAGTTCTTACCATTACTTCCAACACGCATTATAAGTTAACAAGAGTAAAAACACTTGGTTAAATATAAAACATTATAAAAGTAGAATGATTCGATTAATAGGTTTAAAGAGATGAAAAATATTTACGAAAATTTACGGACGAAAACCAAGGGTAGATCTACATCAAGAAGACTACGTCAGATTTCTGCTATTGCATAGAAAAATTATAAAACATAAGTTTTATCCTACAAAAGAAAGTCTAGTTAGTGAGGTAGAACACAGTCTGTCTAGGTAAAACGCCATAGTTCTTTACTTATCTTGGTCAAGAAGATCTAGATCATCGTGGATACCCTCGTCAGTTTCATAATCATCTGGAGTGATCAGCTCTCTGTGGTCGAGAAGGAAGTTGATTAGTGCAATCAACTTTGTTATGACATAGGGGTTAGTGGTGATGTTTTTAGTCCAATCTGTGATAAGGTGGGTGCTTGGCGCTGAACAGGCTTCTCTGCAACATGTCCTTTTGGTTTTCCTCACATCTTTGGCAAGTGTGGCCTTTGAATTTTTTTATAAGAGACAAGAAGTTGTTGTTTGATGTCATTACTTGCTTGTTGGGCTTTTCTTCTTAGTGAATTAAGTGCCTTCTTCCTTTTGTCAAAGACTGAGGTCCACCAGTGCGGTAAAATGTTGTCTTTATGCCTGACTTTCTTATACGGTTTGTTGCAGCATTTAGTTATGGTTGATTGCAGGTCTTCCGTGGCTTTGTCTATTAGTGTGTGGTTTGGCAGCTGTTGATGTTGCATAGCAGTTCTGGTATTAGTGGCTGCAGGTGTTTTAGGAATATTTGATGATTACCATATTTAGTTTTAAATCTTGTCATCTGTGATCTGTCTGAGGGGGTTTATTTAGTGTTATTTGGATATACTTATGGTCACTGAGGGATTCAACGTCGAGGACCTCCCAGTTGCAGCAGGAGGCACACTGAGTGTTGGAGGCAAGAGTGATGTCCGGCCACCCTGGGTTGAGGAGAGGAAGGTGGGTGGGGCTCCCATGTTATTAAAGAGGTGTAGGTTGTTGGCAACTATAAAATCCAGCAGGTTTTCTCTTCGATGGTCATTGTCCTCGTATCACCAAAGCAAATGGTGGGCGTTCAGATCTGTCCCTATCAAGCAGTCCTCGGTACCTAGTTGTCTGTAGAAGTGCTCGATGTCCTTAAGTGTATCATTAGTACTTTTTTTCGTCTGTCATGTAGCCTGTGGTTTAATGGTAGGTTGTGGGCAGAAATGATAGTGTGAGGTTTTTGGCTGATGATGAACTTTACTGCAACCGAAGTTTCCCTCTGGCCAATGAAAGTTGTGTTTAGGTTTGAGGTGGCTATAAATCCCGCCTGTCCATTATGTGAGAGCCAATATTGCCAGGAGCTCGATATACCAATAACTTGGTTATTGTTGTTAATGCGGGGTTCTTGTATAATAAATATATGGACATTTTGAAGGCTTGCGATAATTTGTAACTGGTCTGTTGGTGCACTGGACCTCATTAGATTGATTTGTATAATAGTGGTATTATTCATGGAACTGTGTGAGCTCTGTGGAGCTGGATTTCTTCCTTGAGTCGTAGTAGTCGTTGTTTGATTGTCTGAGGTTGTCACTGAGGGCATGGAGTTTAATGCAGGTGTAGTTGATAAATCGGGCATCGTGAGGAGCACGATGTGTGTGCCGCGTTATAGTGAGCTCCCTGTCTGTTGGCCACCAAGCAGTTTATGCAATCTAAGTGTTCCGCTTGACAATCCTCTTCATTATGGTTGAAGCCGCACTTTCCGCAGGTTTTGCTGTACTTACAGATGCTACTTGTGTGGCCATAGTCGTGGCAGTTAAAACAACGAATGATTTTCCTGAATAGTCGGATAAAGGCCTCTTGAAATCCAAAATGAACGGATTTTAGACGTAGTAGTGCATGCTCCGTTGCTTTATCAACCACGATAACAAGGTGTTGGAGGTGTTCTTTAAATTTGTGGGATTTGATTTCTGTAATTTTGATGTGGGCATCCAGTTGTATTTCCTGACAGTTGCTACTAAGTAATCTGTGTATGTTGTCTTCGTTAATATGATTTGGTGTGTTTCACAAAATAAGTTTCCTGTGTCGAGTAAACGGTTCTTCTATATTTATTTTGTGCTTTGTAAACTGATTTATTTAAGCAAATCATTAACTTCTTTTGAGCAGCATTGTATTTTGGCCACTTTTTTACCCCAAACTACTTTTTTTGGACATACTTTGCTATTGAGATTCATAAGATTGTCTTTTAGAGAATCCACGCTTTCATTTTCTGAAGGTCTGTTTATGAGGGTGGTGTTCCTTTCTCTTACCGTGCGCATTTTAAGGACTTCACTGTACGCCAACCTTTTGGCAATTTGAGGGTTCTGTTGATTCAAAATAATTTTATGCGTATCCGCTTATAGATCTTATATGGCTTGAATACTTCCATTAATCTGATCTAGTTTTGCTGAAAGATTTGCAACGTGTTGTTGATCCTCTTCTGCCTTTGGCTTAAGCTGCTACCTTAGCTGTCCTACAAGAATGTAGGCTAAAGTTCGCTTATTTAATGGGAGATAATATTTGCCTCCGGATTTTGTTTCAATAATATTCTCCAGGTCCTCCAATAAGTTTAGGGTGCTGAAGTCTAAATTGGGAGTACAATCTGTTTCTTGTTGAAGTGGGGTATATAATTGCAAGTAGATCCCCGTTAACAATGGTAGTTTGGATGGCATTACATGGAATGTTAGGGAATTGTACATCACTATTTATGATTTTTTGATCTGAGATTGAGATTGGACTGCAAAAGGGCGAGGCATGATGCTGATGTTTTGTATAATGGGCATTATGTGGTAATGCCCAAGTTCGAACAAGTAAATGGTGCGAATAAATTAAGTTTGATGAGCATGAAATGGACAGTGACCCAGATGCCCCTCTACTCCCCTCAATATACCCCACACACCCGACACATAGGCAAAAGACAGGAAATCAATTGTAAACTGATCGGTCTCCTGTGTAGGTGGAGAAAAATAAATAAAGAAATAAAAGTAAAAACATTAAACAACGATGCTAGATTATATTGGTAAAATGAAATAAAGATGGTTCACTATAATATTAATAACAAACTTATAGAACATTTGTACGGTAATATTTTGTCAAGGTCAAAGAGATTAGATTAATAAAGGGTTAAAAATGGAATAGCACCGCACCAAACTACATGTTTAAGGTCAACCTTAAACATGTAGTTTGAATTGTGGTTTGCAGATACAAAATGTGGGCTGGCAACCCGAGTGTAGGTTAGTCAACAATATGAAAAATGAAATTGAGTATTGAGTTTGATTGTATTAAATTATAGAGGAAGCAGGCACATCAGGGGTAAATTGCATTGAATACCATGCCTCTACTATAGTAGCACTTGTGGGAACATTATTATCTACAAAATAACAATAGAGCGAGTTAAAAGAAGTAGTTTCAGTTAAAAATTTTAAATAAAGGGAGTCCTGTTGGTCAACTCCTTTAAACAGTAAAGGAAGAAAAAAGAAAAAAAGAAAATAAATAAAAAAAATGAAAAAAAAATAAATAAAGGAAAAAATTAAAATAAATATAAATGAAAATAAGACAAAAAAATAATAAAATAAGAGAAAAATTTAATTTTTTTTAATTGTATAAATAAGAATAATAATGGAAAATATAAAATAAATAAATAAAAATAATAACTTTAAAATAAAACTAAATAAATAAAGTTGGCAAGCAGTTGGACCTAGTAATGTTAGTGTCAAAAGTATGCAATAAACAGATCATTGTCTAAGGAATTGGCAGCTGTAGTCAGGCGAACTAGCGAGCGCAAAAAAGTCCAGTAATGTGTTAAAAATGAGAAAGTTGGGTTTAAATTTAGATAGAAACTTCTAAGTGGTCTCATGAGAAGCACAGTGAAAAGAAAGAATCATAGGAATTAGAACGGTGTCGATACCACAAATAGGGGCCGAGATATTTGCTATTAAATTTTTATTAATTTAACTAATTAGGGCGGGAATTATGTGACCAAAGGGTTAAGATTGAGATGAAAAGGGGGACAGGTTAGTTGCGAAAAGTTGGACTTGGAATAAATACACGATTGCAATACATATAGTGAGGGGAGAATAAAGAACCATTGAGGAGAAAAGGTTTAAAAAAAAAAATTACAAATTCTTAATCTATTTAAACACTCATAGTAAATGAACTAATTATGATAAAATAAGAATGACGGTAGGAAACGAATCACAGGATTCCGCTCAGAATTATATGAAAAGATTAGAGTGGATTGAACTATATTAAAAAAGTTATGACAATTTAAAAGTAAAAATATAGTAACATTTATCCCAAAACAGCAAAAATCAGTAAAAATTTACAAATTTTAAAATTTTATAGAAAAATAAATAATTAACCTAGATTTATGAGAGAGGGAAAAATATATTGTTTTAAAGTTATAAACATCCACTCCATTTTAAAATTAATTTCCAGTCAAAAGGACCATTAGAGCGAGAGTTGTTAGCGCGTAATTAGAAAAAAGGTAAAATTTAACAAGAAAATACCAAAAAAAAAACATTGTTTGTTTACTTTAATTAAAATTGCCACAACTCTCACTCTAATCATCGTATCTCCACAATCTACATGTCAAAATGTGCAGAATGAGCATGCGGATGAAGTATTGACGCATCTGCACACTTACTTTTTAATTTAGCCGGACATGTTTTTGCCCATGGTGGGGGGATAGAAAATCATCAGAAAATTTATAAAAACAAAAGTTTAAAGTGTTTCAAGTCCACTACTAATGAAAGCACAAATTTGGTGGCGGAGGAAAGAGCAGAAAATGATCTATTTGTAGTTCCAAAATCCTATGATTAGAACCACTACTATAGGGCAGAATCACTGTAGCAGATTCTTTTGATCCGTCGTTGACAACCAGAGCGTCATATTGGATGTAAATCAAATGTTTTTAGTTATTCGATAATAACTTCGTTAAAAATTTATATAATCGTTTGAATTTTCCCCACTTTGTTTCTGAACAAGGCAGAAAAAGAATATCGCTTTAGTCACGATTTAAAACACGATTACCATTGAATAGACGTTAGCGGGTGGGGGGAAGCACGTCTTCCCCACTCGAGCAGGAAATCTCATTCACAGTTCCTTTTTAATGTAATATAAAAATAATAAATGAAATAGAGATTCTATTTCAGATACACATGCATTTTTAAGCATAGAAAGCTCTGATTGTATCAAAACCACATGTTTTATAATTCATCGTTTTATGAATAAGAAAAATAAACTCTGATTTTTAAAAAGTTTTCTCCTTAAACAACAGGAATAAAAATGTCTTTCATCGGAGTTTCTTTATATATCACATTATGAAACAAATAAATAAATAAATAAAATGTTTGCTCTTAAATCATCCTTTAATTATTCTCTTTCACATTATTTATATATTTATATAGATTTGCGGATAACTTTTAATTAATTGGAGTGACGTACAGTAATTTTTGGATGAAGCAATTTCGTAAATAAAAAAAAAAAAAAAAGCATATTAAGATTGATAAAATAACTATCCAAACTTGCAGTGATGATGTATCATTTAACCTTACAATATTCGTAAATGGAATTTAAGGATAACTTATCTCTCTTTTTTCCAGTCTAGGGGAAAAAAATCATAAGTGTTTTATTTTATTTATTTTTTTTTTAAGTCATTGAACTTAGTTACATTGTTTTCACTGGGTATGTGTATACAATAGCAGCAATTAAATTGTATATATGTATATACAATTTAATTGCTTGAATGTTCTTTTATATTTACAAAATTAGGGCTAAGATTTTTAATTTTTGGTTGCTTACAAAAATTAATAACGTTGGCAACTTCCACTCAGGCAATTTTTATAATTTGGTTAGCGTAAACTATACTCCTTTTTTTGTTAATCTAATTGTCCTCATTAATACAGGATGCGATTAGTTATTGCTCTGTTTATTCTATCTTGTCTGACGAAGTGCCATGGAAGAACATCGTTAGGAGCAATGAATAAACTGTTTTGAAGAACTTTGCAGCTGCAAATAAAATCCTTTGTGATTATTTCCATTCATGCTGCCGCAAGATTGAAAGTAATTCTTATTACTCTCAAATTGCATTCATTTAATTCGCTTGTGTTTTCTGGAATGTTTGAAAAATGGTTAACTTTTAAGTGACCTTTACCTAAAACTAGCAAATGTATTATTGTTATAAAGAATAAATTAAATTTTAATTGATTTTTTCAGCTATTTTTCATGAAGTATATATTAATAATACTATTGATTTTTATGTGTATCAGATTAGGAAGTTTATAAAAGTGTGTCATTTTTATTGGTCATCAATTATATTCAATATTTATTGTTAAGGATGCGGAAAATTCATAAGGATTTTTACTGTTTCAAAAATCCCAATCTTTTATTTTGATCTGCATTTAGGCAAAATTTGGAAACAAAAAGGAAAATTATTAACTTTTCATGAAATTGGATATATTTAAGCACTAATTGGGTGCTTATTTAAACATATATTAACAAATATTCAGCAATGTAGAGTGAGGTAAGCACATATAAGATATAACGAGTTAAAATTATTTGATTAAAATTTTGCATATGATCGTTTTTAATTGATGGCTGATTACAAAATTTTTCCATTAATTTTTGGAGTTATTTATCATTAAATCATTTTCACGACTTTTCTTCTGGAATTTTATGAAGCATATTGTGATCAACGCATGTTATGATGTATGAATGCAATGTGACTAATGCTAAAAAAAATAATGGTATACAGACTTTTTACTATAAATATTCAATATATGAATATTTATTGAAGTAACAAACATTTTGTTTTAGGATAAAGTTTGTTCGAAATATCTATCAGTTTTAACGATTGTTTAGGAAGTACAAAAATAACAAAAATATTATGCTTTATAAAAATGACTTTTAGATTTCTTCAAAATTAATGTAAAGTGTATACTAATTCATAAAATTTTTGACATCTCGGAGTAAGCAGCCTATCGGCAAAAGAATTTATTTCAATACCCACTACGTAAATTATCTTACAGTAGAACTTTCATTGATTCGCGTATTGCAAGGGAGAAAACCCGGAAAACTTCAAACACAAGCCCCATGAGGCGTATGTGCAAAAAATAGAAACGCAATATACATTTTCGTATTCTTTTAGGATCTACAAATAAAAATAAATAAGAGGATGATGTCAATGAGAAAATGACCGTTTCAGACTTAAGCCGTATTATAAAACAAAACCAGAAGTACGTGACAGAGAAAGATTCCGTTGTAGAATTAGCAAATACGATTATTGAAGAGCGAAAGTCCGATGAGTTGCGGCAACTAGAGTTAGAGAAAATTAAGCTCGAACAGAGAAAATCTGAAGAGCTTCAACAATTAGCATTACAAAAAATTAAACTTGAAAGAATGAAAATGCAATTAGAAATTGCTTGCACGAAAGCGGAATCTAAGTCTAATTCAGAAGGTGAAAATGTTGATAATAATCAGACTGAATCTTTAGACTCTTTCATAAAAAGTGTTCGTACTTTAACTATTAAAACTCCTAATAGACCTGAGGGTTGGAGTTTTATATATTTATTTATTTATTTTTTTTGCATCTTTAGAAAAGGTTTTTATTTCAAAAAACGTCCCTGATAAATACAAAGCAGAGATGTTAAATTTGCTAGGGGAAAGGGCGACTAATGTGATAACTTACATAAAGGATGACAAGTTAAATAAGTATTCTAAAGTAAAAACAATAGTACTTCGATAATTTGAGCCCACCCCTAAATCCTGTTTAGAGCATTTTAGGAAAGCCCACGGCCAACCAAATGAAACATACGTACAATTTGCATAATGATTAACGACGCGCTGGGAATATTATTTACAATTGTGAGGAAGGTAACAGATTTCAAAACTCTCAAAGATTTAATTGTATGGGATAAAATATGCCAGACCTCAGATAGAGAAACTACGTGTCATATTAATATGAGACAGGCTGACACATGGTTTAAACCCTCTGAATTAGAGAAAGAAATTGATTTATATTTAACTTCCCGAGGTAAGACTTTGGTGGAAAACTCGAAAGTTTAATAAACTGTCCGATTCAAAATACACGCCGAGAGTTTTCCTTTCGGAAGCTAAAAATAATAAGTGTGTTTTATCATGTAATAAGACTCATCCCATATACATGAATGCCCTAATAATAAAAATATGTCAGTAAATGAGCGTATTGAGTCTGTAAAACCAAATCACTTCTGTTTTAATTGCTTGGGGAATAATCATAAGGTAACGACTTGCAAATCAAAACATCCGTGTAATATCTGTAAGCGGCGTCATCAAGCCACACTTCATTTTCAGTGAGATCAAAAACAAGAATGTTTATCGGCGCCTAATGAGAATGTAAGTACTCTCAATGCGAAAGTGAGTTCCTTCTCCACACCAAGAGGTTAGGATCAAAATTGATTGGCGGCGACTGGTTATACTTCGTCAACAAATTCGAAGTGTGTACTACTTAGCACTTTTATTTGTTTTTTAACCGATCATTTGGGAAATGTTTTACACGTTCGTGGTTTATTAGACTTTGGAGCCAGTGCTAATTTTTTGAGTAAGAGTTGCGTTGACAAGCTTAATTTAAGAAAGGAAAAAATAAATATTGGAGTTTCAGGTTTAAATGGAATGTCTCTGCCAATTAAATCTAAAATTAATGCTACGATTGTTAACGATATAAGAAATTTCAAATTAGATTTAGAATTTTTGGTTGTTCCAAGTGTTACAAATTTGACCCCTTTAAGGCAAATTGATGTTTGCGTTCCGGAATTAAAAAACATTAAAGTTAGCGGATTCGGGATTTAATGTTCCAGGTCCAATCGATTTACTTCTGGGAGCAGAGAATTTTTATGGACTATTAAAACCTGACAGAAAAACCTGACAGAATCACTAATACTAAAATAATTTTACAAAACACAGTATTCGGATTTGTAGTGAGTTGTAGCGTACCAATAGTAACTGAGACTAATTAATGTACACTGTGGGCTTATAAACGAGGGTGCCGACTTAAACAAAATTATGCGGAATTTTAGGGAAATAGAATAAATTGAAGAAACACAGAAATTTGAAACTGCTGAGAGAGAGTTGAAGCAAATAATCATTTTATGAAAACTCATAAAAGGGATAAATCTGGAAAATGTGTGGTACAGATGCCATTTAAAAAAGGTCCGAAATTACTGGGAAATTCTAGAGAGATTGCAGTCAAAAGATTAAATTCCCTGTGGAATAAATTAGAAAAGAATCCAGAACTTTTGGCATTATATCGTCAATTTATGAGTGAATATGAGTGCTTGAATCATATGCAAGAAGTTTCTATGACGCAAGAACTTGAAGTGCTCTACTATTTACCTCATCATGCAGTTTATAGAACACAGAAAATGAGTACGAAATGTAGAGTTGTGTTCAACGCATCACAAATTACTTCCACTGGTGAGTCATTAAATTTCATACAGCTAAATGGTCGTGTAATTCAAGATGATTTATTTGCTATAATATTGATGTTTAGAAAACATCTTTTTGCTTTTACTACCGACATTCAAAAAAATGTATAGAATGATTTGGATTGATCCTGCACAAAGAAACTTGCAAAGAATTATATGGAAAGATAGCAAGGAAGCTAATATGAAAAAGTATCAATTATGCACAGTGACGTATAGAACCACTTGTGCTCCATATTTGGCTCAGAGATGTCTTCAACAGTTAGGTACTGATGAACATCTGAAATTTCCATAGGCTTCTCAAGTAGTACAGAAGGATATGTAAATAGATGACATATTGAGTGGAGGGTCCAATTTAGAAAGTGTAAAGAGCCTAAACCAAGAATTAACTCAAATATAACTTGCGGAATGGAACTACATAAATGGTAAAGTAACTGTCCAGAGTTAAGAGAATTTTCTGAATATTCAAATGACTATATTTTTGATCAAACCAAAACATTAGGGTTGCTATGGAACTCCAAGAGTGATGAGCTTTTCTACAATACGCCCAAAAAGATGCTCTTATGGTTAGAAATTTTGTCCAATTGAGAAATAATTGCCCGCGTTCTTGACCCACTTGGTTTGATAGGATCTGTGCTTACAAAGGCTAAGGTCTTTATGCAACATCTGTGGAGGTTATCAATAGACTGGAGATGTTGGTCTCAATCTAATTACCCCTCATTAAAGAAAAATAATTGTTGACAATTTTTTTGCAAGACATAAAAATTACTTAAGTTTTTCGAGGGAAATCAATTTTCAAATTTTGTGATGATGAATTTTGCATCATTAGTTATCATGCAGAAACAATTAGCAGAATTTGCGCCAAAATTCGGAGAAATTAGTGAAAGCTAGAGCATTTAGTGCTATTCCACATCCTCCCCTTTGGATGTCCCACCGAAACGATGTTTATGACGACAACGTATGCAAAAATAAACTTCTAACAAATTTTACTTTACATCACTGAAACATTTTGTGTACTCCGCTTCCGTGCACCCCGCATGTGAATTTCAAGATATATTTCTTCAGTCGATTTCGTTTTCTCTTTCCTGCGTTATTTCAGACATTTTACGTCTTCCGTGCGCATTACTGTGTCAGAAAGGACAAAGGTATATTTATGCTTCACTTTTAAAAACTAGAACCATAAAGTCATTTGGTAGCAAGGAGCAAAAATATTTGAATTTTTTATTTTTTTCTGCCCCATGATTTCTATAAATCTATATATATATTGTTTAACTCGTTGATCAATCGCTTATTTCTATTATTTCTCTTAAAATTAGTAAATAAACTGGTTTTAAGACCTACATGTTGCCAGATAACAAGTGGTTATATTTTGTTTCGTATCGCGGTTTTACTAGTTTGTCATTGAAATGGAACATAATCGAATTTCTATTTTTTTTTTTTCCGGAAACTGCAATGGTGGAAGCTTTTGATCAGAAACTTTACATGCTTCTTGAATAGTATTTTCTTTCGGGTATAAAATTATTTTTATTCATGAAACTTTGTAAGTAATCAAACACACTTCACAAATAATCAAACGTTGTCTCAAATTTTTCATCATTTATTTTTTTCTTTTATATTACATCCTACACATCCAAATCTAATTTAGTTCCAATATATATATATAAAATTTTATTCAATTTATTTATAGCCATTATATCCTCCATAATGGTTGTTTTTTATATTAAATAGTTATCTTGAAAGGATATTTTGGAAAGCCAGAACTGCTTAGTTCATCGACAAAATTATTTTCCTTAATCCTTCTTCATTGCATGTAAAAAAAAAACATTCAAATTTAAGGATGGTTTTAGAGCAAAATACTGACTTCATAATTATTTTACGAGAAAAATTATCAGTTCTTTATGAGTTGAAGCTAAAAGGTATACCATTTCCTTTAGCTTTATTCATCATCCATTCCAACAATTTTTTTTATCCTTTAGTAACAATATAATTTTGATTTGAACCAACTGAAACCAAACTTTTTTCGCTAATAATCAGAACCCAGCAAAACTGATGAGTGAGAATCATTTTTTCTTTATTGAAAAAATTCCGTTTTTAAGGAAGTATCCTGTATTATACTCATCTACAGGGAATACTCATCTACATTGTATCCTGTATCATACTCATCTACATTGTATCACATATTATCTTTTTTTTCTAATAGTACTGCTTCACACGAAAAATTACTTATTTCCTGAAAACAAACTTCATAAATAACGTAGTAATTTAAAAAATCTGAAATATTTATTTTTACACTATTTTATTAACGTCTAATAAACAACATTTAAGAAATTCACAATGTGTGTGTGTATATATTTTTAAGTCCAAAAACTGCGAAACCACGTTTTATATGTGACCATTCCGTAGCATTAACGTCAGACGCATGACATTGTTAGGAAGGGTCCAACGGTTTGACGTAGCCAGGTGGCAGTCTTCACTGGTGTTAAGAAGCAGAGGACCCCCAATACTTGGTTTGCCATCCCTGAAGGTGTCCTTTACCTTGTAGTGCACTGCAATCACGACCTGTTGAATGTGGCCCAGTCACCTTCAGTGAACACGCCGGAACTTCGGTCAAATCCCAATTCGATACCTTCAGATGATGAGAACAACAAACTAGGCCACCCCAGAGGCTGAGAAAGAATGTTATAAGAAAGTATTAATTAATGTTAGTACGTAAATAAAAGTTTCAGAGTCGTAAAAATTAATCGGCGCATAAAATATCGTTCAAATTTGTACGACTTTCCTTCGTTGTGGGTTTTATTTCACTATATGGTTCGATTTCAAGTTTCTAAAGCATGATTATGCAAATTATGGAGGACAGACGTTAGACCGAAGGTTCTATCCTTCATTTCGATTACCTTTTATTCACGGAGCATGCATGCTTTATACAACCTGCATCTAGAGAAATAGGCTCCACTTTTAAACTTTCTTTGATTCCACAATTTTAGCCATGAATTGAAGCTATTGACCGCGTTCTTTCAAATAATCAGTCGTGAGCGCTTTTCCAATATTTGAGGTTCGAATGACTCTTTTCTTTGTTCTACTGGATTTTTCACAATTCAATACGAATTCGCTCATGGTCAGAAAAGATTAAGCCAATTATAAATTCAACATAAAATTCAAGTTATTATATTTTCAACAATGCATTCAGCATAACGTATAAAAAAATAGGTCAGTTAAGCTGATTCTTCTATATTCGAAACCGGATACCGTCTCAATTCACATCGAAGTTAAAAAATATTCTTTAACATAATTGAAATACTTTTGAAATTAAAAAGACAATTAAGAATCTTATACTGTGTAAGAATACAAATAGCATAAAAATTGCTAAACTGACCTTGAACATTTATATTATCTGCAGTAGTGGAATTTGTGGTATTTAACTTACACACGGTAATAATAATGGGAACGTTTATTTATAGAGGAATATTTCATAACTAAGAATAGTTTCTTTTTGATGATAAAAATTGAAAATTATTTTTTATTGAAAACAATTTCGTGCAGAGAATTTCATAGTTCAAAATATGAAGCAGCACTTCAAATTTACTCATAACATTATAAATGGAAAGTTAATTTTATCAAATTTGAATAGAAAATGCTAAACATAATTATCTATATAAATAATTCTTTACCCATACTAAGTAAAAATAACAGCCTCTCTGCCTAAAGAACACATGAGCTCCTTTTTGATGACTGAAGAAAATGACTGTCAAAATACACAACTTGCATTCATCAGGTCATCAGGTCATTCTTGCTCATCCGATAAACTTACAAGTTTATCGGATGAGCTGTTGAATGAATGAAGATGGCAATAGTATACAAATAAGTAATAAATTCTACAATGTCCATTGGATGATTTTCTTATTTTCCAAACAAAACAATTTTCTAAACGTCAAGGCATAACAGAAAGGGAAAACTGATTTTAAAGCATTGCTGAGACCGGAACAACCATTTGTTTTTGACTGGCAGATGGAAAGTTGCTTATTATATATTTAATGTATACACAATCGGTCGAAAAATGTGTGCTCTCTTTCGAATTTTGACTGCATTTCCAATAACCATTTAAAAAAAATAAAATCAAAAGAATCTGTTCAATATACGAGAGGTCATGTTGTTTTGGACTTTTAAAGTTATCCTGAGCGAATTATTCAAATCTTCGGTAATTGTGTGTCTCTAAAATTCGTTTTACTCGATCATCAACGCTTACCAATCGTTTGCGTAATGAATAATTAATGTAACAAAAAAATCCCGAGTTCTTGCACACTTTTAATTCGGTGCTTAGATTTTACAACAATTCTAATCTTTAAAATAGGGCAACAAAATTTTATATGTCGAATAAAAAGTTTAAAAATTTAAATTTTTTGATCAGATATTCTGAAGAAAAATTTTTATATAGTAATTTTATGTATTATTCTAACATTTTCTTCATTTCTCTCAAATTTTACTCCAAAAACTCTATTAGTGTTTTTAGTCAAGATTTGGTGCTATGAATTAAATGAAGCTAAGTACACTTATTTCCGGTATCAAAAAATGTTTTTGACCCAAGGAAAAGTGCATCAAAATCGTTTAGAGATTTCAAACGACACATTTGCCTGCAGAATTCATTTTTATTATTCAATAAAAATAATCATCTTCCTCTTAAAATGTAAATAAAAATTTAACTACCATAAAACGTACTTTCTAAACATTTTAATATACACAATTTTTACCTATAGGTTTCTTTTAGTATGATCTTAATTAAAACAATCGTTTTAATATATTTTGAAGGAAAAAAATCTTTGTCTGAAAATTATTTTTAGAAAAATTACACATCGTGGTTGCCATAAAATCGCAACCAATAAAAGTGCACCTCGGAAATCGTCATATGAAAAATCAAAGCCTAGGCACTTTAAATGCTCTGCATTAAAACAATGCGGCTGGGCGTCGTAATATGCTAAATTATCTCTGCATTTCATTCTCAGCGATGGAGTGGCTCCAAATAACATACAACCTACAATTAAAGAAAGTACAATTTCAAAATATTTTACCAAAATTGAAGAGTTTTTTCTCAAAATACAAATATGCCAATACTCTAATGGAACAGCACGCACATTAAGATTCTTTCTAGAATCGCAGACATCTTTGGTTATGTCGAAACTTTTTTCACGAAAGAATTGCAGACATCAAGAGATTTGACAACCACACCTATTGTAAGAAATTTGATTCCAAAAAGGTGAGTTTGTTTAGATGTCATTCTATTCTTACTACACTTTTGTCACCAGACCATGACTACAAACAGAAAAGATTAGTAAAGTCTAAAAACTGAATGTAAAAAAAAAAAAAAACACAAATGAAAATGAGAAGAGAAAAAAAATCATGACGGAGAAAGTCACAAGTCATCCGTTCGCTGTGGACTATGAGAAATAAGAATTGTTTGTCCAGTTCACAAAAATATGAAATTGTCTCTGTCAAAACGTTTACTCTTCTGCACCACGTGAAAGACGCGGTGTATTTTAATTAGATAATAAGTTCCAAATGTTCATTCATCTTTTTTTTAAAAAATTCCCCAGTTCTATTTTATCTGTTGTACTACTTCCCAGTATTAATTTTATTATCATTTATTAATATTAAAAAAAGTCGCTCTTTACTATTCACATAAAAAATAAAAAATAGCTTTATGCCTGTTATAAATAAATACCAATTTTTTTAATAAAAGTATTATTGATTAGATTTAGAAAAAATTTAAATGTGTCGTATATACTGAATGTTAAGCACAAAAGCAAAATTTATTATACTTCATGCATAAATATTTTATAATAAAAAAATTTGGTGTTAAAAACACACAGATGTAAAACATTAAAATTGGTGATAAAATATTTTCACTGGTTTTAATTGCGGTCCTTCATTAGGTTAAAAAAATTATTTTTCTTATCACACAAACTTAAAAATAAGCTTACATGAATTTCTTTAAAAACTTCAGATTACTCTCAATAAGTCTTTTTAACACAAATTTCACTGATTTGCAAATTTTATGTTAATTATTTTTTCATTCAAGGAACTTGTAATCTCTAATCACCCTTTTCAGCTGAAATCCACTTCCTTTTCTTTCAATGTGCCAAAATTGGAATATTGTAGTCGATGACATACATTTAAAAATGTCGGTCTAACATTCTTTCGCATAAATCTATTCACATCTTCATAACAAACGTAGCAAATGAATTCTTTATTTATGTGTAGTGTGCTAGATTTATCTATTAGTATATCTCAGAGGGAAACATTAAGACTTGTGATTATTTTCAAAAGACTGTATAATAATACACTTACTAAGTAGTTGTGGTTTCTTGGAGATTTTGTTTTTCTCCATAATTATTGTTAAATTATGTTAAAGAAAGGAGAATTTATGCTTTCCAGACTTACATGTAATGTAGTTTTAGGGTAAAATATTGTGTTCAAATAAAAAGTCTTACTTTAAACGAATTGTTTTATTGCTTTCAAACACAAATTCTCATGTGTAAATGCACTTTTCTACAATTTTTTTTATTCAACGGCTTGTTTATAAATATTGATATTAAAGATCAAACACGAACATTTTTAGAACATATTTTTTCTTAATAAAATCAATGTAAAATATTGTCTGTATCTATTGTCGGAAACTTAATCAAAAGAAAAGTTTACAATGTAAAACGGGGGTGAATGTGTTTTTAACTATTTCGGTATGGTGCGTCTCACCAGGGCAAATATGGTGCGGGGAACATAACTTCTAACTTCATCTGTGAGTTGAGGGCAATTCTGGAGGCACTTGATATCTATAAGGCCCTTCCCACTTCCAACCAGGCAAGAGGCCTAGTAATATTTTGCGACTCAAAGGCCGCCCTCCAAGCAATTCTAAAAGGATATTCTTCAAACACCTAAGAAATGATCTCAGATCTTCAGACTGTAAACATGACCTGTATGCTCCAGTGGATTCCTGCACACGTCGACATAGAAGATAATGAAACTGCGAGTAAATTGGTCAAGGAGGGCAGAGACCTCAACACTAGCTGAAGTGATGTTTCTCTTCAGGATGCGAATATAGTGGCCAGATACAAACTTAGAAAAAAATCCATTCAGGCCAAACATCTCTCTGAAATAACTGCGAACTCATTTACTATTAAAACCATAACTAGTCTGAGAACCGGACATCACAGGAGTATGAAGATCGATGGAGAGGGCAAAAAGATCTATAGAAATTGTGATCATTGTCCTGATGCAAAGCTACTCACATCTATGAGTGTCCTGCTAAGAGCGCAAGCCTGAGAAAGATCGGAGTGCTGCCGTTTATGATAGATTCCTATGGAGACAATATCAAGCAAGTCGCTGAGGAAATTTTCAAAATTCATGGACACATAGCTCAACTCTCATGGACACGACAAAAAAAAAAAAAAAAAAAAAAAAAAAAAAAAAAAATTTAACGGCTCATATCAAAGTAATATTTTAGACAAAAATACAACTTTTCGAATTTAAACGAGAAAATTTGTTTGGTAAATTTCTATTTTAATGTATTTAACGTCGATAAATTGAAGACTTTTTCGGTAGTAAAAATCGCATTCAATTCATGAGATTTTGGTTAAAATGCTGCGCTCTGGAAATTAGTTGCTGAAGCAATATTTGGATAATTTTTCAATAATCTCTGAAGTTTAGATAGTAGACATTATTTACTTATTTAAGTTATTGAATTAATGTATTTTTTTATGTCGTCCAATAAATTTAGGGTGAAAACACGTGATTTTCATCGTAAGATTGGGAAGTATCTGGTATGAAAATCAAGTTATATAATCGGATATATTTTAGTAAGAACTTTCATTTGCATCAAAATAAACGTGAACATGAAAAACGGACACAAAGACATTCGCAGTATACGAAATTAACAGTTAAGCCGTGTACTGGATAATTTGGGAGGGATTTAATTTCAAAATAATTTAATCAGTTTTTTGTTTCCAATGATGATACGTACAACTTAAATGGGTTATTTTCCAAAAGTTTCGATATTGGATGATGAAGGGTGTCAAGGTATTGTCAAGCCAAGATTTATAAGCTGGTTTCTATTAGAAGAGCTCATTAACTTAATGATGATCGAAGGATATTTAACACAGCTATTATGTCAACATATGATGGGAAATTTTAAGGATATTTGTCAACATACCAAGATAGAATTTTAAGAATATTCAGTGAGATCTATAATAAGGCTTTAAAAATCATATGAAAATAATAATTAAATTTATTGATAAAAATAAGGCTGGCAGGTTTAATGGCATGAGTAGCATGCAAGAAATTACTTCCAACATTTAATCAAGGATCTGTAAAGAATCTGCATTTTTTGCAGAAATAGATGACAGTTTTTTTTATTTTTAAAAGGGAAAAATATTTAGTTTTTTTTAAAATGGGTAAATATTTAGTCCTATGAATATTAAAATTTCAACAGTCTTAAGCTAAAGGACAGGCAACCTGCAACCGTTAAACGCTTTAAATGAAGTAAACGACCCAAACAAATAAAAGCGAAGTAACATTGTGTAACGTCTCCTACTCAGCGCTTTCGATTTCCAGAGCCTTTGATGGGGAGGGTGAGTAGGGAGACGATTGGTGCGAGGAGCAGGCTGAAGAAGCTGCGTTTTTCAGTTTTGGAAATTGATATGGACTCTTTGGTACGCTACGCAAGCGCGAGAGTTTTATGAACCCAAATATGACTCCTTGTAAATTTTTTGTTAATTAAATGTTTTTGTTTCTAAATTTGGAGTCGTTAGTTTGTTTCATAACAAACTTATGTTTTTGGTGGCAGCGGTCTTGGATGTTTTTATAATGCTTTGCATTAGCATCCACTGTGAAAATTAATTATGTGCACTATAATGGATTACGTGCCGAAATGTTGGAATACAGGTAGGCCATTTTGATCAATCCTTCTCTGGCTACAATTAAAAATAAATAGTTGGTATGTTATAAATTTATAGAATATTTAGTTCCAATCTTATTTACGTGAATTTTCATGTTACATCAATTAATTTTGTTTATAAGTTTGTAAATGGTGTATTCCATATTACAAAAGATAATTTCTGTATTTCGTGTATTCGAATTTACAGTGTAATATTTTTTTTAAACGAAAAGTGTATATCTTATTAAATGTGTATTTCATAATTTTTATGTGGTTGATGTATTTCAATTCACTTAGGAATATGTGTTAAAATAACTATGTTGTTATAGATTAAGGTGTAAAATCAAAAGTACAATTATATACTTAGTTTTTTGATTGTTCAACTGATATATAAAGTAGATTTTAAGAAAGAAAGGAATATATTTTTTTAAAAGGTTTTGATTTCGTTATGTGAAAACGAAAGTATATTATTACAAATAGGTTTGAATTTAATGTAATGTGAAATTTTTATTGATGTGTTTGATTGTTCTTTGCAATGTTTTATAGTATATAAAACTGATTTATTTGATATTTAAATCGTATATGTTTTTTTTACATTGTTAAGAATTTGAAAAGATATATTCTTAATGTTTAAAATATCTTACGTTATTAACATTATTTGATGTCGTGTATGATTAACTAAGTTTATTGATTTGAAATCGAAAGCTGATTTCTGGTTTAGATTAGTTAAAGCTGTTAATTTGTATTGTTCTTAAGAATTGTAGTGTTCTATATTTTGAATTAAAAATATGTATAATTTCATTTTTGGATTTAATATAGTGGTATCTATATAAGAATATGATTTTATATAATTTATACATATAATATATTTACATTTTTGATTAATGATTCAATTTATCTGAGTATCAATCATTAGCTTGGTGATAATAACTTGAAATCGAGGGTAGATTTAATATTAAACATTTTCTTCTTTTTGAAATAATTGATTTTCCATTTTATACTTTTGTTGTATTATAATATAGTTTGTTTCATTTAGTTTTTTAAACGTTATTGATATGTTTATATTAGTAGTGTGTGATAAATAATTTCAATAGTTATTTAATAAATTTTGCATATTGGTGGGAATAGTCTGTTTTTTCTCTCATTATTGCATCTCTTCTGAGATAAAACGTTTAGTAATTAAAATGGCTTTTTTAGCACGGGGAAAAAAAGGGAGATTTAATAGAAGTAGCGGAAGAGTTAGGGGAAATAGTTCCAGATTCTTTTAAAATCCCAGACATTAAAAAAATTAATTTTAGCTAGTAAAAACTTCAACGAGGAAGAAGTAAAATGTATATTAGATAGGGTAATCGATGAAAGAGTTAAAAGGGAACAAGAAGAAAAAGAGGAAAAAATTAGGCGAGAAGAACTAGAAAAAGAGGAGAGAATTAGGCGAGAAGAACTAGAAAAAGAGGAGAGAATTAGGCGAGAAGAACTAGAAAAAGAGGAGAGAATTAGGTGCGAAGAACTAGAAAAAGAGGAAAGAATTAGACGTGAAGAAAGAGAACATATTTTGGAAATGAAACGTCTGGAAATCTTTTCAAATGCCACAATTTCGAACAGAGAATCAGTTACAAATAGGACTGAACAAGCTCAAAAAATTCAATTAATGCAAATAACGCCAAAGTATGATGAAAAAAAAGATGAGATGAGTTTATACTTAATAAATTTTGAGCGTAGAGCAGAAATGGCTCATATTCCAAAAAACGAATGGGTAGTTTATCTTGTAAGTGCTTTACCTTCAGAAATATCTAACATGTTAGCTAGAGAACCTCCAGAAAGGGCTCATGATTACGATTATGTGAAGGAACTTATTCTTAAACGATTCAAGTTAAATAGCGAAAAATTAAGACAATTGTTTCTTAAACACCAGAAAACGACAGAAAAATCATGGAGAAATTATGCACAAGAATTGAATAGTTACTTTACGGAATGGCTTGCGGAATTAGAAATAACGACGTTTGAACAGCTTAAGGAGCTAATGGTAACAGATCAATTGAAACGTCGAGTGCCAATTGAAATTGAAGAACATTTTTTGGCGGAATGGCTTAAAATAAATTCTCCGTATGATCTGGCAGAGAAAATAGATGAATATGAAAGCTTAAGAGATAGTTTTAAGATGAAAGAGTTTACAAAACTCCCTCGAAACAATTTTGGTTTTCGTCAACAAAACGAAAACCGTGCCTTTAAGTTTAATGAAGTAATTCGAAATAATAAATCTCATGTTCCTAAAAGAGTCGAGAATAAAAATTCAAATTATGCACATGAAAGGGAATTTGAAAAACGAAAACAACTCCGATGTTATGAGTGTGGTTCTTATAGTCATTTGCGGCCTCAGTGTGACAAAATAAAAAAGAACTTAGAATCGGTAGCATCTAATGAAATTGCTAAAAGTACATTTAATGAGTTGATGGCTCCCTACACTAGTATCGGCACTGTTAATGGAATTCAAATGCCAATCTTAAGAGACACTGGAGCAACTCTTGATTTGATTTGTGGAAAATACGTTAAACCTGATATGTTCACTAAGGAAAAGGTTTGGCTAAGAACACCTCTTGATGAAACTTTAGTATGCTTACCTATTGCCGAGGTTGAAATAAATTGTGAATTAGGTCACGTTTTGACAAAGGCAGCAGTTCTTCGAGATTCTTTGGATCAAGGAAGGTATTTACTAGGTAACAAAACAGCCGCTTTAATTGAAGAAACCAAAAACACGAAGAGGTGAAAGTACATATGATAAATGCTATAGAAACTCGAGCTCAAAAAAGACGCAAGGAAAATAGCACGAATAAAGAGATAATTGTCTCTGAAATAAAATCCTCTAGGTCTTGCCTCAAAACTAAACAAAATGAAGAATTAGAGGAAAATGCAATTTTGCCACCATTAGAAACCGAAGTTGAAGGTCTGGATTTGATAAAGACATCCCCAGAAGAATTCGCTCGTGAACAAAAAGTGTGCGAAGATTTGAAACCTCTTTGAGCAAGCTAAACGACAATCTTCAAAAGACAATAAATATGTTATAATAAATCAAATGTTGTTTTTTAATAAAATGGACAATGATGGAACCATAAGAAGATTATTAGTTGTGCCCAAGAAGTTTCGCAACCAGCTAAAAGGAATCTGCCATAAGGTAACTGCAGCTCATTTAGGTGTAACTAAAAGAAAAGATATGTTGTGTAAAACTTTCTACTGGCCAAACTGCTTTAAAGACATAGAAAATTTTGTTAAATCTTGTGACAAATGTCAACGTGTAGGAAAGCCTCAAGATAAGAAAAAGTCTCCTTTGAAACTGGTTCCAGTAATTCCGGAAATATTTACTAGAATTAATGTTGATGCATGTGGACCTTTACCTTTAACTTCAAGCGGAAACCGGTATATTATAACAGCCATTTGCATGTCATCCAAGTATCCAGATGCCATCCCAGTACCAGATATTCGTTCTACTACTGTGGTTGATGCTTTTCTTCAGATATTTAGCCGTATGGGATTTCCTAGGGAGTTGCAAAGTGATCAAGGAACATCTTTCATGAGTGTCCTGACATCAGAATTTTTAGAAAAATTTGGTATTAAAGTAGTGCATAGTTCTGTACAGCATCCCCAAAGCAATCCTGTTGAAAGATTGCATAGAACTTTAAAGAGAATACTGAAAGTCCTTTGTTTAGAAAAGGGTACAGATTGGGAGAAAATTTTACCTCAGGCACTTTTCGCGCTTAGAACTTGCATTCATGATAGCACTGGATATTCTCCTGCAGAATTAGTCCATGGTCGGAACCTAAGAACTCCCGTAACACTATTATATGAAAATTTAACTGGTAAAACCATTGAAGAAGATAGTGTGATTGCTTACGTTTTTAATCTTTATATAGAATGAAAAGATGTCAAGAATTAGCTGTGCAAAATATGACAGATGCTAAAGAAAAACAGAAACTTTGGTATGACCGTAAGGCTACGAAAAGAGAATTTAAAGAAAATGATCTTGTGTTAGTCGTTGCCCCTTCTAGGTCAAGTAAATTTTCTGTTCATTGATAGGTACAGGAAAAGTAGTAAAACGACTATCGGAAACAAATTATATAATACAATTTCCCGATAAAGAAAAATTACATGTATACCATGTAAATATGTTAAAACCCTATTTTCAGCGTCCAGAAGATGTTAATTTAATTTTTACCTTTAATTCTGATAATGAAGATATTGATTCTGAGAATGAAGATATCCCAAGTTTTGAAATTAATTCATCCACCCTTTTAGAGACTTTCCCTGAAAGCTGTTTTAATGAAAAATTAGAGGATGAGCAGAAGAAGCAATTGAGTAGACTTTTGATTCAATTTATTGATATTTTTTCAAATGAACCGGGTTGTACTGAACTAACTGAACTGGACATCGAGTTGGAATCTGATAAACCTATTATAGCTAAACCATATCGAATGTCCCCACGACAGACAGAAATCTTGAAATCGGAAGTAGACAAGATGTTGAAATTGAAGGTGGTGGAACCAGGTGAATCCGATTACACATCACATTTAATATTAGTTGAAGCTCCTGGAAAAGAACCTCGTCCGTGCATTGATTATCGCCGGTTAAATGAGGTTACCAGAACACAATATTATCCATTGCCAAATATTGAAGAGCGCGTTGAATCTGTTTCGAAAGCGAATTTCATATCTCTATTAGACTTAACACGAGGTTATTGGCAAATACCTTTGAGTCCGAAGGCTCAAAGATATGCTGCATTTACTACGACATTTGGTGTTTATAAACCTTTGAGAATGGCATTCGGTTTGAAGAATGCCCCTTATTATTTCAGTAAGTTAATGGCTGAGATATTAAAAAATTGCGAACATTTTGCTGTACCTTATTCAGATGACATAGCTATATATTCATTTACTTGGTCTGATCACATCCAACATCTCAAATGTGTTCTAGAGAAGATTCGATTTGCGAAATTGGCTGTAAAACCCTTAAAGTGCAAATTCGCTCAACTTCGTGTTAAAATATTTGGGACACTTTGTAGGACAAGGTCAAAGAACACCAGGTGATATTAAAGTAAAAGCTGTTACCGATTTCGAACGTCCCTCAAGCAAAACCGAAGTACGTGCTTTCCTAGGTCTTGTTGGATACTATCGTAAGTATATACCAGACTTTTCGGTAGTTGCTGCGCCTTTAACTGACTTACTAAAAGGGAAATCCAAGAAGGGAACTGTAACATGGAATAATAACTGTGAAAAGGCATTCATAGAATTAAAGAATGCTTTAATAAAGAAGCCTGTACTTTACAGTCCAGACTTTCAAAAACCATTTATTATTCAATGTGATGCCTCAAACTTAGGAATAGGAGTAGTTTTATCTCAGAGAGATCAAAAACTAAATGAACACCCTATCCTGTTTCTGAGTAGAAAATTTTCAAAGTCTGAAAAAAATTATAGTACTATAGAAAAGGAATGTGCAGCAATAATTTTTGCTGTTACTAAATTAAAATATTATTTAGATAGTCAGTATAAATTTGTTATAGAAACTGATCACAACCCTTTAGTTTGGTTAAAACATCATACAGGATCTAATCCCAGACATTTAAGATGGGCTTTGGTTCTTCAAAGCCTAAATTTCGATATTGTTCACAAAAAGGGCAAATTACATCAGAATGCTGATAGTCTCAGTAGAATGCTGAATAACCAAACATAATTATTTTCTTTTTATTACTCAGATATTAATTTTTTTTAAAAAAAAATATTTTCTATTAATACAAATTTCAATTGTTTCATAATTTTTGAAAAAAAATTATATTGTTTTTTATAATATTAATGTGTATATTTGTAAATTTATCTATTGTTGCAGATTCTGTTGTATTACATAATTATTTTGTGCTCTTTTGATATATTTTTATATTATAAAATGCCATATATTTTGTGTATCAGCCAGAGTCCGATTGATCAGGGCTATCTGTAATACTAAATTTTGCTTTTTGTTGCTTGTGTGTGTGTGTTTTTTTCTTTTTCATTGCAGGTTGATTTCCGTAGAAAAAAAAAAAAAAAAAATAAAAAAAATCCGGGGAAGGAAGGAATAATTTAGTCTGTAACGTCTCCTACTCAGCGCTTTCGATTTCCAGAGCCTTTGATGGGGAGGGTGAGTAGGGAGAAGATTGGTGCGAGGAGTAGGCTGAAGAAGCTGCGTTTTTCAGTTTTGGAAATTGATATTGACTCTGGTACGCTACGCAAGCGCGAGAGTTTTATGAACCCAAATATGACTCCTTGTAAATTTTTTGTTAATTAAATGTTTTGTTTCTAAATTTGGAGTCGTTAGTTTGTTTCATAACAATTGGAAGAAGTGGTTTTTTGCACAAAAAGTGCTCTCACAAAACAGACATCTGTTAACAATAACTACCGGTTCAAATCACTCACACATAATAAATATATAATAATATTTATTATAATTATTCGCATTAAATTAAAAGTATGATAATAGGGTACATAAATTTATTGAGACAAAATAAAGAACATACTATAATAAAATGTTTTGCATTTTACCAAAAGCTGTTTTCTGAAAATAGTTAAGTTTACAGCTACATTTAAGATTCAATTTATTATAGTAAAAATAAAATTGTAATGATAATAGTAAACATGTTGATTAAGGAAAGCAATATAATATGCAGTTCCTTATGTTTTATCAATTATATCATAAATAAATATTTCCAGTCATATCATTTTATAAAATTATTAGAGTTAACTTAAGTAGTATGCATAAATTAATCATAATGACATTTATATTTTTCTATATAATACACTTCATAAATCAAATTAAACTAATGACAAATGATTAGTGTTTTTTTTTAATTCTTTGTTTGAAATATTTGTTGCTTGGATGGGGATGTGAATTATCAAACTGAAACTTTTTTGTGAGTCAATCACTCTCAACTTTTATTTAAAAGATCAGACTAAAGTTTCTAACAAATGCACATGAACTAAATTTTTTACTGCATAAAAACTAATAAAGCCATCTTTACAATTTTTCCATAATTATCTTATGTATATATATTTATTTATATTATTCTGAATTTAGTTAAGAAATTTTAATAGCAAAATTTTTTATTTCTAAATTGCTTTTATTTCCTGACGTAGAAAACGTACAATATACTAAGTAATATCAATGTAAAATTGGATTTGATAGAAATACAAATGATTATAATTATATATATTATTTTTTTAATTAATCAAAGTTTTGAAAAACTTAAATTTTTGGAAAAAAAATTTTGAAAAAAATTTCATGTGAATAATCTTTAGCATTTTAAAACATAAATTAACAAATATTCTGATACATGATGAACATATTGTGCTATAATAAATTTACAAATATTTTTTAAGGATAATTTATCTTTTAAGTGATTTTTTGTATTTTTTAGAACCGAAAATAATAAATACATTTGCTATTTAAGTTTAAATACAACAAACTTTTAAACATTACTTAATTGATTTCAAAGTAAAAATATAACAATTTTGAAGTACGAAATCAATATTCCTCAACATCACAAAAACATTTGCACAACAGTATGAAACCAAGAAACACAGAATCTATGAATATTGCTGAATTCACTTATTTTATTTGAAAAGTTTAAGATTTCCAGAGTTATTTTAAAACGGTACTGAAACAGAGAATGATGGGGGATCCATCTCATTTAATCAATAATCTCATATTACAAAATTTCATAAATGTGGTTTAATTATATTTTATGATTTAAATTCAAAAATTCAGCCTTCAGAAAATTTAATTCTTTAAAGATTTAATTAATTTTAACTAATTCTTAAATAAAAAATAAACAGATACTTCAAGATTATTAAGTAAAGTTTATTTATAAGAAAGAATTACAAAGGCTTAAAAATGTAAAAGAAAATAGCTAACTATCAAATGCACAAATATAAATCAAAATGCGAATAAAAATTTATAGGTATAACAGCTTTTCTTAAGTAAATGTCTGAACTACTCAAGAAATTTATTGAGTGAAGTTCAGCTTTATCGTTGCATGAGCTCACGGGTCTGATTCCACATCAGGGACCCCGTGGAGTGAGGCTCAAGTGTCGTTGCATGAGCTCACGGGTCTGATTCCACATCAGGGACCCCGTGGAGTGATGCTCAAGTGTCGGTGCATGAGCTCACGGGTCTGATTCCACATCAGGGACCCCGAGGAGTGATGCTCAAGTGTCGTTGCATGAGCTCACGGGTCTGATTCCACATCAGGGACCCCGAGGAGTGATGCTCAAGTGTCGTTGCATGAGCTCACGGGTCTGATTCCACATCAGGGACCCCGTGGAGTGATGCTCAAGTGTCGCTGCATGAGCTCACGGGTCTGATTCCACATCAGGGACCCCGAGAAGTGATGCTCAAGTGTCGCTGCATGAGCTCACGGGTCTGATTCCACATCAGGGACCCCGAGGAGTGATGCTCAAGTGTCACTGCATGAGGTCACGGGTCTGATTCCACATCAGGGACCCCGAGGAGTGAAGCTCAAGTGTCGCTGCATGAGCTCACGGGTCTGATTCCACATCAGGGACCCCGTGGAGTGAAGCTCAAGAGTCGCTGCATGAGCTCACGAGTCTGATTCCACATCAGGGACCCCGTGGAGTGATGCTCAAGTGTCGTTGCATGATCTCACGGATCTGATTCCACACAGCTCTTTTAACCTGGGAAAAGGGAAGCTCCCTTGCCTGAACATTAACTAACTCAAAGAAGAATATATGCAACATATCCTGTAGCAGCATGCAAGTGTATGGTTAAATTCGCCATATTAGAAATATAATGAAGTTTAAATTATAAAATTAGAAAACAATATTAAGTTGTTACTCTCTACTGACATTTCTCTTTTTTTCTATTATATTTACTTTTCCACATTACTTATAGTTTTCTATGCTTTATAAACATAAATTATATTTAGAAACTATTTTTCTTATAACATCATATGAGTAAGAATAAAAAATGACACACTCTGGTGAATCAACGTTGATATTGCCAAAACTCATTCTGTAAACTGCTTATCTTAATGAATTTGATACATAAAATTTCATTTTATATTGTTTTATGGATTGTACATAAAAGGATAATTCTTAAACTAATATTTGTTTTTATATTCTATTAAAATTTTAATACTTTGTTTTTATGCCGTTAGTTTATATTAAAACAATTTACAACCAACAAAACAACCAAATCTATTATTTTTTCAAGTATAATCGTTTTTGAATATCACTTAATATCACTTATATTTCATTAAAGTAACGTATGAAATATATATTATTGATAAAAATATTAATTTATATGTAGTTAATTTAGATAGTTTTTGAAATGTTTAAAGTAATTGAAATTATGTAGATATACGTAAAATATGGTGTTCACACACCTAAACACAGTTACTAAAGCTTTGAATTTTAAAATCAGTTACTACCAGTTTCCATAAAACATATTGAATTTACAAATTGCAGTGCAAAATATAAGATAATATAATATTAATGAAATGAACTGCATTAACTATACAATAGAAAAGTTATATGAGTACGTTTTCAATTTAATAAATTACTAATCATTTCTATTTTAATCAGATACTAAATATGAGAAAAATATCTGCAAGAATCACAGCAAAATCATTTAGAAAAAAATATGCCAAAATAATTGATCTTTGCATAAATTATTTACCACTTATTACAAATAAAGTTAATTAAAATATATAATTAATAAATTATTTTTGAATGAACGCTTGTGGATAATTCCAATTTAAGCAAATAAATTGCTTTATTGATGATCAAAACCCGTATCCAAAATAAAAATTCATTTCTAAATGAAATTCTAACTGTAACTTCGTAATCTTGTTTTTCTAAAAAAGCTTTACATCAATTGCATTATTTTCCCAACTGAAAAGTAACAAATTTTGCAAGCGAGTATAAAAAGTCAACATAAGTGTGACTTAGGAAAATATTATCTGAATTTTTAATTTCGAATCAAAACTAAACATGACAAGATTTTTCACTCATTAAATTCTTCTTGTGCTTGATTTAATAGTTACTCAGAAATGCTTACTTAATATATATGAACAATTATATAGAACAAGGCGCACACACATCATTTTCAAACATGATTGAAATTCATCCTCAAGTTTCTAAATTTAAGGTATATATACATATATATATATATATATATATATATATATATATATATATATATATATATATATATATAATATAAATAATAAAAATAAAATAATATATATATATATTAACCTATAAATGGTAATGCAAATGTGAATATTAAAGATAACAGTTTGGAGACTTTTCATCTTTACATTTTGTGCACAGACTAAGTCTTTTGACTTTAAACATAATTGAAACTCCTCGGGTGACCACTGGCAAAGCGTGAAATGCAAGCTTGAACTGAAATCGTAGTAAAGGGAGATACTTACAGCTTCTGCATACCACAGAGACTTGGAGAACCGCAGACAAGCTGATGGTAGAAATTAATTATACTTTACCTAGATACTAAGTATGAGAAAAATATCTGCAAGAATCACAGCAAAATCATTTAGAAAAAAAAGTGCCAAAATAATTGATCTGTCAATAAATTATTAACCACTTATTAAGCAAAAATTAATAAAAATATTTAATTAACAAATGATCTTTGAAAAAAATCAGGTGAAATTCTCATTTAAGCAAATGAATTGCTTTATTGTAGATCAAAAGACGTCCCTTAAATAAAAATTCATTTCTTAAAGAAATTCTAATCGCGAAATAGAAATATTGTTTTTCTCAAAAAGTTTTATACCAATTAAATTATTTTTATAAGCTGAAGATTAATACAGTTTATATAAGCGAGAAAAAAGTCAACATAAATAACCTTGGAAAATATTTACTTTATTTTATATTTCGCATCAAAACTAAATATGAGGCGATTTTTCACTCAAAAAATTCCTCTTGTGTTTGATTTAATAGTTACTTAGAAATGCTTATTTAATATATATGAACAGTTATATAGAATAAAGCATACACACACATCATTTCCAAACATGATTGAGAAATACATTCTCAAGTTTCTAAATTTAAGGTAAATTAAATAAGCCAAAATTGGAAAATATTAAATTCTCAACCTATAAATGGTAATGCAATACTGAATATTAAAGATATTAGTTTGGAGTCGGGTAAAAATTTGAGATAAATACAAAAATAAAGAGATCTGGATATTTTACTCCATCAGCTATTATCAATAAAAGTCAACAAATCGAAATGTCAATTATTTCTGAAGAAGCTTCCTCAGAAAAAAATCTAAAATACGCAAAATTTCTAACACCCTTCTAGAGATAAGAAAGTTACAATTTTTTAATAAAAATCTTTATACAGTAGATACTAAAAAAAAAAATTTCATGATTAACTCATATATGGGAATATTTCACCAATGATGCAAAGAATAACAATTACATTTATTTTAACTCTTAAATAGTTATGAGATAAATTTAAAACTATAAATTGCAATTGTTTATTAATTTCCTTAACAAATTTTAACCAAATTTATTAACAAATTCTTCAAATTATTTTTCACTAACTCATATTGAAACGTCTAAAAATTGAAATCTTTAGAAAAACTATAAATTACCTGAAGAATGTTGTAACGATAACACAGTGACATCATTTCACTAAAACTATTATCATTTACATCTTAATCATTTATTTCATGATCAGAAATTTCCAATTTCAACTTTTCTAGATTAAATATTTAAATTACTTTTTCATTAATGACTATTTTTAATAAAGGTTTGTTTTTCAATTTGTGAAATAAATGTGTTTTCTCTAAGACAAAAACAATTTCAATGTCAGTTTTTTTACAGCAAAGATTTGGTTAAGTATGTTTGTCACTTCATGGTCAATTTTATAAACACAATTATTAATTAATCCATGTCTATTTAAATTGGATGCTGAACCACTACAAATATCTAATCCCAGTCGGGATTCGAAACCACGAACAGTTGAACTGAATGCAAGAGTGCTAACCATTTCACCATCTCTGTCTCTGTGCGTGAACATAGCAATATTTCTTTACAATATTACAAGAAGCGGAAATAATTAGTAATTGAAATTGTATTCGAAAACTAAGTAAAAATATAATATATATAATGTTACGACACGCATTTGTTAACAATATAATTGACAATTCTGACATATTGAATACTTTTTCAGAATAAGAATCTTATACAAATTTAAAAAATTTCTATTTTTAACTTCATATTTCTCATTATTATGATAAAATGAAACAATGACTTAACTAAATTATTATCACATAATTGAAAACTCAAAGGATTGCACTTTTAGGTTCAATTGAGGAAACTGACATAAAAAACAATGAAGCTGTATTAAAATTGCATATTTCCTACTAATTTTTAAACAAAATAAAAATTTAAAAATAACTCTATTTTAGGTTTCAGTTAGTTGTAAATTTTTAACGTCACATATTTAAGTAAATAGTAAGAGCAAATATATATATTCATTTTTAAATCATTTTAATTATTTTTCAAATCAATATTTCATTAAAAAGAATAATATTCGAACCAAATAATTAATTTCTAACTACACAATGCTTTACATTTAATAACTAAATTTGATCGCTTTAATTTAATCTAGTTTTTTTTTTAATTCAACACCATAAAAATTTAGATTGTGATCATTCAGATGAATTCTGAAGCTAAAAAATTCAACCATTCCATGCAGCTTTTTATCACAAAAGCTCAGAGATATTCAAAATATTAATTTATAAATATACATTAACAGTAATTTTAATATTTTCAGGTGAATACCTAAATTTAATAAAAAAACACAAGCAAATTAATTTAAAACTTTTAATTTTGAAACAAAAATAATGCTCATGTTGCCTTTAAAATTTTACAATTAACTTTAACTAAAAATCAAAATATAAATTAAAATTAATTTTTTAAACATTTTAAGCAGATTATACTTAAGAACGATGAAATATTTACTGAGAAATTATCCACATTGATCGATGCAAACAGCGAAAAAAATATTTTACTTTTTATTTGTTGGAATTTCTATGTTTTGCATAGGTATAAGCCATTTCATATAAATAATTTATTTAGTATTTAATGATTAATAAAAACCGTTAATATAATTAATGGATCGCTAATTTATTTCTTAGTCCACATCAAACATCTATATCAAATTAGTGTTAATGGCAGGTTCTTTATTTTTATTTTATAGCTCGTACCGATTATTAATGAAATAAGTTTGATGATTAAAAAAAACCGTTAATTAAAGAGACGTTTAATGGCTGGTATATTTAATTTCATTTTTAATCCGATTTTTTATGCATCTAATTAAATTAATAAGAAATTAATTGCGATGAATTAATATCATAATTTTAACTGTCAACTTAATATATTATTCTCAAAATGTAATTTATTTAGGACAAAAAAATTTAATAATTTTGTTAGTTATAATAAAGAATTAAATATGTTGCGAAATAGAAAAAATATTTCAAATTAATAATTGATTCATTTACTTATTTTTATGCCTATTATTTATTTCGTTTTTTACGGTATTCAATATTCGAATCCAATCAACTAAAATAAGGGAATGATAACAAAATAACTAAACTATAAAAAAATATAAACTGGACACCATTATTTAGTACACAAAAACTGTAAAAAGCATTAAAAACTTTTAAATACTGCATTGTACATACTTTATTTTCCAATAATTATCACTAAAAAAAAGGATTATCTTTTCTAAAAGTTAAGAAAAGAGCTTTAGTAGATGTGTTATAAATTATAGATAAAAATGTTACAGTAATTAAAATTTTATCAGTAAATAACGCTCAATTATTAGTATTTAAGATTATAATAATTAGTAATGAAAGCAATACACCACAGTTTTTGTAATTAACTATAAAAGATTTAGAAAAAAAATCTAATTTTTAAGTAAGGAACGGCGATTTTACTTACGAAGTTCAGTCTGACGAAACAGCGTTCTTGGGAATCTCAGTTTCAGATGCCCACAATGTCCTCGGAAGAAATGGCGAAAACACTCAGTCGACAATTTCCGCGCATTAATACATTTCCTTCTTTGTTCTTCACAGCAGCCAATGAAAAGCTGAAAAAAATGCTGATTTTGTCATTATTTTTGCATTCAATGTTTGGGTGATAAAACGTTGTCTTTAGGGGTAAAAGTTTTTTATACTAATTTAAAACTGAAAACAAAGGAGAATCGCGTTTCGAGTTAAAATATATATAAAGACAATAAATGAAAAAAAGAATATATTTCGTAATAAATAATGCAACACAGAGTATTTCACAATAATGGAAACTTTATTTTAAAATTTAAATTTCTTCATTTTTTTACACTAAACGCTGTTTTAAAAATTACAGGACGTTATTGATACCAGTAGTTTGTTGCATTTTACCATATTTTCAGAATAAAAGGATATTTTACATTTAATAGCTTTCACTGCAACAGTTATGGAGAAAATTTTTAAGAATAAAAAGTTATTTTATTCTTTAGACGAAATAGTAAAATTATTTTCTCATTTTTGTGGTGCCTCGATTTTTAATACAGCTTCAATTTTTTAATTAAACTTAGTATTACTTGGATTCTATGTAATTTGTGATAAAGTAAGAGTAAATTTTTTATAAAAGCATTTAAATAAATGGTTGATAGATTATGGTCATCACATTTGTAATTGCCATCAAATTTGTAAATTTCCAATACATTTCAATGAAACTTTTTAAAGAAAAAAATGTCATTTGGAAAACTAATCCTCAAAAAATAATTAAAAATGAACCACTTTTATATGAGTTTGGATGTAAAGTAATTTTCTTAAATTCTCAGTGTCTATCATTATAATTCTTTAATTTTTCCAATCATGGTAAATTAGTGTTGCTCAGTAAAATGCTTATGACGATATAACAATCAGTAGTTATACATCCAGAAGCAATCAATAGCTCAATGCCGATTTTCGAACGCAACAAAAGCTAATCAGGAAAGTTTATATAAACAGTGATGACACTGATGTGTTACTAATAGTAACTTAAAAATGATATATAACGTAATTTTTTCAATTTAACAATATATTTCTGATGGTGTGTTACTAATAGTAACTTAAAAATGATTTTTTGCCATCCGACTACATTTTAGTTATAAAAATTTCGTTATTTCCTTTTTTGTTTCTAGATTTTAATCAATGTTATAACCCCGAAAGAAATTAACATTAAGGGAATTTAAAGTTATTAAAAATGGGAAAAATGAGATAAATATAAATGAATACATTCATGCGAGTATCTACAATGTGAACTCATAATTTAATCTTTTTTCACACTTATAAAGTTCTATATTTATAAACTGAAGACACGATAAGCCATCTGAACCTACAGGTAAAAGTGTGTCCGAACCATTGAAAACATCCAGTTCAAAGTTAAAGGCATGCGCAATAATCGCTGAATAAAATAAAACCAATCACACACACATTTAACTAACGTTCATCATTGAAATTTTCTGGAGAACGGTATAAACGTATTATATATATATATATATATATATATATATATATATATATATATATGTGTGTGTGTGTGTGTGTATATATATATAAACCGAAGTAAAGGTAGTTATAAGAATAAGAATTATATTTTTAAAATACATATTTTTTAAATGAGATAACTACTTTTTTAAATCAATAAGTACTGTCAAAAAAGAAACATAGTAATACCGCGAATGTGTTTTTTTATTAAAATACCTACTTAATAAATTACCATTTAATAATAATATTTAATTAATTACCATTGGATAATCATAATAAATTACCATTTAATAACTGCTGGCTACTTTTGTTCTGGGTTTCAATTTATATATTTAAAATCGAAGAATATAAATATCAATTAGCATTAGAAAGTAAAATTTTTCAAAATAGTTCTTTCTTTAAGGTATGAAATTATTACTCAAAAAGGGATAATATTATCATATATTATTAATGCCATTCTTATCAAAGAAGTAATATTTTCACCTAACATAAAATTAGAGAGTGCTAATTTCACACTGAGCAAAGGGAAAAAACGCGCGATAGTTACGTTGCAAATATAATGTTGGCCTTTTAAAAATCATAATAAAATATAAAGATTATGAATTTTATTATAATCCTAATGTCAGTTGAAAATTAAATGTAAATTTATCGAGTTTCAGACAACGTTATACATAAATAGTTACAGGCGATTTGAAATACTATTTCCTTTCATTTGAACTGGGTTTGAGACATGGAATAAACATTTAGATTTCTTTTATTCGTTTCAGAAAAATGAAAACTAAAATCATTTTTAAACTAAAAAGTTGAAACTGTCAACATATGTTTATGTATTCCATGAATGGAAGTATTTTGGGGTGGACTAGCAAATATTTTAAATGAATCATATATGAGAACTCCTTTATTTATTAAACTAATTGTGTCTGGAAAGTAAGTGTTTATATTTCAATTGATTTAAAAAAAGAACTAATCAGCATTAGTAGCAGATGTAAACCCATTACATTCATCATTTTACTATTGAAATTGCACAATCAACACACACGACGCATGACTTTTTTTCAAGTTTCGTTGTATTGTAATAAATGGTACAGTTGCATTTATTAGATGCATTAAAAATGTCGAACTGTTTACAGACCAACTTACATTTTTTTAAGAAAATTCCTAAACTTCCTATAATTTTTATAAGTTACAAACAACACAATTCCGATAAAATATTTTACTTCGACAATATTCACAAAATTAGCATTTATATTTCAAGATGCAATAGAGGGAGCAATGTTACGATTTGAAAATAAAAGAACAATATTTCTGTGTAAAATAATTTGAATCATAAATCTGCTGAAACACATTTTAATTAAAAAAAGAAGAAATTATATTTCCTAATAAAGATATATTTAAAAGTAATAATTCGAATTTTGGTTGCACAACTTATAAACGATTTCCTTAATTCAATCAAAAGCTATTACTATTAATGATAGTTGTCCAATGCTTTTAATTTTTGTTCACATATACAGCATACATATGAGAAATAAGTTCGCATTGATTTAAAGTCAAAAAATTCCGTGAAGTACAATATAAACGTGATTATTACCATACAATAATATATACACAAAAACAAAAAAACTTCTTTTTTTTCATTTATCTTCCCACAATGTCAGGAATGTTTTTAGGAAAAGATAAAGCTACGTAAGCAGAAAGTAATTAATTAAAATATATTAGAATAGCATCCAATCCTGCTGATGATCATATTTATCTTTGACTTGTTAATTGTTCATTAATATTATTTAGACACCTCCATAGTAGGTAACATAGCGGCTAAAAGCTGTTGTTAAGTTTATATTATATATGTATAACATAAAGCGTGGTTGGGTATAATTATGATATACTTACACCCAACCACATATACACAAGAGATTTTTCGCCAAATATGCTGTCCTTTGTTTTAATTACAGTGTTCCGATTTTTCTTCTGTTGTTGGTCATTTGAATTTTTGTTGTTTTTTGGATTTTTTTTCATTTTTACACCATTTTTGCGTAATATATACGGTTTTTTAAAGTTGCAACAGCATTAAAATTGCTTGGCGATAAAAACAAAGTAGCAAAGTTCGTCAATATCCTACTAGTTCCAGTGGTTATTTCTTTCGTTTCAGATGATATTATGACAACACCACTTTATTAAAATTCTTATTGGGTTTATGACGTCAGACAACGTTTTACCTGCGTCACATCGTATTGAGGAGGCGCTATAAATCCGACGTCGTCGAAGCAGAAAACAAGGTGATGTTCACCATCGGATGTCTGAGAAAAGTGTCGAAGTTCGTTTTGTTAATAAAATGATTTCTAATATAAAGACTAAAGCATCAGTTTAAGAAACCACACGTTTTCTATTGATTCAAACCATTCAAACTATGTTTGTCAATAGAATAGAAAGAAAAAAAAAACTAGACAAACATTCACATTATGGTTAGTTTAAATCGGCAAGGACACAATTTAATATTTTTAAAAATTTCATTAATAGAATTCTAAATTAATAATTGCAATATATATATAAATAAAACGCCACCATTAAATTTTTTTTTTACTCAACCGCTGCATATTTGCTTTCTTGGTGGACTTTTCATATACAGTGGACAAAAATTTTATAAGACAACGATGACTTATGTGCAATAATTTAACTCACTTTTTAAAACATCTTAAAAACATTAAAACTGCTTAAAATTTAATTTCATTATTTTAAATGAATTGCGATTTCTACTATATCTTAAATTTATATCTCACTTTAACATATGTACAAGTACACATATAGATTCAGATTTAACTATATTTTATGTTAGTTATGGAGCAAATTAGTTCAATTTAGTTTTTATATTAGTTCAGTTCACCAACTGTAATAATATCCTGATTTTTGTGTGCGCGTGAAAAAATTATTATTTGTGCCGAATGTGTTAAGAAATGAAAAATATCACTAGTATTCACATTTTCATAGATATTTAACTATTTTTTTCTGTGAGCAAGAATAAGAATTTTCAAAAGTTTTAATTATCGGCAATATTTCGCACACTGCTTTGAAAATTCATGCCCAAACACATTATTTACATTATATTAAACCTAACAATGGTTTTTATTCAAATTATAATATGAAATTTAGTAATAAAGATAAAGCCATATCAATATTTATTTATAGAATTAATTCTATAAATTTTATGGAACAATTTTATGGCATCCTTAATAGAAATATCCATTCATTTCACTGTCCAAAAATACATCTTGAACTTTTTTTATGTGTGTATATTTTAAATAACCTGACTTAGTTGCAAAAGATATCTTTTGCATTCTGTGAAAAGCTTGTTGCGAGCAGTCTTAAATGATTTCTTTGGGTATGATTGAGGTGAATGTGATATGCATTTTAAAAGACTTATTCGTTGCATATATATATAATAACTTATAAAGCCAAAATGTAATCTATAAACAGTATACTATTTTTAAATGTAATTAATATTCCGCTTATTCTTATTGAAACGGATAATGTTGTTGTTATTAGGCCGTCCCACCCTAAGGTATTCGGCATCGAGATTGACTAATCGCGGACAACAATCCGCCAGGAGAGCACTCTGCTCATGATCGATCGAAGGCCGGAACTTAGCCCCAATCCAAAGTCAGCATCAATATCTGCATTGGCCAAATCGTGCGCAGCACCCCGGCGTAGTCCGAGCCTTACACGCAGACCGGCCGCCACCAGCCCGCGGTCCACCCAGACCCGCCCCAGACGGAAGAATGGGCTACTTGCCTTTATTATTAAAATTATAAATTTCAATATCCATATATCAGTTTATAAACTTACTTAGTTTATAAACAAATTTTTAATATATAGAATTAAGAATAAACTAATCTACAATTTTAGTCTCTGTTATAATGACAGTTAGGTTATAACAATATCAATGAACATATCATTATTGCATTTATGTTATATTTCTGAAGGTATTGTACTTATAAAGATGCTATACATTATTTCTTGGAGACCGCGTTTTATTTTAGGTTTATTGAACATGTTTTTTATGGCTATTGTTTTGTAATTTGCTGGAAAATATTTTAACCTGGTTTTATCAAATTGCTTGCAGTCGTAAATTATGTGTTCTACATCTTGTGTAAGATTGTCATATTGACATTTATCTGTCTTGTTAAAGAATCTGTGTTGGTAAGTTGCAAATGCGCCATGTCCTGTTTTAATCTGGTTTAGAAGGAAGTCTACAGACACTCTATTTTCTTTCACTCTTGGATAAATTTCATATAGTCTTCTAGTTTTGTTTGAGTTTTCCCAGTTCAATTGCCATTGTTTTAATATCTGTTTGTGAATTATTGTTTTAATTTGTTGTTTTGTATATGGTACTAGTCTATTTTATTACTTTTTGTGGCCTGTTTTGCATTTAAATCCGCCAATTCATTTAATTCTATTCCTTGATGTGCTTTAATCCAATGAAAAGTGAAGGTGTTGTTACTGGTTTGAATCAAATCTATAACTTTATCTATTGTTTTATTTTCTGTTTTCCCTGATTTTATTGTGTCCAAAACTGATCTTGAGTCAGAATGTATGTGGCAGATTTCTATATGATTTTTAATTGCATATTCTATTGAAGTTAATATCGCTTGAGCTTCCGCCTCATAGACTGTTGCTTGATCATTTAGTCTGCATCTTATTATATCTATTATTTGGTTATTTGTTCCTACAATTACTGCTGAGCCAACTTTGTTATCAATTTTTGAGCCATCTGTGAATATATAATAATCCCGTATATCTATTGAATTAGTCCAATTTATTTCTAATTTGTTCCAAGGAGGTTTATATTTTACTTGTTTAATATATGTGTTTTCTTTATTCAATTCCAAGTTATCTACTTTAATGTTTAGTCCTTTATTCAATAATAAATATTTTAGTTTGTTATATTTAATTATATAATCCAATGGTGGACATCCTGTTAAAACTTGTAGCGCTTCTGTTGACACTGTATTATATGTTTTTGCTATTTTTATTAATGCTATTCTTTGTATCTGATTTATTTTTACATTCATTTTAACTGTATTATTGTACCATGCTACTGATCCATATACTATCATCTTTTCTATAACTGCCTTGTATATTGTTTTTATTATTTCAGGTCTTAGGCCCCAAGTTTTTCTAGTGATCCTATCTATTTTGTTAATGAAGCAGAATATTTTATCTTGCAGAGAATTGAGATGTTCTGTCCAATTTAATTTTGGATCTAAAATGACACCTAGGTAGCTTATATGATTTGAATATTTAATGTTTTGTCCCAAAATTTGCAAAGTAGGTCTTCTAGATATGTTTTTCCTAATTGTAAATATTGAATAATAACATTTATTTATACTGAGTTTTAATTTATATTTATGAGTCCAATTTTCAATTTTTCTTATATCTGATTTGGTTGTATCTGTAAATTTATAATATGTCTTATCTTTCCACGTTATTATTATGTCATCAGCATAAGCTTGTATATCTGCATTTTCTCCAAACTCCAATTCCAACAATTCATTTACAATAATATTCCAGAGTATCGGGCCCAAAGATGATCCTTGTGGGACTCCAATGTTATATTTTATAGGTTTATTAATTGAATTCAAATAAGTTCTATTATCTAAGAAGGAATGTATTACCTTGTATAAATTTTCTTTTAATTTATATTTGTTCAGGACTTCCAGTATATTATTTCTTCTAATTGAATTGAATGCATTTTTAATATCTAGTGATATCATGCAGGTATACAGTTTGTTCTTCTTATTCTCCTTAATTTTTGATATTAAGTCGTATATTGCATCCTCTGCACTTCTACCTCTCGTGAATCCATATTGCTGTTTATTTATATTGTTTTGATTATTTAATGTATAATTTAACCTGTTTAATATGATCTTATCCAAAATTTTCCCACATATTGGTAACAAACAGATTGGCCTGTATGAATCTGTCTTAGCTAAATTTTTACCTTCTTTTGGAATTAATATTACTTTTGCTTTTTTCCATATATTTGGGAATACTCCTGTTGTCCAGCATTTGTTCATTATTTTTGTAAACCATAGTTTATCCATATTGAATAATTCCGCGTATACTTCCAACTCTATATTGTTATAACCTGGTGCTTTTCCCAATTTCATTTCTTTTATTGTATCTGCTATCTCTTTTATTGTGATATCTTCCTCATTGCTGTTTTCATATATTTCCTCTATTGGAATTATATCTTCATATTGGAAGTTATATTCTAATATAGTGTCTATTGCTTCATTTATACTTTCAGTCATTATTCCTCCTTGTTTTTCAACCATTTTTATCAAGTTCAAGTTTTGATTTTGTCTAATTGATTTATAATGATTACCAAATGTATTTTGATTTGTAATTGAGTTTAGGTATTCTCTAAATGCGGACTGTTTAGTTTTAATAATTATTTTCCTATATTTCGCGTTCTCTCTCTTATATATTTCTCTTAAAACTTGTCTGTGATTCTGTTCTATTTCTTTTTGATATCTTCTTCTTAATGCTCTTACTTTTGATCTTTGTATTGTGAGTTGTTCTGTCCACCAATAGTTTGATCTTTTACTCTTTTTATTATTTTTCTTTTTACTCTTTTTACATATATCTAATATTTTTGTTTCTATTGTCTCAATAAGTTCATTTGCATCCAGTTGTTCAATTACCTCTTTATTTATTTCTTTAATCAATTCTTTTAAACCATTGGTTAAAGTTTGCCAATTTAACGATTTACGATTGTATCTTATCTCTCTATGATTTTTACTTGTGTTTATTTTTAATTTGCAGGCCATAATATTATGGTCACTGGCAGTAAATTTATCCTGTATCTCCCATTCGGTTATTTCTTCTTTTGTTAAGTTTTTTGTTATTAAAAGATCTATCCAACTTATTCCCAAAACGCTTTCATAAGATGGTTTGCTATTTGGATTATTTTCTATTACTAGGTTTTGTCTAAATACAAAGTCAGCTACTTTCTGTCCTCTATTATCTGTGGGTCTTGGACTCCAAATTGATGATTTCGCATTAAAATCCCCGAATATTAGCCATTTTTCTCTATTATATTTAATTATTTGTTTTTCTATTTGTATTAATGTATTTTCAATTTCTTGTGAAGGAGGTATATATGTTGAGCAGACTATTAATATCAGATCGTTTATTTCGATCTTTATTATTATTATTTCACTTTCTTCTAATATTGTAACTGTTCTGTAATCTTTTAATATCAGTAGAGCCGTTTTGGGTAGTGCGGTGGCTATTATTCGGTATTGTTTAGGAATTTCTACTATTGCGTTTCTGTACACATATGGGTCATTAATAGAAGCAATTTCAATTTCTTCTTTTAGTAATTCTTGTGCTAATGTGAGGTTTGCTGCACGGCAATGATTTAGGTTTAAATGTAGGAACTTTATACAATCTCTATTTTTATTATAGGCCATAATCAATTTTAGATATAATGTTGTTGAACTCTTTTTCATATATATTACATTTTTTATCTTTTGCTCCATGATCTGTTTTATATCTTGTTTTAAATCTATCATTATGTTCTATACAATTGCAACATGTATATTCATTTTCACATTTTTCTTCTTTATGTGATTGGCCACATCTTCCACATTTTTCTATATTTTTGCAATCTTTCGCAAAGTGGCCATATTTCAAGCATTTGTAGCATTGTACTACTCTTATGTATTCTCTAAATCGTACAGATGTCCAGCCTAAGTACAATCTTTTACGATCTTTGATTTTGGGGTAATCCCTACTATCCACACTTAAAATCCAATTGTTTCCAAATCTTCCATTAAATTTGAATAAGACCTCAAGACCAAAATCCTCCTCTAAATTATTTTGTTGAATTATTTTTGCTATGATTTCCTCTTTTCCAATTTCTTTATCTACATCATATAAAATGATTCTTGGTTTCCTCTTTATTGGTTTTGTTACTACCAATTCTTCTTTTTTATCTTGTTTATGAATTTCATTTATTATGAGATCTATATCTTGTTCATTATTAGTTTCTATGATTATTCCTCCTTTTCTGATTGATTTTGTTTTATTTATGTTTGCTTTAACTTTTGCTGGATCTATTATATTTTTAATCGTTTTCCTTGTGTCTTCAGATGTTTTACCTTCTGTATTTGGATATATTAAAAGAACATTACTTTTCCTTTGTCTTGACCTTTCTCTGGTTTCCTTTATTTTGGTCTGATCCGATTGGGTTTGAAAAGTTTTACTGCTTTGTTGGACTATTTCTGCATAAGATTTTGCTGTATTAATTTGAGCTTTTAACTGCGCTATTTCTTGAACTTGGTCTATTATAAATTTCATTAGTTCACTGATACTGTCTCTTATTTTTGCTTGTGAAGGCAAGGTTAGTTTGCTATTTGCAATTACAGTTTGTATATCTCGCTCTATATCAAATATGGTATTTATTTTTTCATTTCGCCTATTAGTATCCCAATCCGACGAAGTATTGCTCACGTCTTGGAGCGTTGATGATTCCGCCATACTGGTGGTTGCGCTTTAACACACCTAATAAATCAAACTAAATAAATCAATATATATACAAAAAATATTGACACACCTGACCAAAATAAATTTTAAACAATATTATGAAATGAACTAATAAATTGTGCCCCCTCCGCCTACGTCAGCCACCGATGTTATTGGTGTTACTAGGAGCCACCAACGTAGAGGTGTAGGTCGGAGTTGAAAGAAAAGAGATTTGAATTACAAAGTGTCGCCTTTCTAATTTATTCTCAATCTTTTATCCAGTAATAGACTCTAGGCCATTGTTCCTGGATTTACAATATAAATAATCTTTTTCAAATCTCTTGGGACTGGCTTATTGAAACGGATAAATAATTCTGGCTTACCCTCATAAAGAAGGAATCAAAACATTATTACTGCTTCGTGTATTATTATGTAATTCTATATTTTTATAGCGCAATACAGTTATAAAAAGAAATCGATCAAATATATGTATGAAAATCATACACGTCAATTACTCATAAATTGGCTAATACAAATGAAGCGACGACAGCTTATGACTAATGTATTATATTATTGATATTATTAAATTGTGCATCTTATCAAATACACTGAATAAGATTTCGTCTCATATTTAATATGATAACTCAAATTTATAAACATAGAAAAACAACTTGTTTTAAATAAAAATATTTTGCTTTGAATGCACGATTCATTTTTAAATTTAATTTTCTATAGTAAAGCTAACAGGAAATACTCTCACATTATTAAATGTAACTAAAATTAGAATTAAGTATTAAAAATTTTTAATCCACAGATAATGAAAATTTAATATTATTGAGTCTGTTTTGACATTTTTGATTTTTTTGGTAATGAAACAAAAATTTCAATAATAAATTCAAAAATACTACTTCAAGCTGTTGGTAATATTGGTTACAATCTATATATTGCGCAAATAAATTAGCTATATGAAACGCAAATCTCAAAAGGGAGCAGTAAGTATTAGAAAATGAAGCATATTTTATTTAGTACAGTTTATTAATTTTCAAACTGTTATGAAAACGATTCCAATCGCTAAAATTAAGGGTGAAACCGTGATTTTTCTCTCGTATAATCTTGAACATCAGAAAATATTATAATTTTTGCTGTTGTAATAAATAATTGTAAATGAAAACTCTTTAAGTTACAATAACACAGAACTGCTTATTTATGGTTTTAAAACGCACACTTTCTTCTGTTTAAACTCCAAAATACTGTACAGAACGGCGTAAAATAATACTTATTAAAAGTAACCACAATAATTAAAAGTAAAAAGTAAATAAAAAAAACATTTCTTACTACATGAAAAATTGAACATTAGAAAAAAACTGTTGCCATTCCTCACTTGAAACAAAATTTAAAAAAAAAAGATAATAATCAGGTCGAGTGTCAATCCGACAATTTCTGTGTTATATCTGGGGACTATAATTCCATTTCATGGTTCTTAGAAGAAAGTATTTGAAAGTATTAATATAAATTAACAAATGAAGAGGCAAAGTTAATTTCAAGTATTCACAAAGAAATGCGTATGCTCTCAACGATAACAGAGTATTTTGACAAAAAATTATTAAGTTTATTTTAAGATTTATAATTTTCCCTTTATATATATTTTATTATATTTTATTTTATTTTTGAAAATTCTTTTTTAAATTAGCGCTACTTATCTAATATTAATAAAAACTGTTAATGTATTTCGCTTTTTATGAAATTGAAAACACATTTTATAATAATTTAAAAATATCCAGATTTTTTTTCCACTTTTTGTATTTTCTAAACTATTCTGAGAACATCCCCATAATCCCTATCATATTGCTAACTATTTAAAATTGCATTTGTAGAGTGACATTTGATTGAATTCACGTTAAAAAAAAAAAAAAAGCATTATCGGCAGACAACGAAATCAAAAGTACTCGTTTCCCTAACTGTTCGATTTTCACACATAAGAATTCGCAAAGTTGTTCAGAAGTAATATTTATACATGGCATTTATTCCCGCACATTAAGCAGAAAATTATAATTTATTTATTAGTATATATTATTATATAAGTTATTATAGATGAGAGAAAAAAGACAAAATAATTTAATTGATCGACGTTAATGCTACGCCGGAAGAACAGCTCAACTGACAAAATTACCCATGACCGTGGCTCTGATGAACACAATTTTTTTTCAACGATTTTTGTCATCAAAAATTAGCGCTAGGAAAGCGAACATTTGCGTTCTTTAGACAAGAGAGGTAGTTATTGCTTTTTCTCAGTGTGGGCAAAAAGTAGAGCACACTTCTATTTAGATTAATATGTTCTGCATTTTCTATGGAAATTTAATAATATAAGCTTTCTTTTTTTTTTTATGATGTTATCGATGAAGTGCTGCTTTATATTTTGAGCTTTTAAATTATCTGTATATGTATTTTGTAAAGGACAATTACTTTTTAAATTATTATCATGAGGTAAATATATGTTCTAACTATGTACTTTTTTCCATCACATTTTCTATTTTGTTAAGCAAATAAAATGTGTGTCTCAATTAGTACTTGTTTGTTTATTGGAATCAACTTTAAACATGGCTACGTTGAAGCGTTTTTAGAAGAATGCAGTCTTTAAAGTTTATTAAATCATATTAATGAATTAAAATTATATACTTTGAATTACAAATTTTTCACTACATTTCACTACATGAACACAGTTAAAATTATTACAAAATGACCTGTTTAATAATTTTAACTGTGACCACTTTCTAAAGTTTGAAAATGTTGATTCAAGCAATACATTTGGAGGAAAAATGTCATGGTGAATTTAAAACAAAATGGGTGAGATAGTTCATATCCCAGTATCATTACATAATTCATTTAAAAGGATTTTTGATAAATTTTTTAATATTATTAACAAAAAAGAAAAAATCTAATTATTCTTAATTTTGAAATTAATAATTGTATATATATATTAATTATAATAATTATATATATATTAAATATTCTTAATTTTGAAATTAATAATTTTGAAAAACTGACGTTCTCATTATTAATACCGTTTAAATTAAATAGAACAAATTCCGAAAATAGTTACCAATTTAACTGTTCAAGTTATATTTGGCATTTTTCACGCTATTTACATTTCCAGACGATATATAAGATTCTTAATTTTTTAAAGTTGCAATGCAATTTAAATAATTGCAAATAATGTTTATATAGTTCAATGCGAATTTTGACGTATCCGGTATCGAACCCAGAACATATTATGTAACGTATTAATGATCTGCTTGCATAGATGGCTTAATTTTGACTGCCTATGTACTAATTTGTACCTTGTAGTGAAAATCCACCAGAACAAAGGAAAGAGTCTTTGAAATCTGAAATATCAGAGAAGTGCTCCCGACTGATTAAATCAAAGAACACAGCAACAGTTATTCACAAGTAAAATAGCTTTTTCCACATGCAGTTTGTGCAAAACATGCATACGCAAATAATAAAAAGTAACCGAGATCGAACTCAAAAACTTATGTCTAACGTCTAAACGCCATAATTTGCATAATCATGCTTTGGCCATTTGAAATTTATCTATATAGTAAAATTAAACACACAATAAATTAAAATCTAACAAAACTGAATTACAATAATGAACTTAATTAAATATATTGAAAATTCTAGTAACATTTGCATATAAAATAGTGAAAATTGACGAAAGCTTATAAGGGAACGTTGATTTTATCTTCAAATTGAATAAAATATGCATGCGCAATACAAAAATTGCCAATTGGGATGATTGTTTCGAGAGTATCGGGAATCGAACCTAGAATATTCTAGTCAACTAATTACTGTTTTAACAACCATAGAAGAAATCTTAATGGTGAACGTCTGAAATCATACCAATTGGTAAAAAATCGAAATAATAATGAATTGGGTTATGCTAAACAGAAATATGAGCACAGTGTGCCATCCAAACATTATATTGAAAACAATTCATTCTCATCGTCCAATACTATTATAGATTTTTTTAACAGCTGCGCAGTTGACATTTGTACATTATTTTGTTCTCACCAATTTTTATACCAAATGAAAGTTAATGGCGTAATAAACTGCCGAAAATTAGCCTTTTTGTGTGTGTGTATGTGTGTGTGTGTGCATGCACCAGCAACTCGGGCAATTCATATCATCAGTGATTAAAAAACTGATCAAGTTTTGTCTTTTTTTCGCCAAGCAGAAATAGTACAAGAAATACTTGTTTACTTCCATTTTTGTTGTCATAATTCAGTGTTAACGAATGATCGTGAAGTTATCAATTTTTAAACAACAAATTTAGATTTATAATGGCCATATTAATTTCAATATGAAGGAATTTAACTGCTTAAAAATTTGACTACATTTTAACGAATATTTTATGTTTGGTTTAAATAATTTGAAAGTATTTGCGATTATTTATGCATATATTCTTAATATGACATAATTTTAGTAAAATAAAAATGTCATGTAAAATTTTAAACTTTACTATCGAATGTAATGAAGAAAATTTCAAAATTTAGCATTATTAAAACATGATTTATTTACCCCATATTATTTTTTAATAAAATTAATTTAAATTTTATACAATTTAAAACCTTTTTAGGTTTTTAAATTTGAAATTGTGAAAAATAACCCTTTTTTTATACAGGATGTACTATTGTTTTGGATTTTGCTGACATTTTAGTTTTAATAGATACTTTCAAATAGAATTACTTCAATGCCATGATAATATTTACCTTTAAATCTGGATAACTAAAATTGGGTTAAAACATTGTACTAACCGGGCTTCTGGAATTTTCATTAAATGGTATTCATATTAACCTTTTTAAGAATTTAAAAAATTTCTTTATTTAAGATGCATACATTTACAAAATCTCATTAAGTATTGACTGTTCAATAGTTAGACATAAATAACTTATTAAATTTTTAAAATTGTTTATTAACAATTAAAATTGCATTTACACTTTTCTTTTCATAATAATTTTTAGATCTTCTCTACTCAAGGCTCATATATGCAGTGTATTCATCAATGTTTCTCACTCATGCACTGTCCAAAATTAAGGAATGTAGACTAAAGTCTAAATCTAATTTTAAAAAAGATGCGCATTCAGAGAATCATGTTAAAATAACGCTATGGCTAAACGAAGTAGAAAGTGTGAAACATTTGGCTAAATCAATTATAAAATGTTAACACAAGGATATGTTTACATTTCCAAAATAATATAATAAAAGAATAATAAATTTAGTTAATAAATACAGTAGTATATTGAGAAGAACTTGTTTTATTTTCTTAATAAATTGTAAAGATTACAGAAAATGAAAAATGTTAATACTTTGATATATTTAGGCAAGATATGTTTAAAAAATAACATAAGAAAAATATCAAAATTAAAAAGTGAAATTGATTAAACAAAACAAAGAAAATCAATTTTAGAAGATCATCTGAATTAGTTAGTATTCTGGCTCCATAAATTTTAATGCTTGATATTTTCTTGTGGAAAAAAAAAAAAACTATTTTTTTCTATTGAGTTTATAGCACGTTTAAGCAAATCTTATTGAGGGATTGATTCCACTGACTGTAGGCTAAGTAATTCATCCGGAGTAGCAAAATTTCCATTAGCTTATGAAAATGCTTTATCAGTTTTCTTTATTTTTTCTCTCATTCAGCAATAGATGAAATAAAAGTTCCTGCCAGCATCCTCCCTTTATTCTGCAAGTATCACTGAAGCTGGTTGGTTAGGGCGTCACTCTCATCGAAAGGTAGTGAGTTCGAATCCCGGCTTAACCGAATATGAATATCCATCGTGTTCTCTAAAGGCGGCTGGAGCACGTTAAATAAGTAGAGGTTGCAATAGGAAATGATACATCTGGGGGTGGCAGGCCAAATATTGGGGATCTTCTGCTTGGTGCCTGATTCAAAATCACACACTCTACTCCGCTGCTTCTATCTTACTGGTACAGCCCTATTCAGGGCTAGTTATAGGAAAGCATGCTGTTGCAACAAAACAACTGAAGTAAATGTGTTTCACTGGTCCTTCTTAATGATGAAATGTTTGCAGACCTTCTTAAATTAGGATATAATATGTGGTGGCACAATCTATACTATACATTACTATATAAATATATTCGCTATCCAATATTATTTGTACGGCAAGATTATGGAGTATCATGAAACTTAATTATAATCATTAAATATTTATATTACTTTTTGGTACATTGGACACGCACCTTTGTTTTCCATGTTAACAAAAACATATTTATCCGTTCTTCCTGAAACATCATGAATGGTGGGTCTAAATATCTAATTCAAATTCAAAGTAGTGGTCCAGTGTCAATTTTCTAATTAAAATGAGCTCAAATAAGTTATGAAAATATTTATGGTTAAAATGAACAGTTCACACATTTTAAAGAATAATACCTGTACAAAGAAGAAAGATACAGAGAGATGTTTCAAATTCGAAATAGTTCAATAAACTCTCACAAAAATAAACATTCTATTTTTCACTTTAATCCTGCGCAAACGAAGTAAAGTTCAAGGCTGCGGAAAAGGATAAAGAGTTTCACACCACATTCATCCTTCATTTTACGAGTTTCTGGATATTTTTTGAGTCACTAAAATAAAAAGTTTTTTTATTTATATTGCTAAGATAAAATTGTAGTTAATCAGTTTAACATAAGAAGCACTAATACGTATTTCATGGATCGCCGATTTTAGCTCACCAAAAATGTTACGATTTGTTTTTCGTTGTACTTCTGCTATCTGCTTGGCAGCCGGTAAAATTACCTTTGTTTATTTTTTACACGGATTACTTTCCGTCATGCATATTTGACAAGACGATCCTATTGGAAAAAAGAAACGTATTTTTGGTCTCGTACAAAAAGGAAATCTTGAATCAAAGTTGAATTTTTAAATATTGAGCGCAGGTCTCAGAAATCTGCATCCAACACAGGTTATGTGAATCACTAATTTTTGGATTATGATATTAACTAAATGCTCTTTCTACTTATCTTTAAAAAGGAGTATATCCGTTTGAATGGGGGAATGCGATATTATAATATAAAATGTAATATATCAAACGAAGATAATAATTAGATAATATGAAATTATGACACATATGTCTTCAGTCAAATTTCTCTTTTGAAATCACAATAGTCAGATTTGAGTTCAGAAAGAGTGAAAAGAACTTTCTAAGCTGACATTGTTATTCTGACTCTTTATTGGTATGACATTGTGGGGGGAGGGGACTCAATGTTTTATTTATAAAGCGTTTAATACATATTACAAGTGCCCAGTATTACACATCTGAAATGGTGCAACTTTTTTCCTTACCTTCGGATCTTGACTGAAATCAGAGTTCCACTAGACGTAATTCGCCTACTCGTTTCATACTATGTCCAAATAAACCACCAAATGTTTTTTTCTTTAACATAGACATATTCTTGATTAATCACACAAGGATACGGATAAACACTGATAGGAAACGCCTAGTGTGGAAAACTTCAGTTGCAAGTTCGTTTAGCTTTTGACAAGTGGAGATACGATTTATGTAATCATTCACCGTAATGCTTTGGCGCTTAGCGGCGAATTTTACTGATCATTAAGCAGATACTCATTTTATCGACTTCATCATCTTATAGAATAGCATGTTTCATTTAATACTTAATTAGATACGTATTTTCAGTTAGGGAAAATATTTTGCAGTTACCATTTATCATATAATTATGATTTTAAAATATTATGATCAAATATAATAAAATTACTTCTTCCGCTAAACACACATTAAAAATCTGTGATAATTTTTTTTAATTCTAAGAAGACTCATCTTTATCAAGGGTAAGAAATTTTGCACATTTAGATTGTTACGAAAGAGAAATTTTTTATGGCTTGTAGCGTACCGAGGTGGCAAGGCAATTGATGACATTTTCAATTAAATTTAATTTAATTTATTGATGAGGATAAATTTTAAGTATATACATAATTTTTACTATTTACAAATATTTTAAAACAATTTTCCACTTAATGATCATGACAATGTCATTAACTGACACCGCCTTAAGCGCACCTCCAGTGCGTTGTCTCTCTGAGAATACACTTTTCTAAAACAAACAAAAAACAATATAACCGGAAAGGAGGAGGGCGGCAGAATCTAGGGCGCATGCGCTGTACTGATTCTCGCCTTTTTAGCACGTTACAACTCCTTCCCCCTCCGGAAGGACTTTTACATGAGTAAAAGTCTTACAATTATACTCAAATAACTAATAATAAAACATAATAAGCTTAACCACAGAATTATAAAATAACATGAAAAATTAATGCTACTTTTATTTTTGGTATAGTATTTTAAAGAATAGAAATTTTTATTTTTGAAATTTAATATGATACAAAATAAGACAATATGAATAAAGAGAAAATGTTAATAAAAATAATAACTGAAAATTTTCTATTTATAAATTCTACTAAGAACATCAGCATTCTTATGCAAAACTCCCTTTTGATGGATTAACTCAAAATCAAAGGGCTGCAATGCTAATGCCCAACGCATTAACCTAGGGTTTGAACTAGCATTAGAATTTAACCATACTAATGGGTTATGATCAGTTTCAATTTAAAATTTTTGTCCATCTAAATAGTATTGCAACTTTTTTACTGCCCAGACGATGAAGCACATTCTTTCTCTGTGGTACAGTATTTTTTCTCTGTTTCTGTAAATTTCCTGCTAAGGTATAAGATAGGATGCTCTTTTTCTTCTTCATCCAGTTGAGAAAATACTGCACCGATTCCTTCATTGGATGCATCAGTTTGCAATATGAATTCTTTTTCATAGTCAGAAGTGTATAACACTGGGTTTTAACTCAGTTTATTTTTCAATTCTTTGAAAGCTGTTTCACAGTCCTCCGACCACGCTATCTTTTCTTTCCTTGACTTCCCTTTTAATTTATCTGTCAAGGGAGCTGCTATAATGGAATAATTAGGAATATATCTTCTATAATAACCAGACAAACCAAGAAAAGCCCGAATTTCTGTCTTAGTTGTCGGAACTGGAAAATTTTTAATGGCATCAATTTTTAATTCTGAGGGAGTTCTTTTACCTTGGCCAACCATATGACCTAAATATTTGACATATTTCTGAGCAAAAACACATTTAGAAGGTTTGATCTTTAAATTTGCTCTTTCAATTCGTCGAAAAACATCATCTAGGTGCTTAAGGTGGCATTCCCAAGAATTAGAAAATATGGCAATGTCATCTAAATATGGAATCATAAAGATTCCATTCCTTGTAACAATTCGGTTATCATTTTACAGAAAAAATATGGTGCATTCTTTAAACCAAATGGCATTCTAAGTGGTCTGTAACAACCAAAATTTGTTACAAAAGTCGCCAATTATTGAGCTTTCTTAGTAAGGGGAATCTGCCAATAGCCTTTTGCTAAATCGATTGTTGTAATAAATTTAGCACTTGAAACAGTTTCAATCCTTTCCTCAATATTAGGGAGTGGGAAATATTCAGTTTTTGTAATTTCATTCAATTTCCTGTAATCAATACAAGGCCTTGGTTCTCTACCAGGAACTTCTACTAATATCATGGGAGAAGTATAATTAGACATTCCCGCCTCAATAATTTTATTAGCTAACATTTTATTTATTTCAGTTTTTAAAATTTCATTTTGTCTGGGTGACATTCTATATGGCCTGGCACGTACTGGTTTATTGGAAATCAATTCGATATCGTGCTCTACAATATTTGTTAATCCAGGTTCATTCGAAAATATGTCAGAATATTTACATAGCAATTCACTTAAGATTCGAATCTATTCTTTACTTAATCTCTCTACTAAATTATTTTTTTGAATTAATTCAGAACAATTAAAAATATTTGAGTTGTTTCCAATAAATGGGAATTCAATTTCTAAATCTGGAGGATCTTTCATTTCATCTAACTCAACAAGATTTATAACGTTGGATCTACTGTAATAGGGTTTTAGTAAATTCACATGATAAATTTGTGATTTCTCTTTCTAATTAGGCAAAGAGACAATGCAGTTAGTATCAGAGATTTTAGATTCAATTGTTCCTGGGCCATGCCATTGAACAGCTAATTTATTTGCAGGAGAAGGTGCCAAAACAAGAACTTGGCTTCCTTCTTTAAATTCTCGTTTAACACTGTTTCTATCATAATAAGTCTTTCGCTTTTCTTGACATTCTTCCATTTTTCCACAGCTAGATTTTGACATCGTTTTAGTCGATTGATAAGATTGAAAACATATTCAACAACAGAATTTTGCTCTTCTTCAGGCTGTAACCAGTGTTCATAGAGTAAGGTTATTGGTGTTCTTAAGTTTTTTCCATAAACTAATTCTGAAGGGCTGAATCCGGTTGACTCGTGAGTTATAGTTCTTAAAGCAAACAAAGCTTCATGAATATGCGGCTCCCAATCTGGGGAAGATTCTAAACATAATACTCTAAGAATTCGTTTGACAGTTCTGTGGAATCTTTCTACAGGATTACTTTGTGGATGATACACCAAACTATGTATTATTTTTATTCCAAACCTCTCAAGAAATTCTGTAGTTAGAGCGCTCATAAAAGAGGTCCCTTGATCATGTTGGATCTCTTTAGGAAAGCCCATACGGCTAAACATTTGAAGTAATGCATCAACAACTGATGTGGATGATATATCTTCTAAGACAACAGCATCTGGATATTTGGATGCAAGACAGATAGCAGTAAGAATATATTTTTTTCCTGAAGGTGTGACAGGCAAAGGACCTACAGCATCTATATTTATCTTTCTAAAAGCTTCAGATATTAATGGTACTACTTTCATAGGAGCTTTCTTTTTCTCTCCAACTTTTCCGGCTCTTTGACAAGGATCACAGGACCTTATAAATTCTTCTAATTCTTTGTAACAATTCGGCCAGTAAAATTGCGAGCTAGTCTGTCTTTTGTTTTAGTAACTCCAAGATGAGCAGATGTACCTTCATGACAAGCGATTTTTAGTTTTTCTCTGAACTCCTTAGGAACAACTAATAAACAATTTTCATGTCCTAATTTATCTACTTTTCTTTTAAGTAACAGTTCATTTCTTATTACATAATTTGTTTTATTGACTTCTCCAGACTCGATATTCTCAGCCTGTTTAAACAATGGTTTGAGATCCTCACTTGTTCTTTGGCATTCTTTGAATTTTTCTTTATCAATTTTAAGTAAGGAAGCTAAAGGATCATCCGACTGAGCTTCTGGTAAAACTGTTAAGTCTTCCTTATCCACAACCTCTTCATTGGAATTTGTATTCAAACTTTCTTTTGTTTTGTTTGAGTTCATCTTCAACTCCTCTTCTATACGTTTCTGACTTTTAGTCTGCACATTATTTATCTCATCTGCCAAATTCTTATTTTCCTTCTTTTCTTCTATTAATGAGGCTGTTCGGTTTCCTAATAGGTATCTACCATGATCCAATTCATTTGTAATAAAAGCAGCCTTTGTAATAACATTTCCTAAATCACACTCCAACACAATTCGTGCAATTGGTAAACATGTGGAATTCAAATCTAAGGGTTGTTGTACCCAAACATGTTCACCAGTCATATCATTAGGCAACACATACTTCTTATTAACAATATCTATTGTGGCTCCAGTATCTCTCAAAATTTCACATTTAATTCCATTCACTTTCCCAATAATTGTATAGGGTTTGAGTAATTCCTTAACCGTTTCTTCTCCTACACTATTTATAGAATTAGGGGCGTGTCTTTTAATTAAAGGGCATTGTGGTCTCAAATGATCAGTAGAATTACATTCAAAACATTTCAATAATGTTCTTTTTTAAAAACTTTTATCTTTAAATCCTTCCTTAAGATCTTTCTTCTCTGTCTTAAAATTTTCATTCCTATGATTATTATCACGTTTCACAAACCTGTGAGGAGGGCTATATGATCTTTGATTTTGATGTTGAATAGTTTTCTTCTTCATCACATTAATTGGTTTGATAGTTTTCTTAATGTCCTCAAATTCTTCTAATTTCTCTGCCAAATGAAGTGGATTGTTTATACTACCTTATTCATCTAAATAGAATTCTTTAAATTCTTGTGGAGCTCTCTTTTTAATCTGATCCGTTAGGATTAAAACACTTAACTTTTCAAAAGTATCAACTTTAAGCCCATTGATCCACCCATAAAAATAATTATAAAGTTCGTAATAATAATCTGTCCAAGTAACATCATTTTCCTTTTGATGTTTTACAAACAATTGTCTAAACTTCTCTGGGGTCAATTTAAATCTTTTAAATAAAACTTCTTTAACATAATCATAATTCTGTGCTTCTTCTTCTGACTCACGTGCAATTATTTGAATCAACTCCTTGTGCTTTTTAATGATTCATTTTTAAATGCGCCGATAAATTATGACACACATTGAAATTTTGATTTTAAAAACAATCTTTCTGTAAAAAATGTAAGAATAATATAAAATGAATTTTTTTTTTCAGTTTACTTATGCATTTTCTACTATTATGGAAATAACATAATGAAGTTTCTATTATCCTTTAAATATTAATCAGATTATATTAAAATTAACTGAATCTTTGTTAGCTGTTATTTTTTATTTATTGACCATCACAACTGAAAATTAAATATATAAGCGTATTTAAATATATCAAATTTATTGATTAAATTTTAAAGCATCATGGTTTTCGTATATGAATGTTAACTCATTCCCATTATTTATAATTTCATGGGAGTTTACAAATTATTCATTGGCTGCATAGTTTTAGATTTTTAAACAGCAAATTTAATTTTTAGAATGGGCATATTAATTTCATTATAAAAGAATTTAACTGCTTAAAAATTCGATCACATTTTAACGAATATTATATAATTCAAATTATATTTTGTTTAAATAATTTGAAAGTATTTCCGAATATTCATATGATATTCTTAATAGGATACATTTTTATATAATAAAAATATCATGCAAATATTTTTACATTTTGAAATTTTATACAATTTGAAAATTAAAATTTAAATTTAAAAGTATAAAAAATAACACTTTTATATAAAAGATGTACTTTTTTTTTTTTTTTTTTTTTTTGGATTACGCTGACATGTTTAGTTTTGATAAATACTTTTAAGTAGAAAAATTATGTTAATACATTATTTTTAAATCTAGATACTAAATTAAAGTTAAAGCTTTGTCTTCTTTTGACCAGACTTCTGAAATATCCACACACACATTAAATGGTATTCATATAAAATACTTAATATTTTACCCTCTTTAAGAACTAAAAATTTTAAAAATTATATTGTTTAAAATACACATATTTAAAAAAATGTCATTAAGTACTGACTGTTCAAAAGTTAGATATAAAAATATCTTATTAAGCTTTTAAAAATATTTTCATTAACAAAGAAAATTACATTTATATTTCATTTCGTTATATTTTTTAAATCTTGACTACTCAAGGTATATGTAGTGTATATATATATATGTAGTGTATTCATCAAAGTGTTTTACCAAAAAACAGTCCATAGTTAGTTAAAGAATGCCGACAGAAGTATAATTCTAATTTTTAAAAAATGTGCATTCAGACAATAGTATCCAATCAGACAAGGAAATAACCATTAAGCATTTTTTTTTATTCTGTAACTTCCATTACCATTATTTTATACATCGTCCTTACGAAATAATTCGAAAGAAAGTAGAAAATGTAATATAATTGGTAAAGTCAATTTATAAAATGTTAACTCAAGGATATGTTCACAGTCCCAAAAATTATAATAATGATAGTAAATTTAATAAAATAATGCAGTAATATACTGAAGAATTTGTTTCATTTTCTTAAAAAAATTTGAATCTTACAGAAAAGGAAAGTTTTTAATACATTGAATTTTTTAGAGAAAATATTTTTATAAAAATCACATAAGAATTATGTCGAAATTTAGGCGTGAAATTGATTCAAACAAAACAAAGAAAATCCATTTTAGATGTTCATCTGAATTAATTTGCATTTTAAAAACTTGGCTATAGCCAAGTTTCGTTTATAAGCAAAATTCCCAAATAAGAATTAATCATAAAATCTGGATTCTATAAGTTAAAATATGGCAACCTTAAGAATAGTATCCAGAAAAGCGATCTATTATTAAATCTAGTAAAACAGTTATTTTTTCTTACAGCAGACCTGAAATGAATCTCAAGCATTCTTTGGATAAATAGAACGCATTGCTAAAATTGGAGCTGTGACGTCATGTAATGTTAAGTCTACGGGAGTTGATCAAACTGAAATGTCGGCAACTCTAATATAACAGTAACAAAAGCTTCAGTAACATTGAAAATATTTCAATTAAAAGAATTTTTTTTTTTTTTTTGATAACATAAAATGAGATTTAATATTTAATTAAAATATAACTGAGTGAGAATTTCAGTGAATGACTTCAATAAGCTATATTTCTTCATGCAATTTAGATGGATTTCATGATAAATATCAATATTTTCATACGAATAAAATTATATTTGTTTTATTAATTTTTATATGTGTTAACCTTGCATATGATAAATTTTTTTTTCGATATCGATATTCGAAAAAGATTTGAAATTGGTATTTAACGAACTATTTTCTTCTGATATGAACAAATGTATGTCATTACCTTGAAATGATGAAAGAAAAATCTAATTTTTAGAAAATGTACATTTTCATTCAGCTACTTCATTAGTTTAAGACTTTGCGAGTTGAAAGGCATCCAGATTTGCCATTTCGGGGAGGAATAAAAATTCATACCCTAAATATATTTACAACATATAGAACAGTTCCAATTTTTATTCATTTTGCTTTACGTCCTTGGAGTTAAATAAAAATGCGCAACCTTTTTTGTAAATTATAATTGTTGAATGGTAAAGTTCTAGTTTAAGTATTTTAACGCATTTAATATAATTATAGATTGTGTATGTTATTTCGTATGTGTGGTAGTATCCTCCCACTTTTTATTTCATACCTCATCTGAGAAGAAAAATTGATTTAATTCGGATTGTTTTAACATTTGTATTCATTGATATGTTTCCTTTTCTTTGAGCATTCTTAATTTTTGATGATTTTGTTTACTTTTTCATATTTCGGCTTTGTTTTCTCACTTGTCAAGCATTACGTTTCTCGCTTTAATTACACCACTTGAGCAGAAGATTTTCTAAGAAACTTAATACGCTCGTGGCCCCCTAATTAAGAAACTTAATAGGCTGGTGGCAAAGGCAAGCCTAGGTGTGATTGCTACCTTCTGGACACAAGAGAGAATGTTTTCATTACCAGGAATTCGCAACATTAGTATAATATATGGAAATGTGAGTGTTACGCTTTTGCATAAGTATGAAAATTTATTTCTGCTGATCTTTACACAAAATGCAGCTTATAATTTGTTAATGTGTTATAATTGCGCCTTTTTAAGCATATACAATAAGATAGAGCCTATACTTAAGTTTAACTTACAATTTTGATAGGTATTCAACTCATAATATCAAACTCGAAACTAATTTACCAGGATACAATGTTTCGCATATGAAAAATCTAGTTTTCAGAGGAATTTAATTTCTGTTTATATTTTAAATTTACGCTATAAGTTTCTATGAGTCTATTCCCATATGTTCAACAGACGTGTTACATTTCTAAGCATTTGCTATTTAATCTTGATTATAAATTCCGATCACAAGACGAGGTTGACCCACGAGCAGACATTTCCTATCCAAGATTCACCCTGCACAGAAACATCCAGAACAAGAGGTTATCTTTTAAATAATAATTTTCCATTTTATTTTTATATACCACATATTTTGGAAATTTGAAATTTTTCTACTGGAAAATGTAGGTAATCCCAGTGATAGATGATTGCACCAGGGAAGTTCAACACTGTTCCTTCTCATCAATTACTCAATTTTTTTATACTAAATAGAGTTCAGAAAATAGGGAGAAATGTATAAAGTTATAGAAATAGAATGACATTCCTGTCAAATAGGACTTGTATAGTTATTCTTTCTCATCATCAATAACCAATTTAGTTATTTTATTCGCAATGGTAGAAAATATCCATTCGATTAAATTCTCGTGGTTTTCATTTATTGATTTAGCAGTCGAATGATCTTGATTTTGGTTCAACAGCCGTGGGTTTGATTTCCTACCTCAGGTTTGTATATTTAAAGTAGTTCAGAATGGACTCAATCTTCAGAATTCATGGTCTGAATTAATTTCCCAAATAAATAAAAAATAGCTTTGCCATGACAATTGAAACTTGTTGTCAGAATTGTTTCGTGAAATAGTGGAAGATGTGAAACAGTTTGTATTGTATCATCGACGATTGTCAAAAGAATTACTTAGCTCAAATATAGTAGCCATTTTGTAATTAAAAGAAAGAATCAATAATATTTTAATAAGGTTTTAAGTAATTATTTTTAAATAAATTCTGCTTGTAATCCCTTAGATACAAATTTAATAGAATTTATGTGGTGGGCACATCGAACAATCCAATAGTATCGCCCATCATATTCAACATGCGACTTTGACGTCGCAAGAAATAATCAATTCACTTTACATATTCAGTCTGGGTAGCCTTCATGCGCAAAAATAGCTGCAAAGTGACAAACAAACCTTCCTTTCGCCTTTAAAAGCAGATTTTCAAAAGTTGAAATAAGAGAAACCTATCGTGCCGGTATTCGAATTACCAATAAATGTTTATTGGGTAACAAATCTCGGTTAATAGATAAATTAATCACACACACACACACATTTTGTTTGTAATATGTAGCTGCTTATATCTGTTGAGAGAAAAACAGGTAAATACAAATCGTTTAAAACTAATATCATTCGACGAGGTCAATTTGTGAGCTGACGCTTGTCTCCATCACTCTCCATTAGAGACACATAAGATATCATGCAACTTTCGAGTGTGTGTAAGCTATCTCAGTGCGAAGGATGCAATAGAAATTTCTCCGTCTTAATAGAGACGTCTTTTCTCATCATATAATCTTGTATTTAATTAATTCTAGTAACAAAAGAGGAAAAGATACAATCTTTTTTAACACGTTAATGCATAAAACTCAGTTCAAAATTTCTATTGCTTTTAATTTGTTTTTGCAGCTAAGTCGTGCGTATTAAACAGAAACTATTAACAGCTCTCACACATATAGTCGGGTGAACACCGGAATTCAATTTAACTGCTTACAATGCTCATGTTCCTATTTCAGCTATTAATTATGGCCGGCCTAACCGTAAAATAAATAATGTTCTGGTCTTCGGCTAATAAATTCATGTATTTGATTGTCATGTCGAACATAGATGTTTATACACTACTGGCCATTAAAATTGCTACACCAAGAAGGCGACATGCTACAGACGTGAAATTTATACGAAAGGAAGAAGGTGCTGTGATACACAAATGATTAGCTTTTCAGCGCATTCAGACAAAGCAGGCGCCAGTAGCGACACCTAAATTGTGTTTACATGAGGAAATTGTTCAGCCGGTTCCTCTTACACAAATTGCATTTGAACATTGTTGCCTGGTGAAAAGTTGTTGTGATGCCTCGTGTAAGAAGGAGAAATGCATACCAGCACGTTTCTGACTTTGATAAAGGTCTAATTGTAGCGTACCGGGATTGCGGTTTATCTTATCGCAGTATTGCTGCTCGCGTCGGTCGAGATCCAATGACTGTTAGCAGAATATGGAATCGATGGGTTCAGGAAGGTAATAAGGCCATGCGGGATCTCAACGGCCACCTATCACTAGCAGCCGAGAAGACATTCCATCATTAGTGATACAAGAGGTAAACTCATCTTGTATCACTAATGATGGAATTTTTCGGTTGGGATAGACTTTTTCAGCAAGGAAACTGGGGCCATTAAGCCATAGTTCACTTTCAATCAGTTTGTTGGGTTCCATTCCTCTCGAGATAAGGTCAGCAGGATTGTCCCTCGATGACACATGGCGCCACTGATGAATCTCTGTTAAGTCTTGTATTAGGCCAACTCGGTTGGCAACAAACGTCTTTAGTAGGTAAGATTCCTTCCGGATCCAGGAAAGAGTTATCATGGAATCACTCCACAAATGGACATTCTTACTGCAGTCTTTAAGCTGTAGGGCATCTTTAACTTTTGTAATCAGCTTCGCTAAAAGAACTGCTGCACACAATTCCAACCTCGGGATTGTAACTCTCTTAAGGGGTGCCACTCGTGACTTGCTACAAACCAAAGTCACTTCAGAATCTCCAGTCTCAGATGTTGATTTGCAATAGATGACACATCCATACGCAGACTCAGATGCATCCGCAAATCCATGAAGCTCAATGTGCATCATAATGCATCGTTTGAATTCAACATTGTTGATCGTTGGCAAAGTTTCAATAAAGTTCTGCCATTGCTGGGCTTCCATTGCAGGAAGGGCATCACTCCACTCTAGCTTTAAACACCAAAGTTTTTGCAAGAAAATCTTTGCTTTAGTTATCACTGGACCCAACAATGTTGGATCCAGTGTTAACCATTCTGGCCAAGGCACATTAATGACGCATATCATTTCGGATAAACAGAATTTTCCAATAATTTCCATCTTAATTTAATCATATCCATTTTATTCGGTGAAAAAATTTTGCATTTTGTAATTAATGTGTCGTGTCTATATTTCCTTATCAATAATAATTTTGCTCTTACCTTACTTCCTTTTAATGATTTTGTTCCTTTAATCACGCTTGCGATTTTCGTTTCTTAATCAGCTGGATATTATCGTTTATCATTCTTTTAAACCTTTCCTTCCTAGGTTTCTTACTTTTTCTAAGTTTGTGATACTCTATTGTTTTGTACTACAAATCTTGTAAATGTGTAAATAACGTGTATATATATATATATCTTAATTTTTTTATATATAATTTCTGGAATATATTAGATTGATCAGTATTTTATTTCTTCCCAAATATTGCTCCGTCGAAACTTCATTATGTATACATATTGATAAATAAATTCTTTAAAACACAGGTTTTGGAGCATATTCTTTTACATACCTCTACTTTTGAGCATTCTGCATTCGCGCACACATTCAGAAACCCATCATGTGCGAAAGTCGACTGCATGTCGCTTTCTACGGAATGACAAGTGTAATTGTCCGTACAAATTTATATATTTGGAAATGTTGATATAAATATTTTTTCATTGTAGTCAAAATAAAGAAGGCAAAGTACTTTTATGTTTAGTAATTTTTGCTGACAGTTCGAGCCAAAAATTTTAGTACCTCATTAGAATAGTACTTTTTTTAAACTAAAATAATGAACTTTTCAAGTACTTTGCTTAGTAATTTATGAAAATAAATGTCACCGCTTTTTAATCGCATAATTATAACCGTTAAAATAAGTATTAATTACTAAGAATGATATGGAATATATTATTTATGTAATATATGGAATTATAAGAAATATTTGTTAAAATTTGTGTAACGCAGCCTACATCATAAACAGTTAATAACTAATTTAATACATTTAAAATAAAGAAGTCTCATTAATGGGATTGATGTTATTAACATGGAATGATTTGATGTCAATTATGCAGAATTTGCGGCAACTTACTTGTGTACTCTTTTGTTTAATCGTAAAACTTTGCCTTGTCTTGCTTTCATTTTCTGAATTTAGAATGAAATTGTGCGTAAGGACTATTTAGAAGGAGAATAAGGTTGCTTTCTTGTTCAGAAAATTTGTGATTTAAAGTACCATATTTGTCGGTGTAAAACGACGCATTTCTCATCCTAAAATAGATCTGAATATCTGACACGTCTTACATGCCGTTTTTTAATACATTCAGTTCTGCAAATCTCCTCTACGCGAAGTGATGCGACTTTTTTCCCGCTTTAGGTGTGTGGTAATTTTAAAATTACGTAGAGTTCAGTTAATGCGCATGCGCGTTATCAACGACCACAGCTGTTTTCATTTAAATTTACCAATTTTTATGAACGACTTTTAAATGTGTTAAATTTCCATTCTTCAATTTTCTTACATTTGCTGCGGCTCATAAACATTGTCGGCCTTATCATAAAATAGCATGTTAGCTACATGTGATTACGTATGCTAAAATGCATAAAAACAAATTTTATATGTATCATCGATTCGTCATTGATGCACGAAAATGAGAAAATTTTGAACATGCGCAAAGAAGAGACGAAGCTTTTCTGACTTTAATTGTACCCTCAAATAAAACAATACTTTTGAAAAGCACAAAAAATGTTACCCAAGGTACAAAAGTGCAACTTCTTAACGATGCAAGTATTCAAATCACGAAATCAATGTTCTTGTTTTTGTAAAAATAATCTTAGTCACACATTTATATCTAAAAGACACTATATTTGTTCTTTTTCACCTTTAAATATTTTTTTTTCGGTATCATTTAAAATATGTTAGTACCCGGTAGTTCTCATATCGGAACTTTTGTTTTTAGAGCCATTTTTATAAAATCTCCAGGAAAATCTTTCTCTATTACATATTTTCGAGAGAAAAGTAAACGAGCAGGGGATTTAGGAAATCTTAATTTTAAAAAGATTCATTTATGATGGAAATAGAGTAATACTGAAGTTAATGTTTTGCATACAAATACTCTCTCTCTGCTGCAACTATAGGAATAGCGAAAAAAAAATAAATAAAATAAAACTGGGTCATCAAAAAGAAGACATATCTTTCCTTAGGATAACTAAATTTCAACAAATCGTAAATTAAAAAATATCTTACCCGCATTTCTCATACATTAACGAAACGATGGCCTCGTTGGATAGAACGTTCACTCTCCTTATCGGAAGCTAGTTCGATATCGACTCAACCAAAGATCCGTCGTATTCGCAACGGCAGCTGGGACATGTTAAGTATAGAGATTCCAGATATTTAATAATATTACAATTGTTTTCGGTTTTTTATGTCTTGTTGACATTTTCATTAAAATAATGCAGAATTCGCGATAAAAAATCATTATCGCTAGGTCATTTGCCAAAATGAGTTGTTTTTAAACATGGATATTAAAAATGAAATGAATAAAGTATATATGTGAATAAGGTCATACTTAATGTACAAGTACTATGACAAGAATATATGTGGATTATAATCATATATGTTACATATATTAATTTTGATTTAATAAAAATTTAAGTAAATACAAATTTAATTAAAAGAAAAAAGTTTTTATATTATTTTATTTTACTCATTATGCTAAAAATTTATAGTATGAAATGCTCAAATGGAAAACAAAAATGGAAGTATGAAAAAATTATAAAAAGTGAATCTCAATTCCAAATACTTTGTGCTAAAGCAATACTAACAGCACTCTAGTTAAGAACAATCAAAAGTAGGAAATCTATAAATTTCAATTAAAATTATTAAAGTAAAACAAATGTAATTAATTAAAATAAAATTGTAAATGTTATTAATTATTAAAGTAAAACAAATGTGCAAAGCAACAATTTTATAATACGAGAAAAAATAACCTGAGTAGCTCAAATTACAAAATGAAAAATAAATGAGAAATGGAACTTATTTACAAAAAAAAAAATCATCATTAATAAAAATAAATGCATCCCGATTCCAAATATATTGTGCTAAAGCTACTATAGGGGCATGGTAGAAAAGAGTAGCCAAAAATAGGAAATGTATAAAAGTTATAAAATATTAACCAAATATATATATATATATATATATATATTTGGTTAATATTTTATAACTTTTGTTATAAAATATTATATATTTGGTTATATATATATATATATAGCAAAGAATAATTAGTAATTTCAGAGCGAATCATTTTAGAGTATAGGAATGAGTTGCGTATTAGATTATTGTGATATGCCTGGCTGATTATAATGCCCAAAGCAGTGATTCTCAACCACTGGACAGCGGCACTGTTGTCCGCTGCCACATTTTAGAAGTATGAATATAATTTTTTTTCAAGTTTGCCTAGATTAAAGCTAGAATACTCTGCAAAGGAGAGTAAACTTATTTTTACAGCTGAGCACTATTTTTATCTACGACAAATGTGAAATTTCATTACAGTGAAATAACTGCCCAATTTTAACAACAGTATTACAACTTTCTAGATCTTTTTCGTCTTAATGAGGATTTTCAGTCTTAATTAATACTAATTATATATAGAAAACAATATGAGAGTAACAGTCATTTTTACAACCGAATATATATGTAATTATCAAAAAACATGAAGCTGAAATTTCTCATTAAAAGCCCATCATCATTATCTTGTAATTATTTTATAAACTTAATATGTACTACATACATTACATTCAAAATTATCATAATCTATTTTACATAGTTTAAAAATTGCTTACTTATCTACACATTATAAATGCCTTATCTTTTTGTGTGAAGCCAAATTTTGAAATCGTTAAAAGTATGCGGCGACAAAAAAGTTGAGAAGCACTGGTTTAAGCGTACTCATTTCATGTCGCTGAACAAATACTAAATGACAAGTTCAATCACTGAGATTTTTCAAAAAGAACTCTCTTTCTCTCTTCGCGTCACTTAATACAAATGAGATAACTCCAGAAAATACTCATTTTTCCTCACTGAAGAACTGCATTAACAATAGATAGGCAAACTTAATTCTTTTTTTCTTTTTTTTTTTATTTGAAACCAAAGTGACGATTTTTTAAATGATTATGAATCAAACCACGTGGGAGTGGAATTACTTTTATAAACACTTTTAATTTATGACACTGGTTCTCGAATTAGCTGAATAATTAATATTATTTGCGATGAACTAATTTTCCTTATGTAACGAAATATTTCCCTCAAGATTAATTTATGTCTGCATGCACCTTCACTTTTTTACATATACAATTAATTATGCTATAATAATAATAATAATAATAAGTATTTTCTAAATAACTAAAATAAATACTTTTTTCATGAAATGTTTGCTAAGGTGTTAAAGTACCAAAATCATATTTAATGGAAAATAGAAATAATGCTCTTATGTTGCGTGAGAGAAATAAAGACACCACACCAAAGGAAAGTTTACTAGAATTAAAAAAATGGTAAAAGTACACACAATTTCTTTTTAGCTTTCATTTACAGACATATTATATATTAAGATCGCCATGATAATTAAAAGAATAGAAAGAATGCATATTTTCAATTTCTAAACACATTTACAGTTAACAAATTAGTCTAAAGATAATTTTATAAATCTCTCTAAAGCTTTTTTTAAACAAAAAACAAGTATTAAAATTTCATAACTGTAACTTAAAATATTTAAACATTTTTAAAATTTAATAAAGCCAACTTAATTATTAGATTAAATAACACAATGATTAGGTGAAAATTTTCAATATATATATATATGTGTGTCGGTATACATTTCTCCAAAATTTGACCATCCAAATTGAAATAAACGTTGCATAAAAGAAACCTGAAAAAATTAAGATAATTAAGTACAGAATTATTTAAAATTCAAATGTAAACAAATTATTATAATCCATTATTTTTAAATAGTATACACTTATATTTATTTAGCAATAAAACATTCTCATTCAAATCAAGGCGCAAAATTTATTAATTTGAAAGCATTCAAAGACGTCTAAATTTCTTAGCTTTGTAAAAATGAATAAAATTCTTAATTTGTTTTTAACGGAAACAATTTTATTATACTAGAAATAAAACATTTCACAATTATAATAAATTCTCGCTAAAATATATTTTTCCTCCTGAAACGAAATACCATATAAAATATTAAGTGAAACACGGTATTCTTATAAGATGATAAAAACGTAAAGCATATAATGAGTGTGTTGATGTGTGTGACCAGTGATAATTATCATGTAAATGCTTTGGTGTTTAGTGATAACTTTGCATGTTTGTCGAGAACGATTGCCTATAATAGCATCTGTCAAAAGCTAGTTTATTTTTAAAAAGTTAAGTAAATTTATATCTTAAAAAGTAATGTAAATTTACTACTTATGTTTTCCATACTAGTTGTTTTATACCCGTATTCATGGATGATTAATCAATCAAGAGAATGAGTCGATCAGAGAAGTATTTGGATATGTTATGAAGCAAGTTGGTGCATTACTTCCACTGGAACACTGATGGCAGTCAAAATCGGAAGGGGAAAAAAGTAGCAAAATCTTGGATACAACGTTGCAAAATTAATGCATTTGTGTAATACGTATTAAGGAAATAGAAACTAGAATCATCGCTGCTGTTATTCCAGTAAAATAGTCAGTATAACAATGTTTTAGCTGCGAACACTACTGACTTTATCGGGAAACTCCTGCTTTTTCACCATTTCTCCCGATTTCCCGCTAATGTATAATTTTTGGCAATTTCAGTGAAAAACTCAAAAATAGCCGGAAAAAAGTCTATTGAGTTGCTTTAGTAGCTTACACAATCAACAGATGGCGCATTCATATCATGATAATAAATATTTATTTTTAAATGTCTTCCTCTGAGTTTTGAACCGTTGTGGCAAGACATCTAGGGTGCCAAGAACTCCAATCAGGTGGCAGTCATATAGAGTATATTCTTTTATTTTTCATAATTCCTTTTTTATGAGGACGATGAATATTTTATTAAAATATTAAAATTAACACGAAATGTGTTTAACATAAATCATTTTCAGAATGTATGTTATATCATTAATATTCATCAATCTCATAAAGGAGATCAACACAAAATATGTTTAGCATAAATCATTCTCGACATGTATGATATAAAGAGTAAAATTGTCTTTTTGTGGTGCTATCGTTTTAAACATTCTGTTTAAAGCAAAAATGTTGCTGGTAATGTCTCCTGTGATTTTTTTCCCTTTAAAATCAGTAGAATCTACTGTTGTTTTTTTTTCTCTCTCTCTCTCCTCCAAGGTTGGCAGATAATGTAAGGTAGCAGCTTAGAAAGTTCTTTTCAATGTCCCTGAACTTGAATCTGACCATTGTGGAATATATACAGAGACATTTTTTACTGAAAAGATGCCGTCCTGATATCTCATTGCAGTTATTTTTATATCGCCATTCAAACAGATATGCACCTTTTTAAAGTTGATGCAGCATTTAGTTAATATCATAATGCAGGGTACAGTATATAGGGGCCTACGTGTCTTGTGTGGCATATGCAAAGAGTTTTTTTCTTTTCTTGCACCACGCTCAAACGCTAAGAAAAGTCCACTTTGTACCGATATTTCCTTCTTGTTCGAGACCACATATTCATTTCTATTCTACATAAGGAGGGCCATGTCAATATGCATAATGAAATTCTTGTGATAAGTAAAAATAAAAGTGACTACGTCTAACTAGCTGACAAGCATGTGTAGAACGAAAAATAAATCATAACATATCTAGTAAGCTCAACCGGCGATCCATAAAATACGTTAAAGTCGTGCTTCTTCGTTTATTCTGATCAATCACCATTTTACATTTGTGCAACAAAGTAAGTAAATTAATTTTGAATTTAAATGACACCATAAATGTTTGAGAAAACATAAAATGTGGAAGGAATGTCGTGTTTTAGGAAAAAGGGATAGATATATTTTTGTTAATGTAGAGGACAAAGAATGTGTTTAGTGTATCCACATAAATATTTTAAAATCGAAGCTATATAAATAAATATTTAAACAGTTAATCAAGTCTCATGATAGTGTTAAGTTTAACTAAACAATTAATTCATTTTGGATGGCGGATTTATTAAGTAGTGTATAATAGTGCAACCACGTATTGTATAACCTGATACAAAGAAGAAGGAACTTAAAAAATATTTCACTGACAAGGCAGACCACAGTGAACCGCATTCACTTCATCAGTGACAAACTTGCAGAGCAAATGGAGACTGCGAGCACAAATAAAGATACTGAGAAAACAAGCATCTTTTTTAACTAACAAAAGTTTCGCTATCAGATTAATTACTTCGCCTACAATGAAATAAATATTCAGGATGTCTTAAGGAGTGTTTATAAGTGCTGTAAATTTAATGGGAAAAGTATCTTTTGTTCTGAAACAATGGCAGCATTAAAGTTGGTGAAGTCAAAACTCTTAAGAGGAAAAATGTGTGTTATAGTGAAGCTATTAAAAAAACAAGTTACAAACACAACCCACAAAACAAGATTTCTTTCCTGATTTAAAAAGTAAGAAAAAGTCCTTGTGAGAGTGGAGTGAGCTTAAAGCGTGCCGAATTTACTACTTCTAGTGTGGTGAATAAAATAAGAGCAATGACATTATTATCCACTATCGAATGTTCTGTAGAGAGGCGCAGATTATGAAGATCTTATTAAATACAATAGATTGAGGTTTTTGAACCTAGGCAAAATGATAAAAATGTTTAATCATTGAAGAATGAAAAACCTCTTATTTTTAGAAACGAAGGAGATATCTGATGATTTTGTTGCAAGCATAAGGTATGAGGATTGGAGATAAGCAAAAGAAGTTGATACGATTAAGAAATTATATTAAGTGAAAGATAATACACAAAGAAAAAGATTGTTTGCTTATAAAATCTGGTTATCAAATATGTGATTAGAGGCAAAACTTTGTATACTTACAAAATAAGCAGACAGCGATTTTTTTTTATTTCTTTTTATTAGGAAAACAAAATATCTTTAGAATAACTTAAATTTTAAATGCATTCTGTGTTTTCCTAATAAATAGATAATTGAGATATTAGGGTTTGTAGACCGAATCACTTGAATATTTCAAGATTTAAAAACAAATCCAGCCTAAATTAAATTTGCTTTTTTATTCAATTAGAGCAGATATTGATACAGTTTTAGGAGCTGGAGTTTGAGTTTATTGACTTACAAACAAGTTTGATTTGCTTGCTCTTCTACGGTTACATTTTGAGCAAGGCTAATTAGACTAGAACTAATAGCTTAACATAAACTGCTAAACACAGAAAATGCAACACCAAGAAGAAGTGACAAGAAAATTATGCAAATTTCAGAGTAAATGTACCATACCCAGTTATGTAATTGATGTGATATGCGCAGATCTCCAGCGCACGGAGGAAAAATATAAGAGGAGGAACCGCCAGAGTGGGCATAATTTGTAATTGCAATATTATTGCTGTTTGGAAAATAATTGTTAAAATTTTGTTGTTGTCGCAAATGATAATCACAAAGAATGTCAGGTCATCATCGACGCAGTCAATTCTAGAAGACAAACGAGTTCACGAAGGGCAGGTTAATCCTCATGGCAAATCACAACTGACAGACACCTGAACGCGTCCACAGTGCACCAGCTGAGGGGAAAGATGAATGGGACATGGAAGTGTCAGAGGGGTGCAGATGCAGTCAGAATGACGTCATCACACCTGGATGATGGAGGCAGTGGTAGCCCCGCAAAACACGTTTACCGAAACTTTCCAGCATGTGTAAGACACCCCAGATCCACCCATATCGAGCAGAATCATTTGTCGTCGATTGGTTGCTAGTAACCCGCGCTCATGGCGTCTGTTAAGTAGACTGGCATTAACCCCACAGCACCGACGCCAATGGTGCAGGATTAGAGCGTTGATGAGTCACGCTTCTGCTTCTTGAGTGATAGTAACCGCGTATGAGTGGGGCGTCAACATGAACACAATTATGCAACAATTGTGAAACACTCCACCATTCAACAACGCGTAATCATGGTTTGGGGCATACAATTTCAGGTCACTTCTAGAACGTATTAACAGTACTACGGCAGCCCAACGTTACGTGGATGATGTGCTACGGCCGGTGATACTCGCCAGCCTTTAGGAGGTGCCCATTGCTCTTTATCACCCGATCGCGCATCAGCCAACATGACTTGCAAGGAATACAGCTACTTGCCTGATCACTCATCAATCCAACAAGTTTGGGATACATTAAGGATGCCATTTGCAAACCCTGCCACTGCCTCCACTATGATCACGCACTCTCAATGACTCTGTGCCTAGATGTATTATTTTGTGTATCGGCGTCCACGGTGGTCCTACAATTTACTGACCCGAGAATCGAACCTATGCTTTGTATTATTCATATAATTACAGATTACTTATTATTTCTCTCTTTTTGCCGAGTTCCATTATTTTCTGGCAACCCCTTCTTGGTACTGTATTTTGAATGTCGAGCAGTGTAGATTCCGAACCAGTATAAACAACGATGACCAAAGTGGGAATTGAACCCTCCAGCAACTGACCCAAAATACAGATTGCTAACCTTTCTGCTGATTTAAAACCAGATACAAGAAAGGTTTAGCACCATGTCTTTGAGCACTTTTTATGTGCTAAAAATTTTCAGAGAAAATTTCAAAATTTATTAAGTGTCATTTATATTTGTGTGGATGCATACTTGTTAGCAAAGATTTCCTCTTGCATAAATGTCACAATAAGTTAATATAAAAACATCAATTTGCACAGTGTGTGATGAAAGAATTTCAACACAATCCTGATTTTAAAAATAGAAGAATGAAGTGCCTTTTTCATTAAATGGATTCTAAAATTAGATATACTTGCATATAAATGATAAGAAATTAGTTAAATTACAAACTTAATAATAGATACGCTATTTTATTTAACTATGACCCTGTTTAGTGGACAGCCAAACGACTTACTGCATTAGAAAGACATTTTTGTCAACCTGGGAAAGATTTAACGATAAAAGAAACGTGTCACAAGGGTGGAAATTCGATAACTTCTAAGCACCCACTGAGATGGCAGTGAATACAGAAACACAGTGCGAATTTCCCGTTATTTGAAGCTGGATGAGATCGAACTCGGGATTTCTCTCTGTGATTTTCTCCGTCTTACAAGGTAAAGGTAAGACTTAGTTTTATTCAACTTAACCAACAATTAATTTTTTTTTCTGCAAAATGTTTTATTTCTATATAAAATTCAACTTTTTATCTTAGTATACTTTCAAGATGCAAAAATAGCTAATAAATGCACTCATTTTAAAAGGGAATATCCCAAATGTATTCTACACGTAAAATCAATCGCGCACCCTTTTCATTAGATTTACTAGAAATTCTAGAAAAGAAGATAAGGGTTGGGGTTTACTAGATTATCATTAAAAACATTAAATATACTTAGAGTAATACTTTAAAGAATAAATGAATAATCTATTTAAGATAGATAAGAATCGTATTTAAAACGTTGATAAAAACTTCAAATATTTGTATTTTATGTAAAATTTCTAATTTTTTGCAAAATATTATGAAGACGAATGAACGCTTGTTAACAGAGTACGAAATATACTTTAATTTTTTAACAGTGAAGTAAATAGTAAAAGATAATCACAGATTAAGTATAAAAGGTAAATAATTGCATTAATTATAAAGCGAATAACTTAAAATATCATGGCATAAAAAAAATCGAAACTGAATAAAAACTGCTTTATGAGAATTCAAATAAATAAGGAAGTTGATATTAAACTTTATATTAAAATATACATACAAAACTTAAAGTACGTAAACATTAATATCGTTATTATAAATAAACCGTATTATGAAGATACGGTAGCAGTATATCGATTGAATTATGTGATTATTGTAAATATAAAAATCAAGTTTATTAATTGTTACAGGAATGAAATCAATTTTAATATTGGATAACAATATAAAAAGCGTATTAATGTTTCTTTTCAAAAAGGTTAACTTATTCAAAAATCGCCGAATGTGAGGTTTCAGATGCATATTCGAAAACAGGAATTTGGATCTGACATTCCATGCTCTCATTTCAGCAATATATTTTTTATAAGTCACTTTCTTGATCGAAAGTGTGTCCTATTGCTAGTTGTTCTACTCAGACAGCTAATTCATTTCTGCTTTTCACATGTAGAAAATGATATTTAGCAACTAATTGGCCCTGAAAAACCTTGCTTATCATAAAGGTGGTTTATTAACCCCTTGCCAGTGTCGTCCGAATTCAGTTCGGGCAATTACTGCGTGCAGTATTTGTGAGAAAAATTAACGTTTCTATTTTGTGAAGTCCGAGCTGAGTTCGCTTCTACTTTAGGGTACTTAATTCCCCATTTTCCTAATAATTGGTCATATATTTTTACCAATTTCAACTTTGTTTCTGAAGGTAATCCATGACTACAACAACCCTATGGGAGGTGATGTTGAAGTCGATCAACATCTTACAGACTTCCCGGTTGCTAGAAAAGGAGGTAAAAAATATTACTAGAAACTATTTTTCCATCTCCTACACCAGGCGTTATATAAATAACTCCTTTATTTTACATACTTCAGCAGGAGGTGCGAAAAATATGAACTTCAGAAAATCAATTGTTGAACTAAATGATCCAGATGTTCAGCTACCAGGACCAGGGCGTCTTATAGTAAGCTTACTGCGCCTCACAGGTCGACACTTTTCAGAAAACATCCCATCAATGGAAGGAAAAATCTACTCCAAACAGGCAGTGTTTTATATGCTGTCGTAAAACCGATGAACAAGGGAAAAGATTAAAGCATGAGACAAGACCTTATTGTAAAAAGTGCAATATATAGGCTTTTGAGCAGTACTTTGTTTTGGGATACACCATACTATAAAAGATTTGTAAAATTTATGTATTGAAAATCAGATTGTTATGTTTTTATATTATACTAGCTATTTTTAGCTTCAAATTTTCGTTTAATTTGCTCAATATGAATAACAGTGTAATGAATGTTTTATGTGTATCTAAAAATTATAAATATAGTAGTTATTGTATTTAAAACTTTTTATTTTTGTAATAAAAAAATATTTTGTGTGTAACTCTTATAATAATATAAAGAATGAAATTAAACAGTAAAAAAATTTTCCATTTTTGGTACATTTTTTTGAAATATATGTCGCAGTTAAGAGGTTAAAATTTATTGACATGGCATGGAATGAATATTTTTTATAAAAAACCCTAAAAAAAAAAAAAAAAAAAAAAAAAAAGTTTTTTTGTGAATTAATGCACATGAGTACTGATAATTAATATATATTCCGATTTAGGAGATATAATTTAGGAGATACACTCACACACACTGCATCATTCCCAATTATTAACTATAAAATATATCCACGGAGCTGGCAGCCAAATGATAAACCTTCTGGTCTTTGTTTCACAATTAATGGATAAATTTCATTGGTTTGGTTGTTTAAGATGTCGTTAAATAATATCGGTAGGTTGCGGGTTCGAATCTCGGCTTGGCCGAAAAATTCATCGTATTCACTAAATGCGATTGTGGAGCGTTAAATAGTTTGTGGTCGTAATGTCGTCCAAATGAAATGATTCCGCATGGGTTGGCAGGTCAAGTATAAGAGGGTCTTCTGCTCGATGCCTGCTTCTAATTTACGAAGATTCCCACCTGTCTGCTTCCGGTAACGAACAGAGCCCAACCCAGGGCTAGGTACAGAAAAGTACGCAACAACAATTCATGGAGTTGATTCTCATTTTGGACATAGATGGAAGCGGCTTGAAATTTTCCATTGTTACATGTTTGGGGCCTTTAGAAAATCATCATTATTTAAAAATCGAACCACTGAAAAAGTTTTTTGTCTCAATAATTTTTAAACATACAATTCTATCACAGTATCTTTTTCCTCCATACCTGCCAACTTTGGAGGGAAAAAAATCAATAGATTCTATTGAATTTGAAGCGAAAAATCAGGAGACACTATTAGCGACATCTTTGAAAGCAGAATGTTTTAAAAAGTAGTACCGCAAAAAGACAATTTTACTCTTTAGATTGTACATTCTGAGAATGATTTATGTTAAACATATTTTCTATATTAATCTTAATATTACAATAAAATATTCATCAACCTCATAAAGGAAATTTGAAAAAAAGAGAATATACTACATGTAAAAAAATAAACATCAATGTTTATGTCCCAATATTTATTTCATAGGTCACTTTTATTACACTAGTGCACAATTTATATATATATTAAACTTATAAAACTATATAAAAACATAAATTTAATTCAGTAACAAATACTTCTATAAGAATATAGAAATTGTCAAATACTTTGTCCATAATAAAAACAATGCATTTCAAATTTGAAAAACTCATGGCGATTTATTTTTTTCGTGCCTTCATGACTTTGCATTTTTTCTCCTTTTTGAGAATATTTAAGCTATTTTGAGCTTATTTATAAGCTACTAAAATAACTGAATAGACTTTTTCTGGCAAAATTTTGGTTGTTTTTAAGTTTTTTACTGAAATTGCCAAATATTTTCATACATTATCGGGGGAAATAGAGAGAAATGATGAAAAATCAGTAGAGTTGGAAGCTATGTTCCTCGTTTACTAGATTAAACAATTTTTTTTTAATATTAGATCTATTGACAGTTTTTTTTGTTTGTTTTTTTAAATACAGAAAGCTAGTTTATAAAGACAGCGCTGAAGAAGTTTCAATATTAGGTGTTTATCAAATATTATTTTTGTAAATAGTATCATTATCATTTGACTTTCAATTGCTGTATTCACATATATGAAAAGAGTTATTACATTGAACTATATATATAGTTGTTTTGGCATTCATCTAACATAAAATTTCGCTGTTTAAGATAATACTGGGGGCTATTTGAAATATGCGAAATTTACATAAAGCCATAAATTAATCTTTTTTCTTCCACAAACTCACTTTAGCAATGTTACCATAAAAACTATTGACACGCGTTAGTCAGAAACTCTTCGTGACATAAGATCAACACTGTGACAATGTTCCTCATTTGTAATCAAAGCCACGAAACAATTTGGAAACTTTGATATTATTACTTATTCTTTAGCAGTGCTACTTTATGACCGAATTCGTATGAGTGGACAACGTTTAGTGTATTATATTAAACTTAACTTTTGAAAGGATTGCAGATATATATATCGAGAATAAGTAACAAAATTTTTTTCTATGGATGGTTCATGAATAGAAGATGGCGATCAAAAAAGAAACTATGTCATATCCCAAGAACGCAGATCTGCTCTGTTGGCTTTGGACGTCTTTCTCACTATCAGAAAGATTGAGTTTGAATCACAACTTAATAGAAGGTCATTTTTGTTTATTAAATATGATTGGCTACGTTAAACAGAACGTGGTCGCAATGACCTCAAAGTGAAGCGATGTCTCAGATTGTGGCAAGTCATAAGGAAGTTTTATGCTGGATACCTGCTTCTAAATTAAAAAGGCTTCCATCCAACAAGAACAACCTAATTATTTGCTAAATGCAAGGCAAGAGACATGCTGAAACAACAACTTATCCCAAGAGGTATCCGACAGATTAGTTAAAGGTTAGGATCAGCAATAAGTAATTTTAAATTAAGATGTGAAGTCTAAAAAATAGTTAATTATTTTGGCCTAGTTTTAAGAGTACAATGATAATCAAGTTAAAATGCCAATCTAGAAGTATGTATTTGTAATTAAAGTTTCAGTTGCCCAAAGCTATAAACTTGAAATCACGAAAAGGGAACAGCCAACTGTTAGAAGCAAAAACGGGGAGAGTAAAAAGAAAAATTTCTTATACCCATCCTGGAGACCTCAAGGCGAATTGTACAGACTTTACTTTTTTGCCAGATTAAGTTATTACATGCTGTCAAGTTGTAGCGGTAGTTTTAAAGTGTTTGGTCATCTCCGTCCGAAATAATTAAGATTACAGTATTTCCATTGAATTGGATTGGATTGTTTAAGAATATATATTTGTTTCCATAGCTACACTTAACTTCACAGTCGTTGATTATAATTTGATATTATTGATTGTAGACTTGAATATCTTCCTATGTTTATAGTGTTGAACATGCGTTATTATTACGCATTTCTAATAATTTGAATATTGAGCAGGTGACAAACAAAATAGTATGAATATGGCTCATGTATAGACACCTATTATTAGAGTCAATACTTTAACATTTTGTACACATAACAGAGGAAAATACGTGCCAGTCTTCAGAAAACGCAAGTGTGATATTTTATTTTCACACTTGCCAGGTTTCAATATATAAAGCTTAAGTCCACCTACAACAATCCCTGCTTCATAGCCGTGTAACTTGGTTTAGTCTTATAAGGATTTACTTTCAGGAAGATATTCCAAAATCATCCTTGGTAAAAATATTTCCAAAACCTTTCAAAAATCTCTAGGAAAAATTTAAAAATATTCGAAAAACATGATTCACATTTTTTTTTTCCTTTAACCAAACTTATTACATTAGACAATAAATAGGAAGCGAAAATTGACTTCTGGTATTGTGTTGCAAATTAAACATATGAAGAAATAATGCTCAAACGATGATGTCGACGTTTGGATGAGTTCGAGGACTTCATGAAAAAAATGTTCCCAAGCTCTAATGTCTTGTCCTTCAAAAAATCGTTGAGAAGAGAAAAACCCTCGATCTAATCCACGCTTTTAGCCCCAAAAATTGATTTTCCTCTTGAACGCTCGAACTTTGTTGTTCTCAGTGACGTTTGTCATAGGGAAGTATTCATTTATGGAAGTATGGAGAAAGTATCTGCCAAATAAGTTAAGTATACATTGCTGGTTTTTTTATATTGATAATCTCTGTTAATTTGGTTTTAAGGTAGTCTAAAAGTAAAGCTAGGATTCTAAACGTAATTCCTAAAATCGAGTGAGTGCATTCCCACGTGAGAGCCACCTTACTTCTGTATGGAGAATCAAAGAATGATGAAGGCTTTCCATATCTTCACGCAGAATATTGAAAGGTCATGACTCCAAAGGTCATGATTTTATGTAATTAATAATTCCGGTCGATTCATCTAAAACTTTCTTGGAAGATGCAGGCATTTTTTTCGTATCTAAAGCATGTCTGTGGAGAAACCAATGAATACTACTGTAATCCTTCGAGCACCCTTTTGTTTTTGTTACCGCTCCAACCATTGGACATATCGTAGCTTTTGGACCATCTGTGCACACATTGATGCAATTAAACAATGGAATTTCATTGGTTCTTAGAAAATCGTCCAACAAATGGAATATTTCAACACCTGTTGTAAGGATAGGTAGTGGTTTGTACATTAAGAGGTCCCCTTCAAAACATCCCGAGTATTCATGACGAACAAAAGCCAATAAAATTGCTAATGCCACAACGTCAGTAGATTCATCTATTTGGAGACAAAAGGAATTTTGTTGAATATGAGAAGCCAGAGATTCTTCCCCATATTTTGACATGTCAACTATCCATCTCTTGATAGTATTGCTTGATAGTGGCACTCTGAAGATTTCAGTTGTACTGCCTTTTCGTCTTTAACATACAAGAAACAATATCGCTAACACATGGTTTTATGAGGGTTTTCACAGTCGTATGAGCTTTTTCTGTCTTTGCCATTCAGTATCTTACCAAGAAAGAAGCTTTTAGTGAGTTTTCATTAATTGTTTTTGCACGAGTTTTCAATGTTGATAATCAGCAAATTCAGTGCTCTTCCTCTTGAAAAATCCCTTTAGTACGAAGGTCCGGGTTAATACCCTCAAAATGATGACATGATTTCACTGGAACCATCGAATTTTTCGGAAAGACTCTCACGCAAATTATATACTGAGCTTTACCTTCCTCAGTCTCAAAAAAGGCTATTTTTAAGTAACTTTCGTTGTACTGACTCTTTTTAGTTATTCTACTTCCGCACAATGCACTGCAACTAATCAAGAACTTGCAGAGTTTTCACGTAATAAATCCGACTGTGGCACTTCATGTAACTTCCTGTAACGTCCTCAATCGTCATTAATTTAAAATGGTTGCTTTCTTTGCAGTGAAGACGATAGAGAAACTTCTTGCTTCTTCAATGATCCCGACTTCAACAACCGTTCGATGGTGAAAGTAATAAACTGCAAAAAGCAAAGGGTGCACTCAAGCAGGAAGTTCAACATTGAATGATGTCTCGAGAAAAAATGGGTGACCGTCCACTGCACACAAAGCGAGGAGAGCATACCAGGCAGTGACCATGCTAGTTGGTTGGCTGAGCTTTCGCCATTTCCGAAGATCACGCATAAAACGTTTTTACACATCGATCACCATAAGCTGGCGTGCACGCGACTCCCAGGTTTTACAGAAAGTCGAGCAGGGAGGCTACATCCACCGGCACTAAACTACCGGCGGGTCAAACTTTGGAACCGCAGCTACTGTTCAAAGGTTGCCACGGACCCCCTAAAAAGATCAGATGGACTCCTAAGGGTCCGCGAAACACACGTTGGGAAGCCCTGCGTTATCCAGTAAACAGTTGAATACTTATTTTCGTGACTATTCATTTGATACGGGGAGATTGGAACGAGGTATAAATATGAAGTGGAATATGTTGGAGACAAGGTAAGAAAAATCTTTCAAGGTATCGCAGTCTGATTCCATTCTTAATTAGTTTTTAAACATATATTCCGTTTCAATAAAAGTTAAAATGAGATATAAAATTGCACAATTATCGAGTCAATCATGATTATAATTTTTGTCATGATTGACTCGATAATTGTAGATATATATATATATATATATATATATATATATTGACTCTCGATATTTATATAAAAATTAAAGATTTATTTTGAAGGAAAACGTTACATTACAAACAAGTAGATAAACAAATGAAAAAAAAAAAAGAATTGTCCTCATAAATGTCACGGTAAGTTTGGAGAGCTTTAAAAAAGACGTAGTTAAATATTTGCCCCCCCCCCCTCCGATATACAGAATATTTAATAGTGTCTGGACCGAGACACATGATATAAACGCTTCTGAGAAACAAAGTAACTTCTAAGGAGTTCTGTGCTTACCGCTTAATGAACAAAGACAATGAAACATAGAATCAAATTCCCAACCATGACTCCATGAAGCGACATGATATAAAAACCTGAGTTTCCCGACAAAAACAAAAGATATTTATAGAAATCACAAAATACCACATCTTTTATCTGTTAGATTCTGGATGTATACAACTGAATGGAAAAAACGAATACTGCCTCACACAATCTCATATGACTATACGATTGAATTCGTCCTAAGTATATTGACAAAATTATCCAAGCTAAATTTCAAAATCCACAAAAAGATCCGGAAAACTACGACATAGATGAAAAAACATGAATCCCGGACAATGTAGGCCATTAAATCCTAATCCGCTTTGTATGAATGATGGGAAGTGTACAAAAAATTTCCAAACGCCTACTTAGATGACAAAAACAACCGGAGATAATTTCTATCACAAATAAAGAAGACGGTCACTCAAAAAAGGTAACTTAACAACTAGAATACCCACTACCCATAGCCAAAGACAGCAGACTACAAAGCAGAAACGAAGAGATCCTCACGCACCAAATGGGAAGATACACAGTAAAGAAACGGAGTGGCGGATTTTCGATTACTCGAACCAACTGTGCAGTATCTAGTAGCACATTTAGAGCAGCACTTTCTAAAGCACGGTTAACGGGCCGCTTACGTCCCGCGTTCCACCTTTGTACGACCGGCGGTTGGGTTTTTAATGTTATAAAGGAAGATTAAATTGTTCCGTTTTTTCTTCAAATTTTGTTGGTAGAAATGATTTTATCTTCTACATGGTATTATAAATAAATTACTAAAATATAAAATCGTATTTGTGAGTCCCGTGCCGACTTGTGTCTAGCGCCTTATTCACATCGCGCAGCTGTCTGTCTCCACTCAAGGCCGTTGCGCAGAATAACAGAAGTTGCACTGCTTTGATCGTTTCAAAAGCCACCCTACTCGACAGAGAAGGACATAAAAGTTAAAATTGCAAATGATGGATTTATTAGATTGAGTATCGCATACCCGGTAACGGTCGGGCGAGCCTTCCTGCCAAAATGCCAAGCGATTGGGGAGTGAAACTACATTGGCCGTTGATTGTCGTTTATAAATTGGTTGACATTTGATGCGACGAGTGTTGTGTAGTAGCTATTTAGTAATCGTAGTGTTTGTGTGTAATTCGAGCTTATTTCTTTGTTTCTTTTGTCAATTTAAACTTGTGATTTAATTAAAAAGTAAACATAACTCTATTGTGCAAAAAAAAAACTAGCCTCATGTCTGTGAAGAAGCGAAAAGTAAGTGATGAAAATAATGCATTTAATGAAAAATGGGACTTAGACTATCAGATCTGCAACAATAACAATAACATTTAGTGTATGATACGGCACTAGACTACTTTACACGAAAAAAAGTATAAACGGTGAAGCAAGAAAAATTATTGTAGTCAAGTACAAAAAAACTAATACATCAAAAAAGTATGTTTTCAAAATTAAGTAGAGATAATGAACAAAGTTAAGCTGCGTCTGATGTAGTTTCTTTACAATTAGCCATATACTAAGCCAAAAAGCCATTCAGTGATGGGACTTTAATGAAAAAATGCGCGGTTTCAATGGCTCTACGCGTCATGCAGCCAAAGTTGGCAGAAAAGTGTTTGAATCTGTAGCATAATCTCACAAAGAGTGGCGCGACGAGTAGACGATATGGGCGAATATGTTTCGAAGAATTATGCGATTGCATTTTGGATTCCAAATACTATTCATTATGTTTGGATGAAAGGCCCGACCAGACAGATATCAGTCAATTATCAATATTTATTCGTGGCATTCTGAAAGATTTTACTAAGGAGGAAATGTTAAATTTTATACCCTTACCCAGAACAAGTAAAGGCGCAAATATCTAGCTGTTAATAAAATTGTCATAGATTACGAAGGATTTCAAAGATGTTCTTGCATTGTAATTGATGGAACTAAGGGAACAGTGACATGATTCGTGGTACTTCTTAAATAAAATGGCATTAATTGCCTTTAATCAGACCTTCATTTGGTGCTTATTGACAGAACAACTAAGCCAAGATCAAACATTTTAACTACCAAGGAAAATTTTAAAAGAGTAAAATTTCGTTCCTGCGTATAAAAATGAAATGCTAGAAATGTGAACAATTATAGAGAAATTTATATCCATTTCAGCCCATAGCATTACACAAGGTATGACAAAGCGAAAGTGTGCTCGCGACAAAAGTTACTATTATGCCACAGTCACAACCGTAACTTGTCAGTAGATGATTTGACATACACCATTGAAGGTGTTGCAACAAGGCCATGGTATCTGGGATAACAACCCATACCTCTGTGAACTTCGTGGACTTGCTGACTTATTATCATACAGACAATCTCTTTTCATGAAACTCAGAGTTCATGATGTTGTTGTTGCATCAGCATGCTTCCCTGCATCAAACCCTGAGTTGGGCCCTACCAGTTGGATAGAAACAAGCGGATGGAGGCTTCGGGATTTTGAAGCAGAGATTACGCAGAAAACCCCCAATACTTGTCCTGCCAACCTCAGAGGTATCATTTCACTTGAAGGACAATGAAACCAAGCCCAGTTTTAATGCGCCCCAGCAGCCATAAGTGAACACGATGGATCTTCGGTTAAGCAGGGATTAGAACTCTCTACCTTCCAAATAATCAGTACGACTTCCTAACCAACTAGGCCACCGTGGCTTAGAGTTCGTGAAATAGTAATACAATTCATTAAATTCATCTCAATAAAATTATTATTCTCAGCGGCTATTTATAGTGGGTCACTACGGGTTCTGCATGACCAACTTGAAATCACTGCTGCAAACAGGACTGAGATCGAGAATAATTCACAAGATAGATGATCACCAAAGTACTCGTGATTAATTCACTATAAAAATATAGAAATTTCTTAATTGCTTTCTGGAGAATCTGATATCATTAATAATGTAATTTTGAGCTTCAGGTGAGTACTTGCATTTGGCGAACGCAGTCATTATTATCTCTGGACTTGTGACATCTCTGTACATTAAGGCAGTGGCAGTCCATTTGGTTACGGTTTTGTTCACATTGTCAAAAGGTAGGTTATCCTGCCGTTAGAATCCCGACTTAACTGAAGGTTCGTACATTTCAAGTGTATGTCATGCCGTATTCACTAGAATTGGCTGACGAATCATTAGTAGGCCATAGTTGTAATGTTCTACAAGTGAAATAATACCTCTTGTTTGACAGGTCAAATACAAAAGCTGCTTCTGTTTAGTTCCTACATCTAAATTATAAAGAATCCCACATGACATTTTAAATCTAACTGGTGGAATCCAACTCAGACAAGGTATAGAAGTATATTGGTGGTCACTCAAGTCAGCTGATACTGTTGATACAATGTTTTAAAGTCAAACGATAGAAGTATTAGATGTAGTATCAGTATCGAAATGTTTTCTCACCAGAAATCTGAGAGAATTCCACGATTTGTTTTGAAACCCGAGATTTCGTATTCATTAGAGTTATGGAATCCATAGCAACCTGACAAGTAATATGAAGATCTTTTGTAGCATAGCTCATTGAGAAATCCAGGCAGGCAATAATTCAATCTCAACTTAATATGCATTCTCTACATTTCTCTTTTTTCAACGAAGTACAACAATAAATTTCTTACACCAAATCAGTTAAAACTATTTTTAAGCCTTTTTTGACTTCATTTATTAAGTACAGCTATTGTTATGAGCAAATTGTTTCATATCATGTTAGCAAAAAATGATAGAATTTAATGTGCAAATTTTAAAAAATTGCCTCTTTATAATAACCGTAAGATAATAAATTATTTATGTTTACTTTGACGGATTATACAGTATCTTATAACAACCACATCGTGCATTTATAAGATAGAACATTGCATTTGCCTAAAGGAAGCAAGATTCGGTATATTCCGTCAATTTAGAACTACTTCTATACTAGATAATAAAATTAAAACAGCCATTTTCATCGACTAAAGGAATAGTAAAAACGACACTACGCGTGCATTTAACGCGATTTTTAATTCAAATTCAGTTTAAATCAATAAAGCTAAAACAATATATTTTATTTCAAAACAATTTTTAAATTAAGAACACATGATATTGTTCAAAATATTGGATATGAGAGATAAATTTCTCTCGATTGCACTGCATCTTTTACATTCATTTCAGATAATTTGTAGGATTTAAATGTGAGTTTTAATGATATGTCCAAGTTCTGTCACTGACATACTTAACTCCATCAAAACAAAGTACAAAAATAAAAAAATTTTACAAAAATTAATACCACTGGATGGTATTTGTTGGTAATTTATAAAGGTCACAAATAGCAATTGTTCCGAACACCAACTTGGTTAGTATGGAACAATTTTAAACAGTCATTAATTTTCCACTTTTAAATATTTTTTTTTCTTAAGTTATGGCAGAAGAAATAGTGTGGACACTCAGAAAAAGTAAGAAGTAATTACCCTTTAAGAATTTTTAAGTTTAAAATATATAATAACAAGGTAATTTTATTATGAATCCTTGTTACAATTATTATTCTGCATTGTCTTCCTCGATAAGACACAGTACAACTGCACTTTCTTCTATAAAAATTGAGAATTTCAAATATTAAAAAAATTAGGTGTAAATCAATTTATTCTGAGAGTTTTATATCCAATGTCTTATGTAATTCCTTGTGAGCAAAGAAGTCCCATGCTTAAAATAACTTTTTATAAATACAAAGAGTTCGCATAGTTAAAGAAGTTTACAGGATAAAACTCTTGTTAAATCATGGGTAAATAATACCAATTAAATGAGGTAGAGTTCTTAATACTTGGTTTAACCAAGTACATTCTACGTGTAAATGAATCTGATTAATAACATGGCGTAAAAATGCAGTATCGTATTTCATACGCAATACCCAAGAACATGTAAGAAAATATTCAAATTGAATTAAGATCATGTCAAAATAATTTATTTACCTCTGTATAAATTTGCGCAAACATTAATATTAGCAAAGCAGATACTTACAGTTCAAACCTATGACAATACAAAGGCTGCATCTCTATACAGTTCCAAGTGTTATATTTTCTATTTGACGAAAATAATTTTACTTCTCAAAAAATGTACTTTAGATAAATACATTTATCTATGCAGTAGAAACTGGATTTTTTTACCCGCGTTAATTACAAGTAAAGCCTACCAGCTCTAGTTTTATAGAGTTAAATTAGCTAATTTCACATAATATATTTTTATTATTATTATATTAAAAAGATGTTTTAGTCTTAGAGTTATAAAGAAAGCATTTGAAGATCATTATTATCTGCTCCGTAGATATATTCTCTTAAGTGATGAATTATGGAAAGTTGAAGACTAGAGTATGTGGCAGTGATGAAAAGCGGCGACTTCCTCATATGTAAAATAAATTAAATAAACCATCTATGAATTTTTTTCAGCATTTCATGCCGATTCCCAGAAAATAAAAATGAGGATTCTATTAGAATGATGTACTCACTCAGATTACAAAATGAGTAGATAAATTTATTTACATTGATTCATTACATATCTAAACTCTACAAAAGTCTGTCGACCAATTTACTCTTTTGCCAGTAAATCAATAAAAAAGACATTTTTAGTCGCTAAAAACACAAATGAAAAACATTACAAAGAAAAGAAGTTGGTTATTTTATAAAAACGAAATTTGTAGGCGTATGTATTAATCTGAAAAATGACGTAAATTTAAACTAGAGGCATGGTGTATCAATGAAGTATTTATAAGGAAAATATAAATGTGAAAATCAGGTTTGTTTCAGAGAGGCGCTGTAACATAGGAGGGAGTTAGTCATTGTTGAGTTGCAATGTAAGAAATTGCTGTGCGTTAGTCAAAAATGCTTTTTTAAGATGATGGAACCATTAAAAGCTTCAGCTCACAGATTTCAAATGAGATCGTGTAGCAGGCAGTTAGAAAGCGGAAGTTCCTTTCGTGATACTGCTGAAAGACTGAGCCGAAATGCATTCACAGTGAATGACTATTAACAACAGTAACCAAGGCAAGGCATTGCTGCAACGTAATGTTTCGAGCGGCCTCGGGTGACAGCAGAAGACCGATGTGTACTCCGAATGGATTTGGCACATAAATATTGCTGCAGACCTTCATACTGCAGTGGAGAGCACATTAGTGGCACAACTAACTGTCATAAATCAATTAAGTGGACGACAGCTTAGCTAGATGCCTTGAAGTGTACGTGTTACTACTATTGAAGTTTATGATGTGAGTGCATTACACTGGTTGTCACTCAACGATCATTTTTGAACACAAGCGCTAATTAGATCAGGTCTTACAGAAAGCAGATCCTGAACTACTAACAAACATCAAAACTCAAGGTAAGATTTAAATCGACTAACTGTTGAACCGAAGGTTGGAGAATTACGTGAGCGGTATTAAGCTGCAGCTTTATGGAGGACCGAGTGATAATCTATTGTTTTAAAATGAAATCCGTCCTGCACTGATATAAATGTAAGAAGTGTGTTGGTTAGAAAGAATACAGCTGAGTGGTACGAACTAGATTTTCCATACCTTAGACACAATGAACACATTTGGAGTAGCGTTATGGGGAGCAATTTCATATAAGAGCAAGGACACACATACACATTTCAGTCCAACTACACAAACTGACAGCAAATTAGTGCACCAGTCTGATGATTCAACCTTTTATATTGCCATTCAGGAACAACGTACTACGATGTGTTTTCCGAAAGGATGACACTCGTTTCATACCATTGTTAAAATACAACATGCTTGCACAACCAAATTGCATTTGTGTGGCTGATAGATCAACGATTGAGCATATATGGTACATTAAATGACAACATCACCAGTATCATTCACAATAAGCATAAACTCTCCTTGCATTTAGTGATAAGATATAATATTAATAGAACATATCTATCACCACTAAACTTATATCTATCATCAGCACGTCTGTATGCTTGTGTTTCTCTTTCTACACGGATATACCACTTATTTATGTACCAGCACTTTACAAGTGCATTTTACCTTTTTGTGCGTTTGAGATCTTAAAATTGTTAGCAAAATTATGCATATTTTAACCAGACAATTTCATTTTGCAAATTTAATTTGTTATTATATCCAACCAGAGTGCTTTTTACTTACAAATATATTGTAACTAATAAATTAAAAATCATTCTTTAAAATATACTAATAAATTATTTTGAAAAGACAACTTCATGAGAAGTCCACGTGGGGTTAATTTATTGGCAATTTAATTTTCGTTTCCCATCATGTAGAAAAAGCCAATCTGTACTTCCTTACCAAACTGCAATCTGGAGGTACATGAAATAGGACAAAAACCAAACCCAATTTCTCAGATAAAAATAGTTAATTATTATGATTTTTTTGGAATTAACACTGTTTAGTATCAGAAATTAAAGCTTAAAAAAATACAACAAAACTAGAGCCCTCCACTTGCCAAATCAATTAAACCCATTTTTTGAAATTAAAAAATTTTATTATCAAAAAACTAATTTGGCTCCAAGCTGTATATATATTTAAAACAAATTTCTGTTATAAGTATCAACACTATACTGAGGACAATATTGAATAATAAATAATTTTCTATAGCGTATTCAAAATAAAAATCTATGTAACCGGGACACACACTTTCCTTTGCTACGCCGAAACTGTTCTTTTAATTCCGTTGTCACTGTTAGACATGAACGAACCAAACACGAAAATTATAAACCATAAATTTATTGTATTCGAACTGTCATTGAGATATTTATTAATTTTCGATTTTAGTTCTTTCTCATAAAACTTTAACCATCATATAATATTGAAATGGATTTTGCTAATAAGAATAATTCAAATAAAGAAAATGTTGCATGGATTCGATTCATTAATGACAAGATTTCACCAAATAATTCAGATGAATAAATATGAAAGTGTAATCAAGCTGAATTATATTGAAATGTCCAAAAACATAAAAGAATACAATATTTAGGATGCAGAAGCGTAGATTTAATACCGGAAGTGAAATATTCATAAATAGGCATTGCCAATGTTGTTAAAGTGCGATGAAATATCATTTCCAATTAAAGGAAAGTTCCATGGATGAATTTTATCAATTAAGTACTCAACTTCTGCAAAATATTGCTAAGAGATGTGTATTAAAATTAAAAAATATAAAAAACATACAACAGATAACAATAAATCTACAAGACAATGCTCTTCGGCATTTTCGAAGGAACAGACATTTAACAATGATTTGCAAAAAGTATTTTATAAGTAATTTTTAGACGAGCGAAATTTCACTACAACAATTATGGTAAAGAATGAGTTTTATTGATGACTATTGTTGTTCTTGCAATGTTCAAGGTAATAAAATGGATTGTAGATATGCTACAAAACATAAATTAATTTCTCGTCGACACACAAGAGCATATAATACAAGAACAAATTACTTACATCCGGACTTAAATATTAAGAAAATGCACGAATTATACATCTCACTCAATGTGGGAAAAAAAATATGCAAACCAGTGAAAAAAATATAACAAGGTATTTTCAATTAAATTTCACTTGCATTTCATGCAAATGCCCAAGGTTAGATGACATACTTATGATTCTGGGAAACTAAAATCTGGTTCGCCAAACAATGAAGGAAAAAAATGACAAAATTCGATTTGATTTGATTTAGAATAAAGATCTTCCCATGGGATAAGCTGTGCCGAAAACAAAATGTTTAATTGTTAACTGCTTGATTAAATTAACGAATAAAAAAAACTAATTGAGAATGTTGAGACGAATGACTCAGAACAATAAATGTACTTAAATAAATTCATGAAAGCCAGAAAGATAAGATAGATAAATATCTGTCTCATCTTCCTTCTTTTACATAAAAAAATATCTGAGAATACAACAGTGTCATGAAATTAATGTCATACAAAGCAGTTTTTATTTTATTGTTTTTTGTGCTTGTGTATTCTAGATTTTGAAACGGTTTGAGAGGTAGAGGAGTAATTCATTCCCATCTGTCTTAGAAGAGGATATATCAAATGTTTTTAACGCATTTTTGTCGAGATTTTGGTTTTATAAATTTCATATCAGCCTTAGATTTATGGGTAATTGAAGTAGATTTCTTTGTTCTATTAGAAGTCGATTCCAAAGTATTTAGATGACAAAGTTAAAAGTGGTGCAGATTTAGATAGATTATTCTTCTTTGCAGGATTGTTGTTTATTTTTGCATTTGTTTGTAAAGTAGAAGAATAGAAAACGTCAATTTTCGGTATTAGCCTTGCTTCTGGGAAATAATAATTTGCTTTATCTTTGTTCCAATTACTCTTTCTGCATGATCATTTCTGGAAAGATTTGGAAAATGCAGCATTGTGCACCAGAGTAGCTACAACACTTGAGAATCTCTGAGGTACAAGCATTAGTTTCATGACCAGATTGCGCTCATTTTCTACACATAGGATCAATATTCCTACATTCTTGTCGGGAGTCACCCTATCTCTGACATTTAAAACACCTAAGAGGATTAGGAATATACAGACAAAGTTTGCAGTTTATATAACCTGCTTATATTGATTTTTTGATGCTATAGAGACAGAATTTTTGAATTCTGGTTCTATACCATGTATGAAATCGGGGTTAGGTAGGTCACCACAAGACTCATTTAAAGTTTTATTAAGCGATGTTTTGAATGAAAATGAATTATTTTTTATATTACTGATTATCAAAACTTGATATGTGTCAACTTGAACAAGAAGCTCTCTTGATCTTAATTTTTTAACATATTCTATGTCACCAACAGTTGATGTTAGGAGTCTTTGTATCAGAAAAGTCGATGCTGCATGAAATGTACTTGGTGTGCTTATCAACATGCAACAAGTAGACAAATTGGCTTCAATGACACGAGAATTAGAATCTATAGAATATTTGTAAAGTTTCAGGCTTAACAGCACCGGCCACCAAGGAGCGCTACAAGTGATGGCAGCCACCGGTTCTAAATATTTCCAGCCTTGCTGCTAACCAAAGAGCTAGCCGACATCCATACAATGGGAGGTTACCCCGGGAGGCAATTACCATCTTAAACGCCAAACCCAATGATGTGACCCCTTTGTTTAACCCACGACTGCAGCTAGGTACCAGCCGATTGATAAACTGGGGACCACAGTGTACCACTCGTCCAAAGGGTTGCCACGTACAACCAACACGTGAGAATCTTGACGGTCAACGGAAAGCAAGAAGCAGACAGAGAATACAGCTACTCATGGAGAGATGATCCCTCTCTGGCCGGCGATAGTTGGAAAGGATAAGCAAAAGATTAGAAGGTGAAGAGAGGAAAAACAGAGAAGTAAAACCCTAGGTACCTCGGGACTGGGGCACATGTACTCACCTAAAGAAAGTGAATCCCATGAGGGGGACAAAATTCGAAAGCGCTAAATTTTTGCAAAAGGATGAACAGAGTCGTTTCCGTATGCATACACATAGGATGTCCACGTGTGTAATTTATGTATTTTCTTTTGGCTTTGACATAACTTTGTTCCTTTCCAAAATTGACTCTTGATGTATTCAATTTTGGAAAGGATAAAGCTTTAACAATATGTGAATCTATCTAATAAATATCGGATGCAATGATCTTAATAAAAACATAAGTAGCATCTCTCGGATCTAGAGAATTTTTTTAATGTTTATTTATGTATTAAAAATATTTTTACTGAAAATTGTAAAAATTAATGACGTTAATAATTATGTATTGAATAAAATATCAATATTAAAAGTTTTAATTTTATTGAAATTGCTGCGAAGTACTGAAATAAAGCTGAATCAATTGAAACGAAAAAAGGGGCGCAATTACTAGCTACACGACTCATAATTTGCTATAGAATTTCAAGCAAAAACAAAAATCAAAACATTTTCCATCAGATGACTGTTACAGTTTATTAAAAACGAGTGAAAAGAAAATATTGTTTCATAGTTCAAATGACACATCAGGACTTTTTCTCACAAATGCTTTACAAAATATCAGGCTAGTCAAGGAGGGCTGTTACCACGATAATCCTTCCTCTTCAACACTTACCTTTTTAGATCATCAGTCTATAGTTAATTCTGACATTTCGAAAGGGTGGAGGATTACTCCCTGCCCTCACTGGTACGCAGGCAAAGAGCCTGGCTCTTCATGACAGAGCCTCTAGAACCGCAATTTCCAGACTACCAAGTGGCCACACTAGGAGTCTCACATATTACGAAGGAAGGAAAATCTTTGAGGTCCGTTCTAAATGAAAAACTGAGCAGGTTTCTCCTAATCGCATCGTGGACTCACCAGAGACCATCCTCCTTTCTGGTCCTCTGTTTCCTTCCTTAGGGTCAACGGTCTGATGGATTTGTCTGACTTGATCAGACATTTGGAGCCACGGCAACAACAAGGTATCATTAACAAAAGGTAATTTTAAAGAATAAATGCTAGTGAATTTGTTGAAAAAATGCATTAGATAAAATTAGAAGAATCGAAACTTCCTCTAAAAAAATACAATTCAAGTAAGACTCTGATGAAGATGCAGAATTTAATGTGTGGAAATACGTAGTAGGTAGTCCACAGGGAATGAAAAGTATCCTAAATTTCATTGAATACAACAAACAAAACTATAATAAATGAAAAAAAGATATGATGGACGATTGAAATTCATAACATGAGTACAATGAAATTTTAAAGACAAATGTGAGCTGAAATACAGCTTACTAAGAAACCATTTATATGGATGATGAATCAATTTAAGCAGAGTAATACTTGTAATAATGAGGGGGGGATATCAGGAACAGAACAATTATTCATATTTGCTATAAGTTTTTCGTGAGTGAGGGAGTCATTTTAGTGAGTGAAAGAAATATATCAGTCAAATTCAGTATGCAGAAAAATTTCATGACATAAACATATATATATTACATTTTAAGAGTTTTAAAACAGTTACATAAATAATAATCTACCTTTTAATTCCCACATTGTTAGGTAAAAGATGCATATGCAGTAGTACAGAACATATATTTTAAAATCAGCCGGCCAACTTGTCTAGTGGTCAGCATGCCTGACTACGGATAGGAAGGTCCTGGGTTTAAATCCCGGTTCAGGCATGAATGTACTTTCTCTCTCTCTATCCTGTCTTTGTCCATTCCTTGGGTGTGTGTGAATGAAGTATGAATGAGGCCTACCCTATAAACGGGTCCCTATTGCATGTGTGAGGGTGCAATGGTGGCCCACCCCTGCGGTGCACCCGGGGCAATACCTCGGCGGCTAAGAGGTCCTGTTTCTGGCCGTTTCCTTGGGTTTCAGAGAACAATAGATTAATAGACTCGTTTGCAGTTGTAACTGTCTACAATCTGCCATTGGAAATTTTTTTTTAATTATTAATTAAAAAGGAATATTAAAAAATAATATATTTTAGAATCATCTTTCTTTATTACGTTAGTCCATTTTGCAATTAAAATATCCATTTGATTATTTTTAGAGTGAATATCTTCACTAATAATTTGAAAATAATAAAACTATTGATACTTATTATATAATTATCATTCATCGAATACTATTTAAACACTCAGTTTAACTTTACGAAGTTAACTTAATTCTGATTGATTTCTCTTTCACTTAGATATAAAAGCTTATTCAATTAGATAATGTAAGATAATATCGATATGTAATATAACATATATGTTCGCGCATGCGCACACGTCACGTGATACTGTTTGGAACAAAGTAGATATAGTTTGGAAATTGAGGAGAATGGTTATGTTAATCGAGCAGGAATTAATCCCTATATCCTTTGTTACGTTTGTCTGTGTCTAATAAATAATTTAAAAAGACACTGGTCCATCGTATGAGTGATTAATTATTATATAATCTACACATCTCTTAACCATAAAAACCAGCATAGTGGACCGCGGAGTCTGCAGTCGTACTAACGAATTATGGATAAACTAAATCGATTAGAAGGAGCTATCAAAACATCGATAACGAAACTCGAAAATTTTGTGAAAGAATTTTCTGAAACGAAATTATCTGGTACAACAGTAAGTGAATTAGAAGTTAAAACTAAAAAGGTTGGAACACTACAAAGTTGCATTGATCATATTCATGAGCAATACTACTACCATTTACAGAACATCAGTGAAATTCCAGATGTCGAAAATGATTTGGAAGATACTGAAACAAGACTGGAATATTTGGAGGTAAACTATTTATTGATTCATTTAAGAACGTAAATTATTCTAATTGTTCAAATACTTCTTCATCAGAATATTCCGAATCGAAAGAGAAAAAAAATCAATTCGAACATATTATTTCAAGTAATAAATATTTAAATGAAACAAAAAAATTATTTTGTTTACGTGCATCGTTAAAAGGTGATGCAAAACAAAAATAAACGTCAGGTGACTCATTTGAATCTTAATTCACAGCTCTGACTGAACATTTTGCGAATCGCCGACTTTTGGTCGACACTCATTTTCTTGCCATTATTAATTATGACAAAATACAATTTGAATCATCTAAAGAATTAAGAAACTTGGTTGAGTGTTTGAAAAAAAATGCAAGAGCTTTAAAAGTTTTGAATTACGAACAAAATTCTTTATCGGATGTTTTACTAGTAAATAGCGTGCTTCAAAAGCTGGATAAAGTAATAAGAAAGCAATTTGAGTATACGTTAAAGTCAACTCAAGTTCCTGAATATTAAACATTAATTTCATTCTTAGTAAAAAGAAGCTCTAATCTTGAGAGCATAAATCGCAATCCTCTCCTGAAAAACATAAACAAGTTCTCACCCCTATCTAATAAAACAAAATCTTTGATTATTAACGATAAATCCAAATCGAAATATTGTTGTGCATTGTGTAATCATGATCATTCTTTGAATAAATGCCCTAATTTTCAAAAATTAGATGTTAACAAAAGATACGAAACAGTAAAAGAGAAAAATCTTGGTACGAACTGTCTTAATAAAAATCATAAACCTAGTTCTTGCTATTCTAAAATGTCTTGTTTAGTGTGTTATAAATGCCATCATTCAATGCTTCATCGCAAAAAAAGTGTGGCCAAAGATGGCGGCACTGATTGTCAGACATTCGAGGAAACGGCAGGTGGTACTTCTTTTGCACACAAGTGGAAGTGAATTCATCGGCGCCTAAGAATAATATAATAAATAAAAATGAGACAGTATCTTCCTTTCAGTTTTTGAGTACATCTGAGAAAAACAATTCTTTTTTCCTGAGTACGGTCTATATTTTATTTGAAGATAAATATAAAAAGAAAATTAAAATACAATGCAAATTGGACTCAGCCTCGAATAATAATTGTTTAACAAACGAATGCGCTGATATGTTGGGAATTAAAAAAAAATAATTAATGCTCCTGTTTCTAAATTAAATGGGTTTTCGTACAATATAAAATCAAAGATAAATACGAGTACAGTCATTTCAAATTCCGAAGAAAGTTTTGTAGAAAATGCAGGCTTTTTTATTGTTCCGAAAATTACAGATTTAACACCAGCTTCTCGTTTGGATATTTCCTCAATCACTTAGCCTAACTTTATTGAGCTTGCTGACCCAACCTTTTACAAACCAGAAAAAATACATGGACTGATTGGTGCTGAATTATTTTTAAAATTCTAAAGCACAATACATTTAATGTTAATAATAAGCTCTTGATGTGTGATTCTGTGTTTGGTTGGACAGACAATACCCAATCTTCTAATAACGTTTTGTGTTGGCTTGTCAAGGACTTTGAAACAATAGATGATACTTCGAAACAATTTTGGGAGCTCGAATCTATTCGAATTAAACATGAAGACCCCAAACTTTCGGAAGGTGATAAGGCTATGGAGAAATTTGAAGAAACAACTACCTTTCAAAATAGCCGTTACCAAGTTGAATAACCCTGGAAAAGGGACAGGAAAGACTTAAAATTGAACGACAATTTTATCGTTGCAAAAAACGTTTGTAAGGTTTGCAAAAAAGACTTTGTACAAATCCAGAGTTACTCATTCCCTATAATGATACTTTGAAAAACTATCTGAAGCAAGGAATAATCGAACGGGTTGATGAAAACGAAGCTCAAGTCGTAGACAAACCCATATTATTTACCACATCAAGCAGTCTATAAAGAAGATAGACTTACTACTAAAATCAGAATAGTGTTTGACGCCAGCTCACATGATAATGAACTATCTCTGAATGATTGTCTATGGACTGGCTCTAATTTGAATTCGAATCTCTTTGATCTACTCATTCAATTTCGATTGAATAAAATTGCCATCTCTTCCGATGCAGAGAAAGCTTTTCTGCAGGTTTACTTGTCGGAAAAGGACAGAGATGTAGTCCATTCATTGTGGGTTTGAAGAAGCAAATGGAAAACACAATCTCCAAATTTATAGATTCAAGCGCGTTCTTTTCGGAGTAAATGCCAGCCTATTTCTGTTGTCAGCTACCATCAAGAAACATGTAAGAATAAATATCCAGTCACTGTGGGATTATTAGATACGAGTATCTACGTTGACGCCTTTTTATCTGGTGGAGACAATTTAAATGATGTTCTTGTTATTTCTCGTGAAACTTAAGCTATAATGTCTGAAGTTAATATGAATTTGAGAAAAATGGATCACTAATGATTGTGAATTGATGGGAAAATGTAAGAAAGGAGAATTTGATGTGCAATCTCCTCAGAAATTTATTAGTCTGGTATCAAATTCTTTAAATTCACAAAGATACTTGGCTTGGGACACAACAGAAGATTAAACAATCTTTGACATCCAAGGTTTGATGAAAATTTTATCAGACCGAAAGGACACCAAACGTTTCATTTTACAAGCCACTGGAAAAATCTTTGACCCATTGGGATTATTGACTCCATTTACAGTAAGAATTAAGTGCCTATTACAAGAATTGTGGCTTTCGGAAAAATCCAGTGGGATGAACCATTACCTCCTGATGTCCAAAAAGAATTGCTTCAATGGTGCAATGAGCTACCAAACTTGGCGCAATTAAAGATTCCAAGATTAATTATACTTTGTATTACAGATTCAACTGTGATTGAAATACACCCTTTCTGTGATGTCAGCAAAAAGGCATATGGTGCTGCCGTCTATGTGCGAGTAATAAATGGAAATGAAATTCAAGTGAATCTAATAGCATCAAAGAGAGAGTCAAGTTACTCCTCTAAAGAAAATTTATCTGCCTCGACTCGAACTTCTCGGAACTTTGTTGGCGCCTCGATTAAAGAATGCGGTCAAAAAATAATAGACCGTAAAGTTTCATCCAAAACTTATTACTGGACTGATTCTAAAATAACATTATATTGCATCAAAGGTTCCACTAAACGATGGAAACAGTGTGTTACAAATCGAGTAAAGGAGATAAAATCTTTGACTGAAATCAATTCCTGGTTCTACTGCCCAGGAAAGGAAAATATTTCCGCTGATGCTATTTCAAGAGGAGCCAATGCTGATGTTCTCGTTGACTATTCGTTCTGATGGAATGGACCAACATTCCTGTCAGTTGCCAATCTACCCTTTATAGAAGAGAATCCTGTAGTTCCAGTGGAAGAACATATTTGTGAAATGAAAAAAGACTATGTGCAACAGACAGAACTAACGAGTGACTCAAAAATAACTATCTATTTCTAACTCTTCCAGCTTATTGGAAACACTATAACAAATCAGTAATAACTATTTAAAAATTGTTCGTGTTTTAAATTATCTTTTCAGGTTCTTCAACAACTGCAAGTACCCTGAGAATAAAATAGCAGGACCTCTAACTTCTGACAAATTAAGGCATGCAGAAATGTTCTTAATCAAAGGAACTCAAAGAACTAAGCTTAAAGATGACTTTAAATGTCTTCTTAAAAATACAACTGTTTCTACAACAAGTAAGATTAAAAGTTTATGCCTATTCTAGATCGAAAAGGCACAATTCGAGTTGGAGGTAGGTTAACTAATTCTTCATTAAGTAATTGTAATAAACATCCAATCTTATTGCCCTCTAACTATAAGTTAACAAAATTGATCATTCAATACTATCATGAAAAATATTTGCATTCTGTACCTCAAACTTTGTTGTTTCAGCTGAGGCAAAAATGTTGGCATTTAATTGTCGAAATTTCTGTAGAAAGCTAACACATGATTGTCTCACATGTTTCAAAGCAAATCCTCAAATATGTAATCAAAAAATGGGTGACCTTCCAAAGGAAAAAATTAATCCAGATTTTACATTTAACTCTGTAGGTATAGATCCGTGTGGGCCCCTTTTTTATTAAAAACAAAAACCAAGTGAAGGGTTCCTTAACTAAAATGTTTGTATGTATATTTGTTTGTCTAGTAACTAAAGCAACCCATTTGGAAATTGTATCAGACCTTACTTCAGAGTCAATGATTGCATCACTTAAACGCTTTATAGCAAGACGAGGAAAATTTTCAAAAATCTTTTCAGATAATGTGACCAATTTCATTGGCGCAAATATCGAACCAAGAGAACTTTATAGCAGAATGCTTAAACAAGAAACTTTAGCTAAATTTTTATCAGAAGAGAGTATTGAATAGAAATTTACTTCTCCTAGAGCCCCAAATTTTGGCGGCTTGTGGAAAGCGACAGTGAAGTCTATCAAATATTATCTTAAACGTGTTGTGAGCAACTCTAATTTTCTGTATGAGGAATTTTTGGCAGTCTTAGTTCAAGCTGAGGCAATGCTCAACTCACGTCCCTTGACCCCTTTCTCTTCAAATATAGAGGAGTTAAACATCTTGACTCCTAGACACTTTATAATAGGAAGATCTCTTACTTCAATTGTAGAACCTACCTTCGTAAATATCTGTGAAAACAGATTGAACTTTTGGCAAAGAACTACAAAGGCATTGCAAATGATTTCGAAAAATTGGCATAAATCTTATTTAAGCACCTTACAACAGCTGTGAAGTGGATGTTTTCCAAACAAAATGTAAAAATTGGGGATATACCATAAAAACCAACAATATATATTGCATATGTTTGGTAAAAATTCAATAAAACACATTAATATTATATATAAACTAAATATCAATATTTGTAAAATAGTTATTATAACACACATTATTGAAGCAAAAATTTAAGAATGCTTCCTTTTAGTTTGAGAAAGTAAGATTGATGATATGCCTATATGTATATAACATTAAATCACAAAATTATCAGATTCCAAAAAAATATAAAAAGGTTATAATATAAAAAAATATAAAAGGTTATAAACTCACTCGTGAATTCATTTGATGGATTTTTGTAGGAAGGTACTGCAGTAGCCAGAAATCTCATATGAGACATGAAGGGGGAAAATAAAACAAATATTAGCATTTCAAAAATTATAAACATGTTACTCTATCATCAACAAACATACTTCACAAAGAAAGTTGTAAATACATTTAATAAATAAATATCAATTATATTCAATTTTTAATTTTAAATTATATTATGTTTATACACAAGTAACTAATGACAAACAAAATATATTTAATGAAAAAACTATTTCAATACATACGACCCAGATAAATTATTAAGTAATTTACTTAATCAACCGATGTTTTTTTAAAACTGTCAATTGAATAAAAGAAACTGAAAACGATAGATAATTTCTTCCTTCCACTTAAATGTGTGTGTGTGTGTGTGTATCTGTGTTTAGGCATAGATATTAACATTATCTTGAATAACAAACATTATCTTAATACATAGCAAAAATATAATTTAAAAAAACAAATAAAAATATAGCAGATAAACCTTTACAACTACCAAGTACAGATAAAGAATCTATACTATTCAGAATGAAGGTTAATTTAACCGAAAATCATTTGTGCATAAGCAAATGTGAAACACTGCATCATAATTCATGAAAAATATTAAATATATTTAGAATAAATCCAAAATTAATTTAAGACTAGTACAATATTAGCAGAACACATAAGAGATAAAATTATATATGCTTTTCCATGTTTTTTTATTATAATTTTACTGCAGAGTGAAAATATTTTCAACTTTCAGCAAAATCAAATAAAAATTTAGAATAAGTATTCCCTTGTAACACACTGCATTATTGTAGCCATAAATGTCTAACAAATGTATGATTATTGTAAGCTTTATTGAACTTTTTATTGATTTAATAGCTTTAGAAATATGATACCGCACTAAACTTTTCAATTTAAGTTATAAAAAATTAATGTGATTTAATTTCAAATTGAAAAATAAAATCAGAAAAGTACCTACACTTTCCTCTATCTAATTTTAAAATGGGCTTTTAGAAAAGTTATATAAAATATTTACACACAAATAGTTCTTAAATATTTTTAAATAATATATTCGATAAACGCATGACAAATTTAGAGTGGCAAATCAATTTACTCAGATTACTTTGATTGTCAGCTCAAAACAAAAGACAATTTAAATATATGACTTGTAACACTTTTCAATAATTAACCATTTTATTCTTTTTTAACATTTATGATTTAGTATGTAAAGTAATTGAAAAATTTAAAAATAAAATTTTCTCAGAGGAAGCTTAAAAATGTCCATCGGTTAAAAAACTTTGGTCATTAGAAACTTTAAGAAAATTTTACATTGTAAAACTAATTTGAAAATAAAATCAAAATTTGCTAAACAATGAGTAATGATTAAATGGCCAACTAAAAAATTCGCGAGGTAAATCAGAAGTGATGAAATATGTTTTTTTTTAAAAAAACTCTTTTACTTAAAACAACATTTAACTTTATTTTGATTGAAATATAAGATAAAATATTTCTTTAAATTTTCCCTATAATAAATGAATGTGCTTTCAAATTTTTTATTTATGAGAGTGAAGTTTGCAGTAGAAGAAGATATGCACATATCAAATGCAATCGAATGTCACAATTCCATTCCGATATCAACGAGACAAAAATAAGCTAAACAAGATGAGAATAAGTTTTTTTATTTACGTTTTTATTTGTTTTTTATTTTGAAAATAATCATTAACCTGAGCTTTCAAATCTAAATTATTGTTAAAGTACCCATATTTCTACTCAGTAAAATATCCATCAGTATTGAAATATTTATTGATTTAGTTTTGTTTTTCCTAGGTGAAAGTATACCCTATAATTCATGCACAAACTTAATGCTAATTTATAATGTCTAATTTGGAGCATAAAGTAAGGAAAACGGCGCAAAGAAGCTATACCAGCTTAATGATGCTTATAAATATATCAGTTAAATGTCAAAGCATGAAAAATATCTTTCCTTTATATATGCAATATTGCTTAGGATGCATAGTATTAAGAAACTGCAATACAAATTCAAAACGTTAATAATGATTCAATCAAATTTTATATTTATCTCAGGAGGAGCATATATTCACAAGAAGGCTGAAATAATGAACTTAATATTTTTATTTAATAACTTCTCACGAAACGGATATTTACCATTTGATTAAATCTAATAGTAATAAGACAATTTCACACTTATAAATGATATGATGGATCAAAAATTTCTGCAAATAGGTTAGTAATGGCAATTTAGAGAAACTCCTGAAAAAAACCTGTAAAACCTCATAATGAATGTAATTATAGGAATTTTCAAAAGAAGGTTCGAGTAAAGTCATATACCACAGTTTCATAAAATATCACTGATGGAATGATATTTCGGAAGACACAAAGCAAAACTGAACAGTCAGGGTTGAACGAACATAGAAAATATGTTCCTAAAGAACACCCAAGTGAATCTTTTAATCATCACCGGGAAGACTCTGAATATAAGGAAATATAGAAATATTTCCTTAATTTTTAAACTTACGTAAGAATATCCTTTACTATTAAAAAGCACACATAATATTACATAGAAATATGATTCAAAGATACGTAAACATAATAATTCCCCATGGGTACACATTTCATCTCCAAGGAGGCAGATAAGTATAAAAATGCTATTATATATAATGTGCTTTATGTATTTTACTTGAACTTCAGAATATTCTTACATATTACATAGAATATATGTTCCTAAAGAGCTCCCAAGTGAATCTTTTAATCATCACAGGGAAGACTCTGAATATAAGGAACTATAGAAATATTTCCTTAATTTTTAAACTTACGTAAGAATATCCTTTACTATTAAAAAGCACACATAATATTACATAGAAATATGATTCAAAGATACATAAGCATAATAATTCCCCATGGGTACACATTTCATCTCCAAGGAGGCAGATAAGTATAAAAATGCTATTATATATAATGCGCTTTATGTATTTTACTTGAACTTCAGAATACTCTTACATATTACATAAAATGTATGTTCCTAAAGAGCTCCCAAGTGAAACTTTTAATCATCACCAGGAAGATTCTGAATATAAGGAAATAATGAAATATTTCCTAAAATTTTAAACTTACGTAAGAATATTCTTTACTATTAAAAAGCACACATAATATTACACAGAAATATGATTCATAGATACATAAGCATAATAATTCCCCATGAGAACACATTTCATTTCCAAGGAGGCAGATAAATATAAAAGTGCTATTATTCATAATGTGCTTTATGTATTTTACTTGAACTTCAGAATATTCTTACATATTACATAGAATATATGTTCCTAAAGAGCTCCCAAGTGAATCTTTTAATCATCACCAGGAAGACTCTGAATATAAGGAAATATAGAAATATTTCCTTAAATTTTAAACTTACGTAAGAATATTCTTTACTATTAAAAAGCACACATAATATTACATAGAAATTTGATTCATAGATACATAAGCATAATAATTCCCCATGGGTACACATTTCATCTCCAAGGAGGCAGATAAGTATAAAAATGCTATTATATATAATGCGCTTTATGTATTTTACTTGAACTTCAGAATACTCTTACATATTACATAAAATGTATGTTCCTAAAGAGCTCCCAAGTGAAACTTTTAATCATCACCAGGAAGACTCTCAATATAAGGAAATATAGATATAGTTCCTTAATTTTTAAACTTACGTAAGAATATCCTTTACTATTAAAAAGCACACATAATATTACATAGAAATATGATTCATAGATACATAAGCATAATAATTCCCCATGGGTACACATGTCAACTCCAAGGAGGCAGATAAGTATAAAAATGCTATTATATATAATGTGCTTTATATATTACTTGAACTTCAGAATATTCTTACATATTATAAAGAAAATATATTCCTAAAGAGCTCCCAAGTGAATCTTTTAATCATCACCGGGAAGACTCTGAATATAAGGAAATATTGAAATATTTCCTTAAATTTTAAACTTACGTAAGAATATCCTTTATTATTTAAAAGCACACATAATATTACATAGAAATATGATTCATAGATACATAAGCATAATAATTCCCCATGGGTACACATTTCATCTCCAAGGAGGCAGATAAGTATAAAAGTGCTATTATATATAATGTGCTTTATGTATTTTACTTGAACTTCAGAATATTCTTACATATTACATAGAATATATGTTCCTAAAGAGCTCCCAAGTGAATCTTTTAATCATCACCGGGAAGACTCTGAATATAAGGAAATATAGAAATATTTCCTTAAATTTTAAACATACGTAAGAATATTCTTTACTATTAAAAAGCACGCATAATATTACACAGAAATATGATTTATAGATTCATAAGCACAATAATTCCCCATGAGAACACATTTCATCTCCAAGGAGGCAGATAAGTATAAAAGTGCTATTCTATATAATGTGCTTTATGAATTTTACTTAAACTTCAGAATATTCTTACATATTACATAGAATATATGTTCCTAAAGAGCTCCCAAGTGAATCTTTTAATCACCACCGGAATAACTCTGAATATAAGGAAATATAGAAATATTTCTTTAATTTTTAAACTTACGTAAGAATATCCTTTACTATTAAAAAGCACACATAATATTACATAGAAATATGATTCATAGATACATAAGCATAATAATTCCCCATGGGTACACATTTCATCTCCAAGGAGGCAGATAAGTATAAAAATGCTATTAATATATAATGTGCTTTATGTATTTTACTTGAACTTCAGAATATTCTTACATATTACATAGAATATATGTTCCTAAAGAGCTCCCAAGTGAATCTTTTAATCATCACCAGGAAGACTCTGAATATAAGGAAATATAGAAATATTTCCTTAAATTTTAAACTTACGTAAGAATATCCTTTACTATTAAAAAGCACACATAATATTACATAGAAATATGATTCATAGATACATAAGCATAATAATTCCCCATGGGTACACATTTCATCTCCAAGGAGGCAGATAAGTATAAAAATGCTATTATATATAATGCGCTTTATGCATTTTACTTGAACTTCAGAATACTCTTACATATTACATAAAATGTATGTTCCTAAAGAGCTCCCAAGTGAAACTTTTAATCATCACCAGGAAGACTCTCAATATAAGGAAATATAGATATAGTTCCTTAATTTTTAAACTTACGTAAGAATATCCTTTACTATTAAAAAGCACACATAATATTACATAGAAATATAATTGACAGAAACATAAGCATAATAATTCCCCATGGGTACACATGTCATCTCCAAGTAGGCAGATAAGTATAAAAATGCTATTATATATAATGTGCTTTATGTATTTTACTTGAAATTCAGAATATTCTTACATATTACATAGAATATATGTTCCTAAAGAGCTCCCAAGTGAATCTTTTAATCATCACTCGGAAGACTCTGAATATAAGGAAATATAGAAATATTTCCTTAAATTTTAAACTTACGTAAGAATATCCTTTACTATTAAAAAGCACACATAATATTACATAGAAATATGATTCATAGATACATAAGCATAATAATTCCCCATGGGTACACATTTCATCTCCAAGGAGGCAGATAAGTATAAAAGTGCTATTATATATAATGTGCTTTATGTATTTTACTTGAACTTCAGAATATTCTTACATATTACATAGAATATATGTTCCTAAAGAGCTCCCAAGTGAATCTTTTAATCATCACCGGAAAGACTCTGAATATAAGGAAATATAGAAATATTTCCTTAATTTTTAAACTTACGTAAGAATATCCTTTACTATTAAAAAGCACACATAATATTACATAGAAATATGATTCATAGATACATAAGCATAATAATTCCCCATGAGAACACATTTCATCTCCAAGGAGGCAGATAAGTATAAAAGTGCTATTCTATATAATGTGCTTTATGAATTTTACTTAATCTACAGAATAGTCTTACATATTACATAGAATATATGTTCCTATAGAGCTCCCAAGTGAATCTTTTAATCATCACTGAAGACTCTGAATATAAGGAAATATAGAAATATTTCTTTAATTTTTAAACTTACGTAAGAATATCCTTTACTATTAAAAAGCACACATAATATTACATAGAAATATGATTCAAAGATACATAAGCATAATAATTCCCCATGGGTACACATTTCATCTCCAAGGAGGCAGATAAGTATAAAAATGCTATTAATATATAATGTGCTTTATGTATTCTACTTGAACTTCAGAATATTCTTACATATTACATAGAATATATGTTCCTAAAGAGCTCCCAAGTGAATCTTTTAATCATCACCGGGAAGACTCTGAATATAAGGAAATATAGAAATATTTCCTTAAATTTTAAACTTACGTAAGAATATTCTTTACTATTAAAAAGCACACATAATATTACATAGAAATATGATTCATAGATACATAAGCATAATAATTCCCCATGGGTACACATTTCATCTCCAAGGAGGCAGATAAGTATAAAAATGCTATTATATATAATGTGCTTTATGTATTTTACTTGAACTTCAGAATATTCTTACATATTACATAGAATATATGTTCCTAAAGAGCTCCCAAGTGAAACTTTTAATCATCACCAGGAAGACTCTCAATATAAGGAAATATAGATATAGTTCCTTAATTTTTAAACTTACGTAAGAATATCCTTTACTATTAAAAAGCACACATAATATTACATAGAAATATAATTGACAGAAACATAAGCATAATAATTCCCCATGGGTACACATTTCATCTCCAAGGAGGCAGATAAGTATAAAAATGCTATTATATATATAATGTGCTTTATGTATTTTACTTGAACTTCAGAATATTCTTACATATTACATAGAATATATGTTCCTAAAGAGCTCCCAAGTGAATCTTTTAATCATCACTGAAGACTCTAAATATAAGGAAATATAGAAATATTTCCTTAATTTTTAAACTTACGTAAGAATATCCTTTACTATTAAAAGGCACACATAATATTACATAGAAATATGATTCATAGATACATAAGCATAATAATTCCCCATGGGTACACATTTCATCTCCAAGGAGGCAGATAAGTATAAAAATGCTATTAATATATAATGTGCTTTATGTATTTTACTTGAACTTCAGAATATTCTTACATATTACATAGAATATATGTTCCTAAAGAGCTCCCAAGTGAATCTTTTAATCATCACCGGAAAGACTCTGAATATAAGGAAATATAGAAATATTTCCTTAAATTTTAAACTTATGTAAGAATATCCTTTACTATTAAAAAGCACACATAATATTACATAGAAATATGATTCATAGATACATAAGCATAATAATTCCCCATGGGTACACATTTCATCTCCAAGGAGGCAGATAAGTATAAAAATGCTATTAATATATAATGTGCTTCAGAATATTCTTACATATTACATAGAATATATGTTCCTAAAGAGCTCCCAAGTGAATCTTTTAATCATCACCGGGATGACTCTGAATATAAGGAAATATAGAAATATTTCCTTAAATTTTAAACTTACGTAAGAATATTCTTTACTATTAAAAAGCACACAATATTACATAGAAATATGATTCATAGATTCATAAGCACAATAATTCCCCATGAGAACACATTTCATCTCCAAGGAGGCAGATAAGTATAAAAGTGCTATTATATATAATGTGCTTTATGTATTTTACTTAAACTTCAGAATATTCTTACATATTACATAGAATATATGTTCCTAAAGAGCTCCCAAGTGAATCTTTTAATCATCACCGGGAAGACTCTGAATATAAGGAAATATAGAAATATTTCCTTAAATTTTAAACTTATGTAAGAATATCCTTTACTATTAAAAAGCACACATAATATTACATAGAAATATGATTGATAGATACATAAGCATAATAATTCCCAATGAGAACACATTTCATCTCCAAGGAGGCAGATAAGTATAAAAGTGCTATTATGTATAATGTGCTTTATGTATTTTACTTGAACTTCAGAATATTCTTACATATTACATAGAATATATGTTCCTAAAGAGCTCCCAAGTGAATCTTTTAATCATCACCGGAAAGACTCTGAATATAAGGAAATATAGAAATATTTCCTTAATTTTTAAACTTACGTAAGAATATCCTTTACTATTAAAAAGCACACATAATATTACATAGAAATATGATTCATAGATACATAAGCATAATAATTCCCCATGGGTACACATTTCATCTCCAAGGAGGCAGATAAGTATAAAAATGCTATTAATATATAATGTGCTTTATGTATTTTACTTGAACTTCAGAATATTCTTACATATTACATAGAATATATGTTCCTAAAGAGCTCCCAAGTGAATCTTTTAATCATCACCGGAAAGACTCTGAATATAAGGAAATATAGAAATATTTCCTTAATTTTTAAACTTACGTAAGAATATCCTTTACTATTAAAAAGCACACATAATATTACATAGAAATATAATTGATAGATACATAAGCATAATAATTCCCCATGGGTACACATTTCATCTCCAAGGAGGCAGATAAGTATAAAAATGCTATTAATATATAATGTGCTTTATGTATTTTACTTGAACTTCAGAATATTCTTACATATTACATAGAATATATGTTCCTAAAGAGCTCCCAAGTGAATCTTTTAATCATCACCGGGAAGACTCTGAATATAAGGAAATATAGAAATATTTCCTTAAATTTTAAACTTACGTAAGAATATTCTTTACTATTAAAAAGCACACATAATATTACACAGAAATATGATTCATAGATAAATAAGCACAATAATTCCCCATGAGAACACATTTCATCTCCAAGGAGGCAGATAAGTATAAAAGTGCTATTATATATAATGTGCTTTATGTATTTTACTTGAACTTCAGAATATTCTTACATATTACATAGAATATATGTTCCTAAAGAGCTCCCAAGTGAATCTTTTAATCATCACTCGGAAGACTCTGAATATAAGGAAATATAGAAATATTTCCTTAAATTTTAAACTTACGTAAGAATATCCTTTACTATTAAAAAGCACACATAATATTACATAGAAATATGATTCATAGATACATAAGCATAATAATTCCCCATGGGTACACATTTCATCTCCAAGGAGGCAGATAAGTATATAAATTAATTCATAATGTGCTTTATGTATTTTACTTGAACTGCAGAATACTTTTAAATATTACATAGAATGTATGTTCCTCAAGAGCTCCCAAGTGAATCTTTTAATCATCACTGAAAGACTCTGAATATAAGGAAATATAGAAATATTTCCTTAATTTTTAAACTTACGTAAGAATATCCTTTACTATTAAAAAGCACACATAATATTACATAGAAATATGATTGATAGATACATAAGCATAATAATTCCCCATGAGAACACATTTCATCTCCAAGGAGGCAGATAAGTATAAAAATGCTATTAATATATAATGTGCTTTATGTATTTTACTTGAACTTCAGAATATTCTTACATATTACATAGAATATATGTTCCTAAAGAGCTCCCAAGTGAAACTTTTAATCATCACCAGGAAGACTCTCAATATAAGGAAATATAGATATAGTTCCTTAATTTTTAAACTTACGTAAGAATATCCTTTACTATTAAAAAGCACACATAATATTACATAGAAATATAATTGACAGAAACATAAGCATAATAATTCCCCATGGGTACACATGTCATCTCCAAGTAGGCAGATATATAAAAAAATGCTATTATATATATAATGTGCTTTATATATTACTTGAACTTCAGGATATTCTTACATATTATAAAGAAAATATATTCCTAAAGAGCTCCCAAGTGAATCTTTTAATCATCACCGGGAAGACTCTGAATATAAGGAAATATAGAAATATTTCCTTAATTTTTAAAACTTACGTAAGAATATCCTTTACTATTAAAAGGCACACATAATATTACATAGAAATATGATTCATAGATACATAAGCATAATAATTCCCCATGGGTACACATATCATCTCCAAGGAGGCAGATAAGTATAAAAATGCTATTAATATATAATGTGCTTTATGTATTTTACTTGAACTTCAGAATATTCTTACATATTACATAGAATATATGTTCCTAAAGAGCTCCCAAGTGAATCTTTTAATCATCACCGGAAAGACTCTGAATATAAGGAAATATAGAAATATTTCCTTAATTTTAAACTTACGTAAGAATATCCTTTACTATTAAAAAGCACACATAATATTACATAGAAATATGATTCATAGATACATAAGCATAATAATTCCCCATGAGAACACATTTCATCTCCAAGGAGGCAGATAAGTATAAAAGTGCTATTATGTATAATGTGCTTTATGTATTTTACTTGAACTTCAGAATATTCTTACATATTACATAGAATATATGTTCCTAAAGAGCTCCCAAGTGAATCTTTTAATCATCACTGAAGACTCTGAATATAAGGAAATATAGAAATATTTCCTTAATTTTTAAACTTACGTAAGAATATCCTTTACTATTAAAAAGCACACATAATATTACATAGAAATATGATTCATAGATACATAAGCATAATAATTCCCCATGGGTACACATTTCATCTCCAAGGAGGCAGATAAGTATAAAAATGCTATTAATATATAATGTGCTTTATGTATTTTACTTGAACTTCAGAATATTCTTACATATTACATAGAATATATGTTCCTAAAGAGCTCCCAAGTGAATCTTTTAATCATCACTGAAGACTCTGAACATAAGGAAATAATGAAATATTTCCTTAAATTTTAAACTTATGTAAGAATATCCTTTACTATTAAAAAACACACATAATATTGCATAGAAATATGATTCATAGATACATAAGCATAATAATTCCCATGAGAACACATTTCATCTCCAAGGAGGCAGATAAGTATAAAAGTGCTATTAATATTTAATGTGCTTTATGTATTATACTTGAACTTCAGAATATTCTTACATATTACATAGAATATATGTTCCTAAAGAGCTCCCAAGTGAATCTTTTAATCATCACCAGGAAGACTCTGAATATAAGGAAATATAGAAATATTTCCTTAATTTTTAAACTTACGTAAGAATATCCTTTACTATTAAAAAGCACACATAATATTACATAGAAATATGATTGATAGATACATAAGCATAATAATTCCCCATGGGTACACATTTCATCTCCAAGGAGGCAGATAAGTATAAAAATGCTATTAATATATAATGTGCTTTATGTATTCTACTTGAACTTCAGAATATTCTTACATATTACATAGAATATATGTTCCTAAAGAGCTCCCAAGTGAATCTTTTAATCATCACCGGAAAGACTCTGAATATAAGAAAATATAGGAATATTTCCTTAATTTTTAAACTTACGTAAGAATATCCTTTACTATTAAAAAGCACACATAATATTACATAGAAATATGATTCATAGATACATAAGCATAATAATTCCCCATGGGTACACATTTCATCTCCAAGGAGGCAGATAAGTATAAAAATGCTATTAATATATAATGTGCTTTATGTATTTTACTTGAACTTCAGAATATTCTTACATATTACATAGAATATATGTTCCTAAAGAGCTCCCAAGTGAATCTTTTAATCATCACTGGAAAGACTCTGAATATAAGGAAATATAGAAATATTTCCTTAAATTTTAAACTTACGTAAGAATATCCTTTACTATTAAAAAGCACACATAATATTACATAGAAATATGATTCATAGATACATAAGCATAATAATTCCCCATGGGTACACATATCATCTCCAAGGAGGCAGATAAGTATAAAAATGCTATTAATATATAATGTGCTTTATGTATTTTACTTGAACTTCAGAATATTCTTACATATTACATAGAATATATGTTCCTAAAGAGCTCCCAAGTGAATCTTTTAATCATCACTGAAGACTCTGAATATAAGAAAATATAGGAATATTTCCTTAATTTTTAAACTTATGTAAGAATATCCTTTACTATTAAAAAGCACACATAATATTACATAGAAATATGATTCATAGATACGTAAAAATAATAATTCCCCATGGGTACACATTTCATCTCCAAGGAGGCAGATAAGTATAAAAGTGCCATTATATATAATGTGCTTTATGTATGTTACTTGAACTTCAGAATATTCTTACATATTACATAGAATATATGTTCCTAAAGAGCTCCCAAGTGAATCTTTTAATCATCACCGGGAAGACTCTGAATATAAGGAAATATAGAAATATTTCCTTAATTTTTAAACTTACGTAAGAATATCCTTTACTTTTAAAAAGCACACATAATATTACATAGAAATATGATTCATAGATACACATAGTATTACATAGAAATATGATTGATCGATACATATGCATAATAATTCCCCATGGGTACACATGTCAACTCCAAGGATGCAGATATGTATAAAAATTCTATATACATAATGTGCTTTATTTTGCTCAACCTTCAGAATATTCTTACATATTATAATGAAAGATTTTTCTTACAGAGTTTTCAAGTACTTCTTTTTATGATCGTATTGGGACATTGAATATAGGCCAATATAGTAATATTAATTTAATATTTTTTTCGCAAGACTTTCATTGCTATTAAATTTTACTATATTATTTTTATATAAGAGGGATACAGATTGAATAAACTTTATATATTCGAATGAGATATAGATGAGAGAACTCCAAAGAGACAGTTATGAATGCAAGAAGTCTTTTATTTAACGCTTTAACATGCTATACTCAGTGTTACTTTAAAATATTTTTTAACATATTTTAAAACAAATTTTCTATACAGTTTTATTTTGTGTCTTTCAATTAATGTTTCCTTTGCATTCTATATAGGGTGATACATGAATAGGTCTGTAATATTTAAATTTACATAAGAATATTTTTTAGAATAAAAAATCAATACAATATTTTTAAATAAATGTTATTCATACTATATACATAATAAATTCTCTTTAAATGCACAAATCAGCTTCAAGTTGGCAATCATGGATAAAAAAAAACTTGTTTATTAAATAGTTTGCTAATATTTTGCTGCTTTTAATTATATATATTATATTTAAAAAATTCTAAAAATCTCCCAAAGGAATCTTTTGATCAATACACTAGAAAAGGAAAAAGTTTAAATTAAAAAGATTTTATTATTATTTTCAAAACTAATAGGCCAATCAATGTCTAACATTTTTTGGATTTGTCTGATTTTCGTTCAGCAATCATATTTTGCCAACATGGATAATATAACAGACACAGACAAACAATTCAAATTTTTATCCTTTAACATACAAGCTCAAGGTGCTATTCGAACTCAATATTTAAAACCGAATGCAAGAGTATAGTCAATTTTTTTACCAACTTAGCTTCTTTTGTGATATGTTATTTCCTGCTTAAAATTTTAGGCAAAAACCACGATTAAGTTTAGTTACTTACTTAGCCTTGTGGAAGAAATAGAATGATGTAGTAATTTGGGACTCTTCACTAGTATAACAACCATTTTCTCATTCGTTTATAATGGACAACAGAAAAAACATTTGCCACAATTGATAAAACATTATTCTATCAAAATATAATAAAAGAGTAGATACTGGGTTTTCTTTCTTAGCTTCAGTTTTTGTCATAAAGTCTTTTAATAAAATTTTAAAATTAAGAAAAGAAACCCTTTTTCTTCTGTCTTGAATAGAAAATCTCCTCTGGGAAAATTCCTTTTGTTTATACGAGCCAAATAGAAAAATTTATAACGGATTTAAAGCAGGGGTTAACATTGTTTTAAAACTAATTCCAGACGCTATAATCAAAATTTTAAAATGAAACAGCTTTTATTTTGAGTTAGCCAGTTACAAACATTAACATGATTTTCCTTCCACACTAAGCAGCTGTTTCTAAGTCAAATTTGAACAAAACTTAGGAGGGAAAGATAATAAGAACATTATTTATATAGATAGTTATAGATAACTATGTTACTATAACATGAGTATGTTCAATGGTTTTAAGATAAAATTTAGTAAAATTCACAGTGGCCTAGAAGCGGAATACAGTTTACTGGAAAGAAAGTCACAAGTTTGATCCCAACCCTTGAACAAATATAATTTTTTTGTTTATTCATTTTGAATATACATCCATTGTAGTCATTGAAGACAAATTACAAAGTGGACCTTAAAATGCCTTAAAACATTCTAGATCTATAGCAGTCAACAACAAAATTCATATTAAAAGTTAAATTTAACAATTTATAAAAAAAAAAAAAAAAAATATTTGGCTATGCATAGTTTTTTCAAAGTTTTATTCAATAAAAAACATTTTTGAATGTTTTTCAGTTTTTAGAATTAATACAACATATTTAGCTTAATGTTTCATTTTTATTTATTATTTTTCATTTTGTCTTGTCAGATTTCTCAGAGAAAACTGTTAAATAAAAACAACCCCAAGTAAGTGATATATTAAACACTGTATTTATAATAAATTTAAATAGAATTACAGTTAAATTTGATTCAGAATGGACATAAATTTAAGAATAAAAACAAATCTTTGTCATTTTCTTATATTTTTAGCTGATGCAAAATTTAAAAATCTTAAAATAATTTTGAAGATGCTTAATTACATTATTTACAATTGATAATTTTATTACAATGAAATTAACTGCACATTTAAATAAATTACAATAGTAACACGCTATATAATAAATGTGAGATGAATAACAAGCCCAGTAGAACTGGTTTAAAATATTAAAAAAAGAGAAAGATTATTTTATTCGCTACTAATACTTTATGCCTTTTACATTTAAATTATAATTAGATATTTTTCGAAAGAATCTGTTATCTCATGTAGTAGGTCAGTCCCCTTCTGCAAGTTACATTTTTACTTTTTCGACAAAAATGTAAGAAGTTTAATTATAATATCTTGTAAAAACAATAGACAAGAATTATGAAGTATGACAGAGTTTTTATGTATTATGACAAAATAAGCTGTAAGGATGTATTAAAAGTATTTAGAGACAGTTAATAAATCCTCTAAAATTTAGATTTAACAATCAAATTTTCAGCGAAGTTTCTCTAAAACTTCACATAATCATCATAATATTTATATCTCAAACTGTCCATAAAAAAATTTTACATGCATTTTACCATCTCAGTACATGAAATAATTTACATATGAGTAAATGTAAATTACACATGAAATAATTTACATATGAGTAAATTTAATTCCTTAAATACGTAAGCAAACAATTAGAGTAAAACATCAAGTAGACTTACCCAATTCCTTCAGCAGAACGGCAAGATGCAGAATATACAGAAGTTACTCTAATAAAAAATGCATGTATAAGATTCATTAAATATTACTATTTTTGTTTTTTTACTTGAATTATATAGACAATTTTTACGTAATGAATTTATTAATTTCACAAATCATATTCACAATTACACTTTTGAATTTTCTTAACTAATTTAAAATTTATGTAATATAAATTTTAAATTATTCGCATTATTTTTATTATGTAGATATTTTGGCTGTTGTCTTGGAAATCTAGCCTATTAATAATGAAAATGAATTTTAGATAAATGAACACATTCATTTTCAAAAATGCAGCACTTGCAATCTTAACATTCAATATTCAATTTAACAGCATGCGAATGACAATAGGGTGTGTGAGGTTGAAAGTGATTTTGCAAGATGAAAATTAAAGAAAAAAAATTATCAATTTATTCAAAATAAAAACTCTACTCCCATTCACTGTTACTTTAAAAAATAAACAAAAAAATTTCATTCAGACTTTTTGCTCCACAGCAATGTACAAGACAACAAAAATAAAAAATATTGAATAGTTAATGTTTTAAATTTTTAAGTACATCTTTAAAGATTTATTATTAAATTACTTAATTTTATTTCAGAACTATTACTTTACTGCTGATGATTCGAATTAATTAATTTCACTTTAAATTTTTTTACACATGATATTTTATTCCCATTTATAATATCTTTATTGAAATACAGAAATCAGAAGGAAATGCGATACTGAGTACTTTTAAATCTTTTATACATATAGTTAAGGAAATTTATAAATTATTTATAAATTTTCTCATTTTTAAAATTAAAAAAAAACTTAATTGTACTAATAAATTAATTGTACTCTTAAACTGAACTGCAAATGTTCAATATTTATACTTGTGATTTATCTTATAAGATAAATCACAAGCTAATACACTTAGAATATTCAATTTAAAAAATAGACAATGTACTCACACAAAATAAAAAATTTTTTAATTCTACACTTATTTTTAAATTGAAATTTATATTACATCTAAACCTATTAAAACAAATCATGTGCACAAAATTTATTTTAAATAATTTTTAATTTGGCCTTTGGAGGGGAAAAACTTGAGATATTAATTTATAATTAAACTATAATAAAATATCTAAAACCATTTATTTAGTAAAATTAATTTTACAATGGCATTTTATTCCCCTGTATATTTATTAGAAAAAAGAAATCAGAAGAAAATGTGATAATTGCTATCCATCTTTCTTTGGCACTTATGCAATTATCCCATTGACCATATCTGTAAAAAACTAAATGTCGTTAAAGATGTGATTTAGCACCACATAAAATACAAATAAAGTTATTACCTACTTGTATTTTAAATGGTGCTGAGATAAAAGTAAACTATTCTTTTTCTTCATATTTTAAAATATAATTATTAAAATCAGCAAAAGTCTATGACTTATTTTTAAGGCAAAGAAGGTCCGACAGAATAATATACAAATACCCATTTTTTTCATTGCTTTTCTCTCGCACAAAAGAAATTATAAGAATGTAAATAATATCATTTAAATCACATCATGCTATAGGAAACTTTACACTGAATTATGCATTATTAAGGCAATTCAACATTAATGACGTTTAAATTAATTAGAAATATGTTAATCAAAATTCTAAATTGAAAGAAAACCAAAGTTTTAATTAAGGAAAAGATCAACACATTCAGACAAAAGTTCTTTTTCCAATTTCAAAAACATGTTCTCAATTCAAACGCAAACAAAAATTTGGCGGAGAAACAGAATACAAAGTTTATTCAATAGGTAGCAGATATTTATTCACAGTACCTTTTTGTAACTGTGCATAGCACTCAATAATTCATAATGATTGATAGGTTTCGATGAATATTATAAAATTTGCTTTTATTTTAACAACGAAACTATATGTATATTTTTAAACAACTGATATTAAGTTCACAATACAAAATTTTACATTATATTAAGTTGTAAAAATCAAAGCTCAGCTTCAAAATGAAATATATTAATATAGAAATTCATTGTTTATCTAATCTGTTTTCGAAACAATTGTTTAATTGTACATTCTCTAGAAGATTATGTTAATGTTTTTTAAGAACATGAGGAAATTTTTCACACACCATTGATTATTTAAATAATTTGGTTGAATAACTGTATGCCACATAATGTGTTCATATTAATAACCATTTTGTCCTTTGACTTTAAAAAGCAGTTACATTTAAATTGTTAAGCTAATCAAATTTCCAAATTTATCATCAATAGATTTCTAAAGGAATTTTAAACAATATAAAGCAGATTGTTATTTTTTAAAAATTGGCACTCATGAATTTTGCAACACAATTCACTACCTCATTATATTTTTATTATATTACAACAAATTTGCCAAGAAAATTGATGGGACTTTTTGACACGCAATCTTTTCTAGAGAATATAAGCAACAAAGCACACAATATTTTATACTAACAATTATTCATTTACTGGCGAAAATATTAGTTCAAATAGAATTCATATAATTGGAGTTTATAGAATTTACAATATAGGTTATAGAATTAGCGAAATTGGGATATATATTTCAAAATTATCAAATTCTGGTTTGCCAGCAATCAAAGAAAAAACAATTTTCGAAAAGATAATATACTCAGGAAGCAATATCCAGATCTTTTCATTGAATATTAAATTAAAAACAAGAGCAAAACAATTAAAAACAAGATTTAAAACAAAGTATTATCTTCAGAGGAAATAAATTTTCTTACTTGATTTCATTTCAATACATACATTATTAGAGATACTTGAACACCAATTAGAAAACAACAACATGGCCTGCGATTGTTACAATTTTAATATCCTTTGGGTTCATAATTAGTGGACCGCATATTTACAGTCGCGAGGAAACCAAACTGCTAAACACCACTTCAATGGATATATATAATTAACAAAGCTTTCAAAGAAAATGAAAACTAATACTATAAATGAATGCAGAAAACAAACGAAACTTCAATCTATTGTTGCTCACAGCCTGAGAATTTTCTCTCAAAACAGTTACAGTAAGCACAACTAACAAAATTTCTATGCATTCAACGAAGCTAATAGACTAAATATGCACATTACAGAAGAGCCATTTACAAAGAATATATAGGTCTCTCGAAAACTGCCAGAACCAATTAATTAAAAAAAATATTAGCATCTGAATATTAGATAAGAAAAATGGGTTAAGATGAAGTTAGGTTATGAAAGGCCAGCATCCCTTCCCATACCTTCCACACACTTAGTGTGAAACATTTGTAGAGTTCATTATTACATCACATTTTTTATTTATTTGTCACACCTCTTTTTTTTCATGGAACGGCTAATTTTTTATACATCGGAAATAAATGTAGTATCACAATAAATAATTTAATGATAAAATATAAATTTGAAATATTTAAACTAAAATTTAGATAACATTTTTGTTTTAAAATTTCATAAAGAGTATAAAATTATGACATTCGGTTTTGGTTATAATGAATTTAACATTTTGTGTGTGTGTTTTATATAATATCAAATTTACTGTTGTTCAGTTTTTTTGAAATCCTATAAAATTGATTTAGATTTTAGATTATCTTAGTCTTATTATTCCTAGATTTAATTTTCACTTTTTCACTGAGATGATTGATATTCATATTTCTGGCCTAATAATGAAAATAAAACAAATATTTGCAATCGAAATGGGCGTGTGTTATTGGTATATCAAATCATTCTTTGTATCAACAGCTTCTTTGAATAGTCGACAATCAATAACAATATAAATTATTTTTGATAAGTTAAAAAAATACAAAAATACGCGAACTTATGTCTGAACTATCAGGCAAAATATGCAAAATCAGGTCTGCACTGTGGATCACCTATCACATATACACAGCTCGATGCTTTATTAAATGATCAAAACATCCTTTGTTTGAATCAATGTGGAAGCTCGCATTGCCATGAAGAATTATATAGTCTCTCTTCTGGTTTTTATTTTTCTCTGAGGATTTCGAGTAAAAGAATAGTCATGTACCGCATAGAAGTAAACATTTTGTGTTGTTTTAACGAAACTATTACAAAATGTTGCAATGAAGTAGAAATACGTAACTGTTTTAATGTGCTTCTTCTGCAAACAACTTTTTATGGATTTTCCTCATCTTAGAAAACTCACACAATCGATTTTAGTTTTGTTTTAAGCTCACTTACATAAATCCAAGATTCATCTTTAATGTCACGCAATCTTTGACGCCTATTAAATGTATTTTTCTCAACATTTGTTAACACCAAGCGAAATATTTTTAAAGGCAAATGTTCATATACGTTTTTCAATGAGTATCATACTAATTCACATAAATGTCTCAGTCTCATATTTCACAGGACTATCTTGTTTTATAAACACTGAACATCTAGGTTTCCCGGACACAAAAACAAATTTTGAATGGACTTCACATAACTCGACTAGAAACGACTGTCGACCACAAACAGTTTGAACATTTTTCTGAACTGTTTTCCTGTAACTAATTTTTTATAAGGCTATAGAATAATGATTTAACGATTTATAAATTAATTTTATCGAAACTCATGTCGCGAGAATACGCGTTGAAATTTATGAAAAAATAATCACAAGAAAATCAGCAGCTAATTTTATTATTTGCTCGGGATGAATTTTTCACTAATGCAGACAAAAAATTATGCAGAAATGACAAAATGTTCTAATGAAATTGTATTTAATAGTATCAAACTATCAGATACATTTTAGAAACTTTAGCGATCACTTAGCAACATTCACAGTTGGTTAGGGCAGAAATAGGAACAACAACCCTCATAACCTAGGTATTTAATTTCAAAATTAATTTTTTTTAATCATTGTAATTTGTACAACTTTAACACATCTAAAAATGAGTTGATAAATAAATATAACTTTGAAACTTAAAAACAGAGAGGGAAATGATACACATGATACATGCACGCTATAAAAATGCGTACTGAATAAAAATACGTACAACAATTTGAATACAAACGATTCAAGAATTTTCGTTATTTTCATTACGTTCTTATTTTTAGTGAGATAGGAAATTAAAATCATGATATATTTTCATAAAACTATCCTAAACACGAAATAATTTTTAAAATACTTAGGTTTTTCTCAACTCTATATGAATACAAAATATCTATTTAAAAATGGAAAATGATATTGCTCTTTTTGTGACAAAAAGCTTTAAGCACAAATTAATTTCTATAAACCATTTTTAAAAGTACTGGAATGAACTGTTGAAGTAAAACATGCTTTTAATTTTACATAACTAAAATGAATTGTAGAGATCGTTTTCTGGTGTGAAATGTGTGTTTTTACACATGTTCTTAAAAGCATACAAATTAACCATCTTAAAAACAAATTTATCACTGGTATTATGAGTCCTTTATTCCAAATTAGTTTCATAAAAAACTGTTTTGGACATAAATATAGAAATAATTGAATACAAATAACATACAATTTTAATAACAATCCTACAGAGTAAAATTTGCTTCCTTATAAAAACAATGTCTAAAATGGAAAAATACTTTTCTATTGTAATAAGTTTAAGCGTTCCAAATTTTGTTATTTTCCATATATTCAAAGGTACATACAGGTGGTTATCAAAACAATAGAAACATCTGTAAGTAAATGACTATGAAGCATTATATTAGTTTTGCAAGATTATTTAATACATAAAAATACATATATTTTTCTGGTAATGCAGGAGATTTATTCCAGCTCTGTTTAAGTCTTTCATTTTTTTTTTCAAGAGTAGAAAATGTCGACCTCTCATTTTCAAAGAGTATAAAAGAATATCTACCTGGAGAAGAGTTATAGAAACATCCGGACTTTCAGACGTTTTAAGAGAAGGGGGGGGTGTCTTACCTCATGATAGCATACGCAGAGCGCGGCAAATCTATCACTGCAAAGCAGTTTTAAGGGCGGACACAGAAGTACAGTAAAGGATACCGTCAAGTATTGAATCTGATTGTAACCTCTAAAATGCGAACTGCAGCAAAAATTATTTCAGAGCTCAATCAACCTCTGTATTTTCCTGTGTTGATGATTATAAATTAGAAGGCACCTTTATGAATAGAACATTTACAGCAGAGAGCACTTTCCAAGTCACTTATCATAGTTAATGTCAAACGGTGTCTACCATGGTATCACACTCACTCGACCAAAAGATTGCAGTGATATTGTCCAACAAATCACATTTCATACTTTTACCTGCAACAGGACTTGTGCATTAATGGAATATATCCGCTCAAGTGTATAATCGTGAAGGTCTCCCCTCCAACCGACAAGCATGGAGGAGGATCTGTCATGATATGGGTAAAGGTGTCGCGGCTTTTCAGCCGGACAAATAACCTTCGGAAGAAGGATCAATGGGGAGGAAATATAGAGAAATTTTTAACAGTCCCTCCTGTGGTTCTAACTTTGTTTCCTGCAGGAGATGAAATTTTCTAGAATTAAAATATTCATTCATGCAGTGGTCCAATCAAAAATTGATGAACGCGAGGAAACAAGGAAACATACCTTGGCTTACACCAAGTTCATTAGGATGTAATTTTAGAGTTTTCAACCGAGAAATTTCCCAATATCTTAACACAGTGTGGTACAATATTGCAATACACTCTGCCCATCATTTGTATAAATCGATTCCTAATTAAATCCAAACTTTATTATATGAAAAAAATGGATCTTCACCATTATAAAGATTTTTGATACATCTGAAGTGTTTCTGTTCGTTTGATAACATGTACATTGTATTTTTATTTACATATTAAAATAATTGCACAATGTGTACTTTATTTCAGAAATTTAATAACGTATAGCAAAATACTACGGAATAAACTTTAAATATCACTTTCATTTCTTTGATTTCTTGAAATAGTCCTCAAAATAGATATTGAGAGAAATAGAAAACATAAATATTTATTAATAAATAAGAATCTATAAATAATCTTCAGAATCTAGATAGTTTATCAACAAAAAATCAGAAGAGAGTATTTTTATTTAAAAAATCGAAAACTCATTCAAAAATAAAAATATTTCAAGATAAATGAAAGATATAGTGACACACTGATAAGCACAGGAGATAGTAGTTGGTAGACTTGCGTCAATTTTTTGTTTAAAGTTTCATTTGTTTGTAGCTTTAAGGTCACTTTTTGAAAAAGACTCATTAGACTTTAACCTAGAGACTAAAATGGATTCCGAACAACAATAACAAACATTCAACCCCAAGGTGGGATTCAAATTTACGAACTGTTGAGAAGACCATAACGCTAACCAAACTTTTTTGTATATATATTTGGTTCAAATCTTGTTAATAATCTCATGACAGCTAAAGAAAAGATTGTTGATATATTGGAGATTTAATTGCTTTATAACTGACTGGAATTCATTAATTTATAAAATAGTTTTTAGTCATCGGTTCCATTTACGATAATAAAATTATTGCTTAAGTTTACCAGGAATGGGTAGTAAAAGGACACCATTTGGTGTGGAACATCACACGATTCCGATACTTATAATTCTTCAACAATGGAAGATAAAACTTAGATTTTCTACATGTAGATTTTCCGTGTTTCGGGAATACAGCTCACAGTCAATAAAAAAATAACGTATGAATAAATTAGATAATTTCGGAATAAAAATCCCCCATAAATATACATTTATGCATTATTTATATAATATTCACACGCGAGTAATATAATAATGCACATTATTCAAAAAATATAAATATTATTATTAAAAATAAAAAGATAATTTGAGTAACGTTACAGTTGCGTTTGTGCTAATAAGTATTTTCAAAATATGTATTTACATTCCGTTTAATTGAGGCAGTTTCAATCTTATGTAACTACAATACTTTAAAATATGAAAACAGCAGCATCAACCTATTTCGATCTTATTCTTTATGATCGCGAAAAAAATCGTTTCTCAGATTCTGAGATTATTTTTAATAAGAATGTGTGGAAGGAAATAAATGATGCACACATCTACGTCTTTACATTTGAAATGTCTGTACAAATGAAACATTAAACTGCAATCATAAATGGTAAACAGTGTTCAATAATAATACACGATAGATTTCGTCATGAGGAAAATGAACCTATAACGTCGTTTGTTTTGTCGCTCGACGGTCATTTTTTGCACACGAGGGCTAATCAAACCAGGACCTACGGTTTAAAGTGGATTCCAAACCACTTCAAACATCCATACCCAAGGTGAGATTCGAACCCCACGAACTGTTAAACCGAAAGCAAGAGCGCTAACCATTTAATTTATATCGTCAATGACTGTTTTCAACAAATGAAAGCGAATTATAAAAAAATAAATCCTTAACCTCACTTGAAATCTAAATTTCTGGGAAAGTACTCAAGTATTAATTTACAGTTAAATTTTCTGCCTTTGAACTTTTTTATGAAATATTTGCATTTTTTTGCAAAAATGTGATCCGATAGTTATAAATAGAAAATGAGTATAAAAAAATAATGCAATTCAATATGTAAAATTATGTCGAAAAACAAGTGTCATGTTTTCAACAAAATCTAAATTAGATATTAAGCAAATAATACTTTTCATAATTTATTAAAATATTTATACCAGTAAATCAATAATTCGAAAACGGTATTTATTTTGAGTTAAAAACTTCATCAAGCTTTACATAAGAAATATTTACTGCGCTTAATAAATAAATGACGTAGTAAAACGAGAGAGAAATTGAGAGAAATGAAACTTTCCCATAAAATATAGTTAAAATTTCAATACGAAAATAGCCTTACTGTGAGGATGTTTATCTCTAAACAAACATATTTTTCACTTAAGGATTAATTTAATCAAGACCTGCAATTTCAAGTGGATTCTGAATCACTGCAAATATCCTTAACCTAGATGGGATTCGAATTCACGAGTTTTTATCGAAGATCTGGAGAGAAGAAAATAAAACTGGAGAGAAGATAGAAGATCCAGTACCGTAAATTTTTTTTATTGTCCTAGCAACTGAGTAGAGATGAAAGTTTTAAAAAGGAGTAAAAAATGCTATGTTCTTGAAGAGAACAAAAGTCCGAAATTGTGCAGATCACAAAATAAATAACTACACAATTAAGTTAAAATCACTATTAATTACGGCTTAAATTAATTTCTGATGCAAATAATAAAATACAAAAATGAAGCATAGCTTATATTTTAAGTGAGGCTAAATGCCAACATCCAAGTTTAAGATTCACTTTACTCCAAGTAGCAGTCTAATTTCAACCAGGAAAAATTTTCATTTACATAGACTCAATATATAAATACATACACTTAAAAGAAATCAAATTCCAAAATCTGATTTGAAAATAATGAAATAATTCTTAAAATCAGTTAAAAAGAAAGAAAAAAATATTTTTTAAACTTACTAATATTTCGACAAATTAAATGCCACATCATATATCTTTCAATAAAGCAATTGTAAACTGTAACGCAAAAAGAAAAATTTTAATTATTATATAAACTTTTTTTTACTAAATTATTTCAGATATCAGCATTTGACTTTCCAGGTTAATTAAAACACACATTCACAGAGCACGTGGCAACAAAGAACTCGAAATGTAGATGTTTTTTCTAGAGGGGAAGGAAACGTTTCTCTCCCCTTCATATAAAATTAGGTTTTGAGATGCAGTTTTGAAGTGCGCAAGACATTGATTTTTATGGAAATATTGATAAAATATTTTCGCTTTTTTTTTTTTTTTTTTTTTTTTTTTGATGTATAGAAATTATTGATAATTATAATACTTTCCGTTTTATTTTTGATATAAACAAAATTAAATACGAAAAAATCGTTTTTTCTTTACTTCTAAATGAATTATTTAATAACATTGCAGTTTTAGCTATGGTAACGTTGTTTTGTTTATTATAAATTTTTATGTAGAAAATTAAAAAGTTAGTAACGAATTAGTCAATTAGAAAGTTAGCTTTTACAATTTTCTCAATCAAAAATGTATTTATTACTTAAGTTTATTTAACATTTCAGAATTTTTAATAAATTCTCAGTATACCGAATGGTAATAACTGCAATATATTATTAAATTTCGTTAAATTTTAAAATCATTTTTAAATAATTTACACAAAACATCTATTAATAGATTGAAAATAAAAATAAAAAAATCCACTTGAATATTGAGGAAAAGAAATTAGATACAAATACACAGGTATGCCCCAGGAAACACAGAAAAATAACTCGGTTAAATATCTTTTAGCGTATAATTTCCTTAGGATATCATTAATATTTCTCTGTGACATTTTTAATTACTTAATATTAATTTTTTAAAAATAAAATGTAGAGCTATCAATTTTTTTTATCCAACTTTAATTAATAATTTGAACTCTAATGGTTTCTGGAAATATATAGCTTATAAGGAATTTTGAATATTTTCGGTAAAAAGTCCTTTTTAATGTTAAGAGAGAGAAATAAACGGGAAAATTGTCTTAAAAATTCATATTTCTCTGTATGTTTCAATTATCACTTATAAAGTCTATCATTTCTTAATTTTTCATCTTGTTAAAGTTTCATTCACTTTGTAACTTCATAATAGCATTCATAAAGAAAGTAATAATCATATTGGAAAGATAAATGCAAATATTTGTAAACAAGAAAACAATAAGCATATGAAATGTTAACTGTTAACAACTTGATAAATGATTATAATAATTTCATTACACTCACTAATAATTTCATTACATTCATTATGTTAACACAACATAATTACTATACTTTATATTATTAAATAAAAAAGTTCAAAGACTCTTAAGAATTAACTTTTCGAAACTGATTCTAGAACATAAACTTGATGGATATATTTGCGATCGAAAATACATGAAATAAAAAAGTTAAAAGCATATATTTCCACGATTAGTGTTGAGCTCGTAGAATCATTCACAGATAAATGACATACAACTCGATTTCCATACAAAACAATTATTATTTTCATACTATACAATTATTCAATGTATTATTCTATGTCCTACATTTTTGAAGAAAAGTTAGTTTGATACACAACGAAACTTGACAGCTCAGCAGCAGAAATAATCGAAAGCACTTTAAACATCTGCTGCTTTCCCCAAAGAGTGGGAGATGAGTCATGCATCAGAAGTGCGCAAAACTTTCCAACACGCAGACAGAAATCTAAAAACAATCGACATAAAACAGGAACAAAGATCTCCGCTAATCAACAGCGGCATAGTTAGAAATTATTTTTTTATTTAACATTTGTATAAGGTTTGTTTTTAATTAACTATTAACAATGGCGATCTTTTGCCCACACAGAAATCTAATCCCCAATGGAATCTTGCGACTTCTCAGAATTTTAAATATTCTACTCCAATTATAAACACGTCTGATTTTCGGCTGGATCAAGTATTAAACCCACTACTTCCTATCATAATAATAACGCCTTTCCCTACCAACTAGCTTGTTATTCAGAACTGTTTAAAAAGAGAAAGATACCTAAAAATGTGTTTTCGCAATACTTCAAAAATTCGATGTGTAAAAAATCGTAAGTATGCATCGTAAAGAACAAAAACTTGTAAACCTCATAGCAGCCACCTTTGCATTAAAAAGGTATAAATTTATTTAAACGTTTATTGCCTTAGGATGAAATGGTATCTAAGAGCAAAAGAAAGCATTCGTAGCACTAAATTATGGTAAACTAAACCAAATTATTTTGCTTTCTTTGTCGCTCTAAAGTCACTTTTGTACAGAGTTTAATAAGACCAGGAACAACAATTTAAAGTGTATTCCGAATCACCATTACCATCCATGTGTTTCAAACTGACGAACTGTTGAACTAAAGACCGCAGAGTAGTAATCGTCTGGCTGCCAGCTCAGTATACACCAAGCCAGACATCGCCTCATAAGTGGTGTTTATTGTATTTTTTCAATCCGCAAATATATATATATATATATATATATATATATATATATATATATATATATATATATATATATATTATGTGTGTGTGTGTTTGAAATCAAATAATTTAATATAAATTATTTTTTAAATTGCTCTATTAAATATTGTAATTGAAATGTGCCCCTATCGTACATAAATTTATCCATACACTATATTGCATACAAATTTACGAAATTTGTGGAAAAATAACTTACTTAAAGGATGAATAGTTCATATAATTTAATAATAAATAATTAACTGTTTTATGATTCTAAAAAAAATCGGTAAAGAAAGTAATATAATAACGGAAAAACTTCCAACAGTCTTTCAAGAGGCACCTTTAATCTCCAAGCTTAAAATAGAAAAAGAAAAGTTCGAAATTAAATAAAGGATATTATAATTATTTTGTTGCATTATTTTAATGAAATGCACGATATAACGATAATAAATTATGTAACATGCATAAAATACAGGTAGTGATCAAAAATCTTTATTCCGCTTGGTTCACATAATCTACAGCATTATTCGTAGTAGAAGACTCCCAAGTTCAAATCCAGCAGCTGTAGAGCAATGATCCAGTTTATTTCCCTATTTACGAAGAATTTTGCTTACGATTTACTGAATAAAATACACTCTCGTGTGCAAACATTTGAAGAAAAAATCGACAGTGACATACAGACTCCGAGCAAAAATTAATAGATAGCTGAACGGGTGGTGGGTGCTGCGTTTTTATTTTTTATACACACGTTTAAATATACCGGTGTGTGCGTGCATCAAATCAGTACATTATGTATTGCACATTATATAATTAATCTCCAGCAATGTATGGTTTGGAATTCCATAAATATCCATTTTAATACCTTAGTAGATGAGTCTTTCTTGTATCAGGATGGTATGGCAGAAATTTCTATTCCTACCCCTAGACGAATTTTGCCTCTGAAAACATTCAAGAATCGAAACTCACAAACATTTAAATTACAAGTCATTGTTATTTATATTAAAAAAATATATTCCTTCAGCATACGCATGAGAAAATAATTTTTATGGATCTTTACTTTTTCAATAAATGCCAATGATCTAAAAACGTTTAACTTCGAAAGCCCAAAAATAAAATGTATCCCCATTTGTCGATTAATGTACAGGTTTCGTTCCTCTAAAACGTAATATTTAAAAAATCGGAAAATATATAAAAAGTGAAAAGTCACGGTAATCATTACAATAGAAATTTTCCAATTCAAAATATTACAAATGAAAGATGGATTACTTTGTAGATCATATAATTTCTATATAAAGGTAGTTATAAACTAATATTAATTTAAAAACACATTTTAATTGGATTTTTTTCAAGATTATGATTTTATTTGAAATGATATGAAATATAGTCGGTATCATTAAATATATAACAAAAACATTTCGTAATTAATTATAGCACTTTACAATTAAATCGGTTATGTAGACTAGCACTCAGCCACAATAGCATTGGACTCTCGCATAACTTTAATTTTGCTCATAGGTCATAGAATCGTAAGTTTGGGACAACAGTGATCCTAATGTAAGGAGTTAATGTTTACTGAATATTGGTCAGTTAAATTCAACAACTAATGTTTACCGAAGTTTAGCTTGTGCAACTCGCCAATAGCCGTTATTTAGAATTACATATCAATAAATTTAGTTCGTTTAGATAAGCGCGTGTTCTTATACCCTAAGATTACACTATGAACCAACCTGATTAAATAGGGCTTATACTCATAATTTTCTTATAAGTTGTTTTTAGATACAAAAACATTGGCTTTGCAAATAAACACCATTTGCTTATGGAATAAACATGGAATGAAAAAAAAGTCGAACAGTAAAGATCTGAAAACTGCTACTTATATCCAATTTTCCAAATTTTAAACTGAACAAGATTGAAAACTTAAGTGTAGCATCTTTAAGAAATATAAACACAAACAAGTAATAATCAATATTTCGTTCGATATCCTCGCATTTTTAATGACATGAATGTTAAATTTACAAGTTAAATAGAATGAAATTATTAATTTTTACGAATTCAAATATACAGAGTTTAGATTTATTGAATAACGTTATTATGAAAGTAAAGACGTTCATTTCGAATAATATCTGGAATTTTTACCTTTTGCAAAGCACTTTTTTTACATAAATACAGTTAATATTACATTAACAAATTAAATTTTGAATTGAAGCAATCACGAAATCCAATTTTTTATAAAGCAATTAATTATTGCTGAGATCATTTTTTATTTTATATATTTTCATTCGTGGATACTAATGAAATAAAAAAAAATATACTGATTTCCAAAATAAAATTAAATACACCACAAATAATGGCATACTGAAATGAGATGAGAATACATTAATTATTCATTAATAAAGAAGGAAGTTATAATTGTCTACCCTGTACGAAGCTCTCTTCACAATACATATTTTTCGAAAAATATAAAACTTGATTGAAATTCTTATGAAAACAAGGTATTTATATACATAATAAAGTGATATGATGCATTTATTTTTTACTTTAATGATAAAAACGCATCTAAATTTGTCATTTTATAAGTGAATTTAGTAAACTGTTGCTGTATTTAATATAATACATACATTTTGCAATTCTGTCTGAATAATAGCAAAATACTTAGCTGAATACTTCTTATTTTTACGGTAAAATGTTAAGGAGTATTATTTCAACAATTTCTTTTTGTAATTTAAATTGCTTTAAGCCAGTACTTAAATACACTTTTACCCAAATACACATTTAAATGAATGAGAGAGAAATATAATGAATAAATAATAGGCATTTAATGTACAATAATATAATACAGTCAGTCAAAAAAATACCTATCACAAATTTATTTATTGCTTTAAAATTAAATGGCTGTAACTTTAACAGCGATAAGGAAAATGCATTTTATAAAATTGTACGCATATACGAATTTTTTTTTTTTTTTACACATGTATTAGTATTGGGACTAATTAATATGAAAAAGTTATGTTAATTTATTCACACTCAAATATGTCAGCTACATTTTTTTTGTTGGTTTCTTAGATAATACATTTAAAAATAACTTTTCCAACAGTTATTTTGAATAATATTTTAAAATTTTATTTACGTTAAATGATAAATCAACAGAAAATAGTACTTTTCACTATGAAAAATTATTTTTCACAAAACCAAACTAAGGCGGAAAATTTGAATTTCTAGACGAATTCAAACATTTTAATTCTTGTAAGCAAGCATTAATAATTTATTTAATATTTATTGCATAAAATATCAACAAATCAAAAATGAATATATATACGTTAAATTACATACGTGAATATAATATATACGGGATGCATCGTATAGACAGGAACACAATCCTTTTCCTCTAATTGGGAATTTCTCAATAAATCAATTAATGCGTACACATTTTACTGTAGACAGCCATTTAATGAAACTAATTTTGGTTGAAAAAAGTTCAACAATGAGAAATCTCTGAGCAATGAGAGTTTAAGTAAAAAGAAAATATCATTTATGATCAGACGTATTGATAAGTTTTAAAATAAAATTTTTATTTTAAAATAATGCTTACCTTTTCACCATTCATTTTTATAAAAACAGGAATCCACAAACTATGATCCTAAAATATCACAAAATTGGAAGTTTTCATCATAAAAGGAATCCACAAGCTTTATAGAATGTTTTCACCATTTCTTTGTTTGATTACAATCTTACAAGGTTGCAACAATGGCAGGGTTACCAGAGAAAGTCATTTATTCTTGGCGCCAATATAATGTCATCTTTCTAACAGTGAACTCTATAACCTTTTAAAGTCGCACAAGACAATTTCTATTTTTTCATCTATTTTTTATGAGCCAAGTATTCAAAAAGATATTTTCCACAAAATTTCTTTGCAAAGGCATAAATGATTTCTTTTTTTCGTATTTTCTTACGGGAATTCAGATAAAAAAGTTTAAAAAATAATTCTTTGTGCTAGAAATTATTATAAGCTTGGTTTTCTTCTTTAATATTTCCTTTTATTAACTTTTTTCCTCATTTTATATCAACAAGCTTTTTATTCTGCAGATATATTCGCCATCATATCGATGAAATTGACCACCACATCTATAATCAATTTACGAAAATTTCCTGCATGCTGCTTGAAATGTTTTAAGCTTTTCCCATTATCCGATATTTCATTTACTTACTATTTAATTTTGTCAAGAAATTAATTTAAGATATCACAAATAGATATAAAATGTTATTTTTTAAAATATCATATTTTTTAAATTTTACAATATTAAAAAATATAATATAAATTACTATCGAATATCGAAAACCAGATATTAAATATTTAAAAAAAAATTTGTATATTTATTTTCGTTTTTAAAAATCCAACACCAATGATTCTATCTGTTATAACTCAGTAAAGAAAATTTTGTAAAATAAAACTTCATATGATTTCTATTCTTTGTGATTATTTCTAATCATTATTCATGTGGATGTAACTTAAGTATTGTAAATAGATAAATAAAAAAACAGAAATTACCGTTTTCTACATTCTTGGTATTAATTTCATCTTCAAATAAGCATTTTTGGAACATTATTTTTAGAAATGAAATATTTTGAAAGCGTATCAAAAATTAAACAAGTTTCCTTTACATTCAAACAATTATGTTATAAAACGTTAAGATTTATAATTTAAAATTACGCTTTATTCACGCTTTGCTGGAATAAACTTGTTTTCGATTTTAAATTTATCATTCATTAGAACACTCTATGTTTATCAAACTATGTGAATCAAACTATAGGGGTCCGGCTCACAGTCTATGTAACCTACACTATCGAAACCCTTCCTTTATCCCGGTTTTTATCCATAATTTATCCGGATATGATGCACACCTGTTTATAAAAGAACTAGGGGGTAATAATGGAGACATTGACGTCATACCTAACACCGAAGAAAAATACATCTCATTCAGCAAAGAGGTGGGGGCAAAATGATAGAAACTGGTGAAGGAAAGAAAGCCAAGCTCCCTGGAATAAAATTGAGGTTTATTGATTCATTTCGATTCTTGGCCAGTAGCCTCGACCGTTTAGCGAAGAATGTGAAAGAGTTCAGAGAGACGGCCAAATACTTCCCAAAGGACAAGCTAGATCTTGTCACCAGAAAAGGTGTATATCCATACGATTATATGGACTCCTGGAAAAAATGTGAAGAAACCAAGCTTCCCTCACAAGAAGAATTTTACAATAGAATGACTGAATCACACATATCACATGAGGAGTATGAACATGCCAAGAAAGTCTGGAATGCCTTCAACATCAAAAATTTAGGCGAGTATTCCGATTTATATGTGAAGACTGATGTATTGATCTTGACTGATATTATAGAACATTTTAAGGATGTCTGCATTAAGACCTACAAACTGGATCCTGCATGGTACTTCACTGCACCTGGACTCTCTTGGGATGCTATGCTAAAGTCCACTGGTGTAGAGTTAGAATTATTAAGCAATTATGATATGGTACTTATGCTTGAAAAAGGCACAAGAGGGGGTGTATCTCAGTGCTGTAACAGATATGGGAGAGCTAATAATAAATACATGAAGGACTATGATAAAACTGTGGAATCTAGTTTTCTAATGTATCTCGACGCTAATCACCTATATGGTTGGGCAATGAGCCAACTCTTACCATATGGTGGTTTTAAGTGGGGAAATGCCGATATTGATGTGACCAAAATAGCGGATGATGCAGATAAAGGGTACATTCTAGAGTGTGATCTGCACTATCCTGAATACTTGCATAATCTCCACTCAGACTTACCATTAGCCCCTGAGAACCGAATACCCGATGGTTCGAAGCAGTCTAAACTGCTAACAACCCTGTATGACAAAGAGCGATACGTCATTCATTATAGGGTTCTAAAGCAATATTTGCGGCTGGGGCTAAAGTTGAAAAAGGTGCACAGAGTGCTGGAATTCAACCAGTCTAATTGGCTACAGAAGTACATTGACCTGAACACTCAGATGAGGACCAAGGCAACCAACGAATTTGAAAAGGACTTTTACAAACTCATGAACAACTCGGTGTTCGGAAAGACGATGGAAAATATCAGGAAACGCCTTGATATCAGACTTCTGTGCGATTCCAAGAAAGCGGAAAAACTTATAGCTAAACCGAATTTTAAAGGTAGAACTATATTTGATGAAAATTTGGTGGCTATACATATGAACAAAACTAAAGTTGTCTTTGATAAACCCATCTATGTTGGAATGAGTATCTCTTAGACTTATTCAAGCATTTAATGTACGATTTTCACTATAATGTGATGAAACCAAAGTATAGGGAGGATGTTAAACTGTTATATATGGACACGGACAGCTTCATATACGATGTAAAAACGGAGGACTTTATGAAGATATGAAAGGAATGATTGACTACTTTCATACGTCGGATTACCCAGAAAATAATAAATATGAAATGCCAAGGGTAAATAAAAAGGTTCTGGGGAAAATGAATGAAGAGCATGCTGGAAAAATTATGGAAGAATTCGTCGGATTAAGATCAAAAATGTATGCCTGCAAGACTGAAACAGACTTGGTGAAAAAATCCAAAGGGGTCAAGAAGTGTGTTGTCAAAAATAGGATCTCCTTTGAGGATTACAAGAACTGCCTATTCAAGCAAGAAGTACAGCACAGAACCATGAATCTCATTAGAAGCACAAAACATCAGCTTCATTCTATACAAGTAAATAAGATTGCCCTCTCCGGGGAAGATGACAAGCGTCATATATTGGAGGATGGTATTAACACATTAGCTCTCGGCCACTACACTACAAAAAATAATTTCTGTGAATAAAAAATTTAATATAATAAATGGCAAACGAAGTAGATTGTAACGAATTTTCTAAAAAAACTCTTTCCGAAGATGTTTTGAGGGGACTGGCAGAACTCGTTAACTGGCGATATGTTTTCGAGTTCTCACCTCTGAGTGAATCATTCATAGAAGAATATGCTACTGAAGAAGATTGGACAATTATCTCTAAATACCAGAAATTGTCGGAACATTTCATGGAAATACATGAAAACGATTTAGATTGGAAAAGCTTATCCAGGTATCAAAAAATGACAGAGAGGTTTATGGAAGAACACACCAATTACATTGATTGGAGAGCAATATCCCATTATCAAAATCTGAGTGAATCCTTCATTCAAAAATATCATGAGAAACTAGATATGGAGCTAGTATCTGCTTTTCAAACACTTAGCGAAAATATGATGAGGGAGCATAAGGATCGACTGAACTGGCGATATATTTCACGATATCAATCTTTCGATGAAGACTTCGCTATGGAGTTCCAGAATAAAGTAGACTGGTCTTACATCTTTAAATATAAACTGCATATTCTGTCTGATCAATTCTTCACCCTTCATTACAGAAAAATTGTCTGCATATTACTAGCCGAAATATGTAATCAAGAAGTATTTATAAGCCCTTTCAACGAACCATGACGGGGAAAAAAATAGAAATATATTTTTTAATAGTTTTCGAACTATATTAAAAGATAAAGACTTGGAATTCTTCCATTTTGTATTCATAAAACAATATTTTTCTTCAGCTCTCATCAAGACTCTCAATTATTTTTTGAAACTTTTCTTCTAAATTTCCTAAGTGTTCAATGACCTTTTCATTTGGGGGTATCATTGATTTAAGCTTCTGAAGTTCTGCTCGAAAGCTATAAATTAATGAGATGCGAGTACACACTTTAATCAAATGGGTTTTCTTTTTATTCATTTCTTTGTTTATATATTTGTTGTCTTTAAATACTTGAAATATCTCTCTACATTTTGGCTGAGAAAAAGGGAGTGCTCACCGAAGGGGGGCGTTCCAGATGACTTCTAAAAACGAGTCTATGGGGGTTGGAAGCTTATTTTTTTTAAATGGACAAGTGTTTGCCATTACTTTTTTAAAAGTAGAGAAAATTAATTATATGGGATTAAGAAATTTTTTTAAAAGGGGCGTGAGAAAAAAGTGGTGTTCACTGAAGGGTATACCCTGCCGTCTCAGGGACTTTTTCGTGAATAAATTATTGCGCTTTTGTGAAAAGTTTTATGGGAGCCATTATATTTTCAAAGTGGGTAGATTGCTTTTAAAAGTGGGTGGGGTTGATTTCTGTGGGTGGTTTTTACACCATTGCTTTTAAAAGTGGGTGGGAATTTTATGGGGGCTTTTTACACCATTGCTTTTAAAAGTGGGTGGAAATTTTATGGGGGTTTTGGGGCCATTGCTTTTAAAAGTTGGTGGAAATTTTATGGGGGCTTTTTACACCATTGCTTTTAAAAGTGGGTGGACATTTTATGGGGGTTTTGGGGCCATTGCTTTTAAAAGTGGGTGGGAATTTTATGGGGCTTTTTACACCTTTGCTTTTAAAAGTGGGTGGAAATTTTATGGGGGCGCATTATGGCCTAAACATCACTGCGACAGCTCTGTCAAATGCACACTACTTACGCGGGAGGATTTATTCTCAGATTTCCTGTAAGTCATCGACTTTCTAACTATCAACCATGTATTATTGGACTTCATCTGACAAAGGATAAGTCAACAACAACAACAGAGCATATATATATATATATATATATATATATATATATATATATATATATATATATATATATATATATATATATATATATATATATATATATATATATATATATATATATATATATATGTGTATGTATATATATATATATATATATATATATGACATTTTTTGTGGATACATATTTGTTTCACATAGAAAATTTAATATATTCCCAAAAAAGAGCATACACAGTTTTAAAATACTCAAAACCCCTGATATTACTTCTCATGATAAGTTCATGAACTCAATATACCACATTATTTGTTATTGGCAAAATTACATTTTATTAAAATTAATTCTCAATATTTTAATTTTAAAAAATATAATAAGATATGAAAGAATTTAAAATTTTAAGTTGAAATTTATTGTGTATTTTGGCTTAAAATTCAAAAATTTAAATCAAAAACATTTTTTGAGATTAAAAAATTTCATGAGTCTAGTTGAAGCAAACTGAAATAAGGTATTTTAAAATAGTGAATTTCATATTATTATATTTGGTTAGAAATTCCTTCAAATAGCATCAAGTGAGGAAACTACCATATTGAAAAGAAGGTACAAATTAGTTTTCGTGTGTTTATTAACTGAGCAATATTAAGCATCGTATAAGTGATTATATTGAAAGTCACTTTATGTGTTTCCATTTTATTTTGTTTTTACTCATATTAGATACTCCCTCGCTGGATTCAATAAAAGGAGTTTATATTGTCGATATATCTAGATATTTTTCTTTTATTACTCTCATACAATCTATATATATTCATTTATAAACATTAAAAAAATCTTTTTTAAAAAAATAGAAATTTCCATGCAAATTCATTTTGAAAGCATTTTTATATGTGTGAAGTGATACTTTTCTTTTGTAATGCCCGGATGCCATTAGCGTTATTCTGCTCTATAATGGGAGAAGTGATGGCAGCTTGTGGGTGGACCATCTTTGCCCCCAAAGGGAAGTGATAGCGAAAGACAAACACAGAAAGAGAAAGAAACATCCATGCCCGTAGCAGGAACCGAACCCGGGACCTACTGCTGCTGAGTTAGGGACGCTAACCTCTCCGCCATCCGTCGGCTGTGAAGTAATATGTTTTGCTTTTAGTTAAAGTTAAAATCCTACATTTCTTTCATATGCATAACTAAGCAATAACTTCAAATCTTTGTAACTGCACGGGGTTTGGGAGTGTTCTCTGAAATGTATTTTATTTGCAATTAATATTGGATATTACAGATGCGAAATATTTCGTGAACAGTAGAAAGCCATTTTACTGAGAATATCTAAATTGCAAACATTCATTGGTATTGCTCAGTAAATGTTAAACATATCCTCACCTTTTTATTATATTTCATGAATCAGTCCATATGCATTCTGAAAATACATATCCCAATTATGAAATTATGTATTTGCTGTTGAAAAGGGTGTAGAAATTAGATATATATTTCATTTCCTTAAATTTAATTTCCAGAATTTATTTATACTAAAAATAGAAGCTTTTTTCAGTTCATAGAACCCAATATAGAATACTCCTGCAAAATATAGTTTTAATTTCTAGTAAGAGTGATGAGAAATATTCCTTAAGATCTGTTGAAGCCTCTATGTATTTGATGTCTGAGATTTTAAATGAATATTGAATTATTTATTTCGTCTACTAATATTTTAAGAGAGAGACTTTTACATAAAAGAAACATATAATTAATCATATTTCATATATCCCAAATAATTTTATAATCTACAACAACAACAAAAAAAAAACAAACTAAACTATAAAATTTTCCCACTTAAATTTCTTTTTAAATGTATCGTGTCAACAGTTTCGCAAAATTTTTCCAAACTCAGATATCTGCAAGGAAATAAGCATTGGGTTATTAAAAAAGATTACTAAAAAAGAGGTAATATTTTCATCAATAATTACATTAAATGCAGAAACAAATTTTAAAAATGAATGGTCATCGATGATCTTTTTTTGCGAATCTGATAAATTCCCTCCAGAAATAAAAAAAAAATCCTTTGTTTATTCTTAATTTCAGAAAACTATTATGACGATATAATGTGTGTCTGTCTTATATTATCTTTTATTTTTTCTCCAGAACTAAAATGGGAGATTTTATTTTCCTACATTTTCGTCTGTTAAAAAAGTAATTTTCCTAAGCTTAATTAATATTCAATTCCTCATTTGCTTGATGTAAAAAACCCTATTTTACCAATGGATCTTTGTCAGACACGTGCGTTTCCCAAAAACAAAGTTTAGTTAATCCACTCTCATTAACCTTTGAAATGTTAAGCAAGCATAATCGCTTATTATTCATTACATTCTCACAGTAAAATGTTGCAAAGTGGAAGATCGCTTGGAAATATTAAGACCGAAAAATTGTACTGAGAAACAATGCAGTGTCTGCAACGATTAAAGAACTTTGGACTTGATGAACATCTGCCTCTGTCACCAACACTGAAAATGCTAAAGTCACTCCTGATTGGTCGGTAAGGAATCGAAGATTTTAATATTCGCTTATTGCTCACATTTATTTTCAAGTCTGACTTTGGTTGCTGTATTATCCATCTTCAGCTTCTTACTCTATTTTCCAAAACGTATAATTTAAATTCTATTTTATTAAGTAATCAGCTAAAATTGCCTCTGTAAGTATATTTTTTTCCTAGTTTGATATTAAACCTTCCTTTAAATATAAAAATTTGATTTGTAAACAACATTTATTGACCTTTACTTTTATTGTACGAAGATTGTTAAGATTGTTAGTTTAAATTTCGTATATATATATATATATATATACACAAAATTTAAATTAACAATCTTAGCAATCATCATACAATAAAAGTAAAGGTCAATAAATGTTGTTTACAAATTAAAAATCAATAAAATTGCTGACTAATATATATATATATATATATATAGATATATATATATATATATATATATATATATATATATATATATATATATTTAGTCAGCAATTTTATTACATGTATATTTGAAAAAAAGTTTATTTTCTTTACCTTGTTAATTTATTTTTTAATTATTGTTCTTTAAAACGAATAATATTATTAATTAAATTTACCCTTTTAAAAAATAAACGCTAGAAACATTAATAATCATGCAAATTAATTGTTCAAATTTAATAAAATATTTTAAATGAAAATGAATTCATTAATATTACTTAATTTTTTTTCAATATTACTTAAAGTATTAAATACATCTATTATCATAAAATCACTGGTGAAGAATTAAATGAAGACTAAAAGAGAGATATTGGATGAAATATTGAAAACTATATTTTATTCTCTAGAAGAGTAAAAATGTTTTATGCTCTAATATTCCAGGTCTCGCACACTTAATTCATGGTTTCTTTTAGTGTACAACATGCTTTAAAGTTATTTTAACACAAATGTAGGAATAGATGTAAGATGTAAGAATATAATATTTACATTTGTGGTATAATATACTTTTTTGAATTAAAAAATATTTTTATAAAAATTTAAATCGTTAGAAAAAAGCCACAAAATATTTATTGTGTTTCAGTAAAATCTGATATTCAGAATTTCTCTGTGCATGTAATACTATAATTCCAATTTGTTTTTTCTATATATATACTATATAAATCAATATAAATCTGACAAAGGTAGTATTTTGGAAAAACGTGTTTATATTTTATGTATAAAACATCTTTAATGAATTTAAAAAGCTTATACAATTGATAATGCGTTGATATATATCAATTGATAATTGATATAAGTTCAGGGAATGCTTGCGGTAGCTTATTGCAGATATCCAGCACTTTTGTGGCCTTGTGGTTATAGGTTCGATACTAAACGCCACTATGGGAATTTATTCTTGTTAAATATGCCTCAGTGTCGAAAGTTCTTGCTCTAGTACGTCGTGGTATAAGAAGCAGCTTGCTTAAGTCAAATGTCAGCTGACCCTGGCTCAAAACTTCGAGATGGTTGTTTATTTATCGATTTTCTTCAACACAGAAATAGGCATCGGAAAAGTCATAACACACGCTAAACTCTACCCTACTATAACAATTAAACAAAACATTGTTTTAAGTTTAAAAAAATTAATGGATTTGATTTCAAATAATGTCTTTTGTTCACCATGTTTGAGCATATTCGCTAACTTTTGACTACTCTTCGTGTGTTGTGCGTTTGTTTGGATATGAGTCCCAAAAAATGGGTTTATAAAACCCATCTTTTGGCTGTAATTAGAAATTTTAAGTAATTGTCTTTTGGTGTGCATCCCGGAAGATCAGTGACTTTCTATTGTTTTTCTTGCACACATCAAATAAATATCTGCTATTTTATAATTGGCGATACTGTATCACGTTTCTTCGTCATTTATCAAATAGCAAACAGCACTTTATTGATACTAATCATTCTGAGGGTGGAACCGCCACTTTATGCATTAAATTGCTTTTAATTTCTGTTTTAAGAAGTTAATGCTTATCTTTTATGTTTATTAAAAAAATTGTAAAATTTTGAGAAAATCAATTTAAATAGAAACATTTATTTCGAAAACTGAAAATCCTTATAAAGCAAATAAGACATTTTCCTAGAAGATTTATTTTTAAAAATTTGACCGCATAAATTCTTTTTCAATCAGAAAATCAAAATTAGACCAATTTCTCCCACTTTTGCTGCAGCTATAAAATTTATTTACTGAATCATATATTAACTTTGAAATTTAAAATCCCAACATCTAGACGTAAGAAATTCTGATTTAATTTATTCACTGCATGTTGAAATTATAACTGTTGTTAAAAAAACATTATTTAGCCCAAAATATTTATAATTTTGTAACTTAATAAAATCTCAATTCTCTAAGTGAATTTCTTTGTGTTGAATTAAGAGTAGAACTTAAATATTCAATTTATAATTGAATTTAATGATCCAAAAATTTTTAGTTTTCCATATAATCCATTCCTTTTCTACAATAAAACAATTCTCTTTAATCCATTATCTGTTTGGAAATAAAAACGTAAAATGTTTAGAGAAAAGTAGATTATCAAACTGCAAAATCTGCACAAAAAATAATTCATTTTTTTCTTTTTATTCAAAAAAAAAAAAAAAAAAAAAAAAATAGTATGAATTCTTCTTCAAGTTATGCAGACATTTTATATTTTGATAATTTTTGATGAAAATATCACTTTTATTTCCCAAAAAAATTTGCACTTATCACCACTTTTTTTTTTTTAATTTCTACATCAATGCAAACAAACATGGAAAAAAATAGACAGGGTATGCATTTCAGTAATCCCAACTTTGCAATGAAGTAAAATGCTTTTTTTTAAAAAAAATATTAAGTTTATAGAATTGCTAATATTAAATTATTGCTTTTAATTATAAGCATCTAAATTTGTAACACAATTTAAATAAGACTTTGGCTTTTAAATAAATTTAATGTCAAATATTTGGATTTCATATTCATATATAATATGTGAATTTATTGCAACTTAATCTAAATTTTTGTTTAAATTTGCAACTCTGTTAGTCTCTATAAAACATCTTGCTCATCTCGAGGAAATCTCGGCCGAGCTGGCAGCCGAATGGTTAGCGCTCTTGCCTTCAGTTCAACAATTCGTGGATTCGATTCCCACCTTGGGCATGGATGTTTGTAGTGTTTCGGAATCCACTTTAAACCGTAGTTCCCAGCCTAATTAGCCCTCGTGTGCAAAAAATGACCGTTGAGCGACAAACAAACGATGAAATCTCGAGTTATAAAATTTTCTTCAGTAATCAGCAAGGTATATTTTAGACTAGAAATTAAGTATTCAAAAAACTTTTATTTTTTTTTTTTATATTTACATTTATATAATAAAAAATCTTCATGGTTTTATTTGAAAATATATACATCAATTTTTAATATGTTATGAAACAATTGGGAATCTAATATTTCAGAAATATGTTATTTTTTCACCACTCACAATTAATGATACTAATATTATAGAAAATAATTTTCACTATTACGCTGTCTAATTTTTAAACAATTACCTTTATCCCTCATTTAGTATTTCAAGATTAGCAAAAATGAAGCATCAAAACTCAGAAAAAATAAAACTGTTTATACTGAAATTTCATTCACTTACTTAATTTAAGAATTTAATTTATAAGTTTCGCATTTATTTAAACCTTTTTAATATACTGTAAATATAAAAATCAATGTGAAAAAGGTAAAGTGAGCTAAAATTAATAATGTATCAAAATATGAATTTCCCTAAAGTAAAATCCACACTAAGTAGCAAATCATAAAATTATGTATAATTTATCTGCGTAGTTTCATTTACGATAATTATCTATTAAAATGTATCCATCGTGAATTTAATTTGGAGTTTTTATATCATTAGTATATAAAATTCTTCTGAAAACTCTTAGTTCAATTTTACACAGAATTTGATTTGAAGTTTAAGCTAATTTAGACAGTAATCACTAGTTTTTATCACTTTAGCAAGAATTTTTTTCTCATTTTAACTCTCCAATATAATTTTAGGACAATTTTTTATTTTAAATTTGTAATCCTTAATTCTCTCTGAATATAAATTAATAGTATGATAATAATGAATGTAAATGATAATAATATAATGACTCAGTCTGATAAATATGAATACTATTAAAGTGATTTTTTAAAAATATTTACACAAATTGAGATATTCTCTATAAAAAGGTTCTTTTAATAAAAATTCTAAAATATAAAAAAATCTATGTCGAATATGAAAAATAAGGTAAAATAGATATAAACAATTGTAAACATATATTTAGGAATGATTGAAATTTTTCACTTATGAAAAAAAATTTATTACAACTACTAATTACCAAATTAGCAGTTGAATGAATGAAGTTCTGTGGGTTGGAATCCCGCTTTTGTTTGGTAATGGCTCGGAAGCCACTTAAAACTGTCGGTTGTGGTCTAATTAGCCTTGTACAAAAATGACTATAGTGTGACATGCATTTAATTACTAATTTTAATTACAATTTCAAAAAGAATTTGAGATTTATTGGATTTTTGATAGCAATTAATGTATTTTATTTTAATTTTTTTTTTATCAAATGAAGTTTTATTTCTTTGAAGTCAAATACTAGAAATGTTACTTCATGATTTGTGAAAGCATGCAACTGAAATCCATCTTTGATTCCAAAAGTTGACAGATTAGTAACGAAGAACTATTTAATAAGCTCCTTACAACCGAAATCTGAACTGCATCATATTGTATTGAAAAATACTTATTCTGAATTGTGCCTTATACGTATATATATATTTATTGCTAAACGAGAATATATTTATTGCTAAACGAGAATATATTTATTGCTAATATGTATATATTTATTGCTAAACGAGAAACGAATATTCAATCAGTGAAGCATTTAATATGCAACACAATGGTTTAAAAAGAGTAAGATCAAACCTATTTAAATAAAATTCTTAATATATTTGGATTCACATTGCTGTAAATGATTAGAATGGATAGACCTCATGGAATAAAATAGAATGAAAATTATATATTAAGATATTTGTCTATTAAAATATGAGCCAAAAATTATATTAAAATATAAATAAAAGCGCTTGTAATTAATTGGTTTTGTAAAAGATATTGATTTGAACTTACTGTGAAGTTTTGATCAATGTAGTTTAAAAGGGGCGATATTTTGTTTCATTATTTTGCCGACTCCAAAATGGTGTAATCGTAGAGGATGCAATAAAATAACGTCTATAAGTAATAGCTTTGGCAATATTTTTTAAAATCTTTTACGAACTGTTATTTACATATTTGTAAAACAGTACAACCTGTGCGGCACCTGATACTTTCCTTATATTACTATATCAGCACCTTGTAATTTTCTCTAAAGAAATAACGATATTTCTTGTTTTATCGATGTTCGAGAAAATTTTAACTTTTGCTTTCCTCAATGCAAAAACTTAGCAAAATGCATTGAAATATGAGTGGAAAAAGTTACAAATTTAATACCTAACAATCTAGGAACAGAGCAGAATTTTTCTTCGTTTCATAACTAATTCGATTTTAGCTTATTTATTGGAGCACAATAGTTTTGAATAAATTTTAAGTATCACTAAAAGTGAATCTACATATAAAAATCAGTTTTCAGTTTCATTATCGTTTATTATTTCTGTTGCCTAAGAAAATCCCACAAGAATCCGTGAAAATCTTGTTCTACACACACAAAGCTTATGCGCTTTGTGTTTTGACACCTTCAAAACTCTAAAAAATTGCTTTGTAATTTAGTTAATGGGAAAATTTTCTGCGTCCTCCAGAGTCTCACAAGAGAATGGATGGACTCAATTTGCTGTCAGTTACATCTAAATTACCTTAATTTGGCCTGGATGTCTTTAGAAGATTTTTTTACTATGAGTTTAACATCCTGGTTGTATTCATTAAAAACGACCGAAAAGTTACTTAGCTTTATTATTTTTTGAAATTGCTAAAATGAAAATGAGCCAAATGTAATATAGTGTTATTAAAATTGATAAATAAAATTTGTCACACATTTTTAAATTTACACTTATTGCTCTACTTATTACTTATTTCGAGTACATCGCCCTCTGCATTCTCTTAAAAGTATATTTAAAGAAACATTTTTATTAAATTCGATATAAACATATCTTGGTGAAGTACATGTTTTAGATTTTTCATTATTTTTTATACAACTTAATTCTTTATATAATATCATACTTTTATTACTCAACTAATTTTTACATTATCGCTTAAGGTAAATATATATTTGAATTATATACATTTTCTTATCATACTGTATTTATCTTAAACATTATGAATGGTTATATACGCTAGCAGCAAAGACTTATTTAGAATCAATTTTCCTAGTTTTCTCATGGAAATTAAAAACTTATTTGTTTTTAAATATTTTCCAAGCTAAAATATTTTTAAAGTATTTAACTAAAGTATTTCAATATACTGACGTTAAATGTTTTGAATTTAACTACTTTTTGATTGCCTGATGAAAAAACTTTTGTAGTAATTTTAATTCTGTTTTTTTTTTTTTTTTTTTTTTTTTTTTTTATTATTATTATTATTCTGGTTACTCAAATTAAAATGTTTGGAAAAAATCTTCCTTCTGCATTTTCAAAAAGTATATTATTTATAAAATTGAAAGCCTAATATTGCATACGAATATAGGATTTGTTTTTGTCTTATACTAGTATTTTTACGGAAATTTATTATTTTTGAATGTAAAATTTCTTAAGATGAAGCGTCACTCTCATTATTTCTACTGTATATTTTGAATTGAACCAATTCAGGTGCTTCTGATAGATGTAATTAACAAGGCAATTTAAAATATGCATTATTTATTTTCATTAACTTAAGACAATATAAAATTATTTGTTACTTTTTTAAAATTTTTATTTGAAAATTGAAATTTCCTTCTGAGAAAACATTTAGCTTATTTTTTGAAAATTATTTTTTAAAATATTTAACGTTCGAAAGCAATTATAAGTGTAGGAAAATCATTAAAAATTTTCATTTTATGAAAGCTAAAAATAATACCAGAGTCACTAAAACTGAATAAAATTATTAATCTCGTTCAACAAGTCGTTGGTGATACCTTGTTTTAAATTTAATGCTCATTCTGTGTGTATCTTAAACTCTACCACTCTCTCTCTCTCTCTCTCTCTGTTTTATATATATATATATATCTTTTTACCGTATTTTTTATTTTATCCAATAATCGATTTTTACCAATTTTTGGAGCAAAACACCTTGACTAATCGCGTGTGATCTATTAAAAAATATGCTATTCTATATTTCATACTTATAGCACGGTAAGGGCTTTTCCTAAGGTATATGTCGACAAGTTTATCCCCATTTGGCGTATTTTTTTTTTATTTTTTTTTATATGAGGAAAAAAAAATCTCCCTGTGCACCAAGGAATACTACACAGGGCCCGAAGGTACAACAAATGTCCTACATAACGATTCCAAATAAATCATGACATGATAATAATAATAATAATAATAAAAAGGCAGAGAGAAAAAAAGAGATATAAAAATAAAAAGGAGTTAGATAACAGCATGGATAAATTTTTAAAAAAAATCAAAATTCTCTTTCTTTACTAGGGCTACCAAAATCGGGGGCCATCTGTTATTTAAATCTTCACAAAGCTCGTTCCTTTCTTCTGAAACAGATGGGCATTCAAGAGGAATGTGAGAAGGGTTGTCACACCAAGAGTTGCACATGCACAACTCACTGTTTTTAATGTGGAAACGGTGAAGATAGTTATTGAATTTCCCGTGTCCAGTGAGGAATTGCGTAATTTTAAAGTCGGTGTAGAACCAGTAGTTCTTAATTCTGATGGGAACTGATGGTAAAAAAAGATTTTGTACTCTTACAATTAGGAGAGGACACAAAACCTGAGTTCCCTTCTGTGATAATCTTCTTTTTTGGGAGTGGTTTTGAAAAAAGACTTGGGTAGGCTGGTATCCAGTTTATTTGGAAGTGAAAGAGAAGATTTGGCCAAGAAATCCGCTCTTTCATTTCCATACACACCACTATGACCCTTGACATGGAAAAAAAAGAAAGTGAAGGAAATATTTTTGATATCACACATATTTATTGAAGTCTGGACTTCAACAATAAGTTTTTCAAAACTAGTTATATCTTGCAGAGCCAGTAGGGATGACATCGGTCACTGCAAATTAAAAATTTTTTGCTTAAATTTTTTTGCTTTTATTTAAAAATTTAAAGGCATGCTTATGGCATTTTTAACAGCAAGGTTAATGCAGAATAACTCCGCTTGGAAAATAGAACTGTAATCACTGATGCGGTATACTTGATGACTCACTTCAAACCCATTCTGAAAGCATACGTATGCAAAACATACTTTTTCGTTAACTTTACTCCCATCTATAAAGTAAATTAGATCCACGAAATTTAACAATAGATATGTAAATCGTACAACAAAAGAAATGGGATCTTTTATTTTCCTGTATTCATAGAATTTCAAAAGTCATTCAATTTATCTTATTAACCTCAAAGACTTAATTTTCGAGATCCATCTATATTATAATTTTTGATATATGTCCTATAGAAACATACTACAGAATAAAGATTTTACTAAATTTCTACAACATAAACCAATTTAGTATTAAAATATTATAATTTATTTTCAGAATTTTAATTTATATTTAAATAAATCGTTTTAAAATTTTCTATTGGAAATGTTACTAGTTCAATTCTTTCAAAAATGTATTAGCTAAATTTCTATTTTGAGTAAAAAAAAAAAAATCTTAATTCTCGTTAATTTTTAAATATGCGTGTCAAATTAATTTAATTAATTAATTGGAAACATACATTTTTACAATAATAACCAGCTTATTTCAATATATGTGGCAGATTTGTTTCTGACTGTTGACGAGTTTCAATTATTTTTTAAATGCTTTTCAAATCCCTTGTGAATAGAAATGTATTAAAATATTTCCTAATTTTTTACATTACCAAAATCTGCAATGTATGTAAAAAATGATAAAAGACCACACACGAAAAGTAACACAATTATATTCTAATGCTTAGCATAATTCGACTTTTAATCTAGCTTTGAGGATATTTGTTAATATTTACATATTATTTCAAATTTTAATGTACTTAAGAGCGTTTTCAATGTTTAAATTAATAGAATCAAAATATTTTTATAAGTATATAATTATTCCGTACTCGTTTTGATTTTTGAATGACTTATACATTTTAATGTTTTTCACTGAAAATGTTGCACATACCACTTTTTTCTAAAAAGTAGATATAAATGCAAATAAAAACAACAATGTACTACTTAAATTTTCAAATGACTTTCTACACATTATTTGTCTTTCTTGAATTTGACCAAAATTTATCTCAAGAGTTTAAATTTCATAGGAAAGGGTTAATTTTTGCTGTATTTAGGTTTTATCTATAAAAGTCTTCTCATAATACATTTTAGAAATTAACTGTGTGCAGAGTTATGTAGATTCTTAATCATTTCATAACTAGATGCTATGATAGAAATTAATAATAATTAATTAAAAATGATAATCCGTTATATAATTTAAAGTAAATATTTGAAAATTTTAATGAATTATTTGCAATAATGTATAATTCTGAGGGTACTTAACGTATTACCCTATCGATCTTTCTCCCCATAAAAGTAATAACGCCAAATTTTCAAAATTTAGCAATTTTTTTCAGAATATAAAGCAAAAGTAGAATAGTATATTGGTATCTTCATTTTAATAAATAGATAAAAACTGTCTTTAATTTGTATGGTGCTAAATCTCATCATTAAACAATATATATACTTTCGCAGATATGTTCGACCGTGTAAATATCAGACTCTTATTGTTAAAAAATTTTAAAATGCAATGAAACATTATAAGACACATGCTTTACGTAACATATTAAAAAAAAAAAGAAAATTTAAAATGAAAAATTAAATACGTTAGGTAATTATAATTTATCTAACAATCCTATTTTTTATTATTATTTTAAATAGAATAAATAGTAATTTAATTCAAATCCTTTAATGTTACTTTATTTGTTACAAATACTACTTTCCTTTTAGATATTAAAACTTGCAACAAAATTACTAGTCATACAAGAGAACATAAATATTTTTTAAGTCAATTTTGCATGCAGTGAATTTTCTTGTTGAATTCGAAATGTTATTTTTCCCATTCCCCACTACAAATAACAAATAAAAATGCTCAAATACGTGAACTATAAAACCTTAAAGATTATTCTCTTTAAAATATGCTAAAATTTGTATGGCTTTTTGAAACATCGTTGATCGTGTCTGAATACTCGAGTCACTTAGATTTTTCCTATCCAAAAGTATGTTACATAGATATTATTCTTTTAAAATAAATTGATTGCATTCAACACATTTTTTTTAAAAAATAACAAAAGTAAATAATTTTGATAAAAACTTTACATTTTAGTCTATTTTAAAGTACTCTCTCTTTGATTGAAAAATGGACTAGGATGGAAATTAATAACAATTTTTTTTTATGTAAATTGAAATGTTTTGACAGTAATCGCGCAATATTTTTCAAATATTTTAAAAATTAATCTTTTTTGGAAGAAACTACATCGGAGTAATTTCATTTGTTTTACAAAAAATGTATATCATTTTGGTTAAATATTTAATGAATTCGTAAATACTTACCTAGCCCAGGTTTTAAATCCGAAAATGTAATTTAGATTGTTGTATAAATTTTTTGTAAAAATTATTTTCAAATGTTTGTTAATATATAAAGGAATTTCTATACTTAGAATCAAATGTGTATTTGATTAACTTATAAAATATTTTACTATAAATTTTACTTACAAAGATGTCTAAAGCAAGATAAGTTTGAGAGCGAACATCACACGAATTTATGCCTGTAAGAATGGAAAAGATTTTAAAACATTATAATATTTTAAATTTACAGGATGTATTTTTTGAAATTTACCTTAAGCTAAAATAACTGCTTTAAGTTTTAGTTTTCCTGTTCTATAAATGTTTGAAATACATAAGCTTAGGGAAAACTTCAGCTTATATGATTACAAACATATTTGAACTAGGAAAGTGATGTTTTGTTAATGAAAAATGTTTACTAATTTTTATTAGAAATTCACAAATTTACCTTTAACTCTATACTAAACAGTTTTAAAAATTTCAATCATATTCAGTATCGAATCATTTTTTTTAACATCAGGTTTTTGGGTCATTTCCTAACAATAGCTCAGCACAATTTCCATAGCTAAGTGTTACATTTTTTAAATATATTTTATTTTTTATTTAAACAAATAACTTCCGACTCTTGGAAACCTGCTGAGCTCAAATACTGCAATATTATAGAATTTTTGAAAATTTCTTAAGTTATAGCATATGTTCTGCGCCTAAAGATCAGCAATTTGTAAAATCTTTCATAAATAAGATAAGCACGTTTATTCCCTATTAATTGTGCATTAATTGCTTCAATTGTTGTTAAGAAGCTAGAAAAAATACAAAATCTTTGGATGGTCACCTCAAAGTGAAATCCCCGGTGTATAGTTTCTAAGCACGATTGGTACTCAGTTAATCGACTCCCTGAAAGGATGAAAGATTGAGTTGACCAAGCCTGAGAATCGAACCTCGGACATGTGCCTTGGGAGCACTAATTCACCCTGCTTAACCACCTGTAAAAGTGTGGGTGAATTTTGTCTCACAGATTTCCATGAAACGGGTGTCTCTAGAGAAAAGTGGGACTGACAGACGTTATTCAGCAGTAGGAAAGAAATTAAACCGAACTTTCAATATCTCATACGGTGAAGATACAAGAGGTTGCCACACACACATTCAAATACTTTTAACTATTTCTGCATCAATTGCAAGTTGTGAACGTTCATTCAGCTAAATAAAATTAATTTTGACTTGTTTATGATTTACCATGAGTCAAAACCGTCTAAGAGATTTAACGATTTTAAATATAAAAAAATTTTAAATGATCATTCTTGATAAAGTAATTGATCACTTCGCTTTAGCAAAAGCAAGAAAAATATAAATAGCGTAGTTTATTAGATTGCAAAGAACTACATCTGCTTATATCTATGGTATGTAACAAATTATTTTATGTTTACAAAAATTTTATGCTTTTTAAAATAATTACATTAGTATATAAAATGAATAATATCTTTTTATAATTCTAAGTCACATAAGACTGATTATTCTAATACTCTTCCGAATCCAATACGTGTTTTCTTAATTAGAATTGAATTTTGTTTAAATTTAAAACTTAGCTGGAGACTTTAAATTCATATATTTTCGATTATTTTATATTAATTACAATATTCTGTTATTATTTATGTTGTATCGGTATTACAATTATACTCTATTATAATATATTATGTAGCGTTATATTATTATATCGCTTATTACTTAATACATTTTATTCCCATATTTATAATGTATTACTATTTTTTTCAAGGAGTCGCTAAAAAAGGTATCGTACCCGGGCGCCAGTGACTTGCACTCAACCACTGTCTGTAATGCTTTTCGTCATATTTCTAATGTTATGTCTACTGACGCGCTTTTTGATATCGAGCTGATTCAGCGTTCTCGAGCAGCAGATCTTCCACCCACACATGCATCCCCATATTTCGATCACAGTTTAATTGTCAATTTCTTACTTTTACATAGCTTCTAACTCGGGCGATTTTATCGGGAAACTGGTTTTTCATCGTTCTCCCAATTTACCAATAATGTAAAAAAATCTACCGATTTTTGGCGATTTCAGTGAAAAACTTAAAAACAGCCGAAATTTTGCCGGAATAAATATCTATTGATTTGTAGATCAATTTTAACTAATGCAAATTCTAGTACAGAATGTAAACGGGTGTTCAGTCATATAAAAAAAATGAATTCAAATCTTCACTTTTTGCTGAAAATTTGGAAAATTTAATTACAGCTAAATATTTCCAAAAGGAGAAAAAAATGTTTTGAACTGCAGTTCACCAATTCATTTCTGAAAAATTCAGTCCGCAACATATCAAAAAGTAAAATGCCATGAATTTTTCGGTTTTGAAATGCATTATGTTTTTTTTTTTTTTTTTATGGACAAAATATTTTATAATTTCTATATTCTTATAGAGGTGTTTGTCATTGAATTAAATATATTTAGTAATGTACTTTATGTTTTTATGTAATTTTAGAAGTTTAATAGTTACAAATTGCATTAGTAAAAATTGCCCTATGAAATAAATATTGGGACATAAATGTTAAGCTTTTATTTTTTTACATGTAGTATAAACATTTATTTTCCCTGGTTCCCTTATGATGTTGAAGAATATTTTATTAAAATATCAAGATTAATAAGAAAATGCTTAACATAAATCATTCTCAGAATGTATAATCTAAAGAGTAAAATTTTCTTTTTGTGTGGTAATACCGTTTTAAACATTCTATTTCAACCAAAAATGTCGCTATTGGTGCCTCCTGATTTCCCCCCCCCTTCAAAATCAGGCGGCTCTATAGTAGAATCCACGGGTTTCTTTTACTCCAAGGTTGGCAGGTATGCTTTCATCTTGTTCGTTGTAGTCTGACTGTGTAAAGTTTCCTTACTGATACCCGTTATATTTCTGTGCTCTGGCTATCATGACATGTACCTAAATTTATGCATACTTCTTGTATCTTTCAGTAGATACATCATGGACTGCCAGTATGGTTGTGGCCGAAAAAGCCTTCAAAAACTCGATGCTTGCTTACCATGCTACAAACTGGTGCATGGAGAAGGGCCTGCTAACAAGATCTTGCAATATATAAAAAAGAAGCAGTGCTCACAAAGTAAGTTCAAAACAAAACATTCTATCTTACACTTCTTATAAGTACTGTTTTCTGTCTTTGTAAATTTCCCTGATTCTGTGTTGGTAGCATCAGTAAAAATTTCATCGAGATTTTTAGTTTCGAAAATTGTAGACACTTTTCTGAGAGGAGGGAAGAAAACGCTCCGATATGAAAAAAAAAATATTTATATTAATATGTACAAAATTAACATTACAATATTTTAGGAGCCTATTATCCATAAGTGACTAATAAAGTGCGACACGTTGTACCTGGCGTTCATCCTATATAGATCTCATGATTTGAGAATATCAGGTATGAGACAGTAAATAAAAATCGAGAATGGGTAACCGTCAGTTGATTGAAATCTGCTCTGAATGTTAGCTTAGAAGTTCGAGAATTGACTTACACTGGATGTGTTACTTTTAGCGATTCAGAAACCATTTCAACCCATATCGGACATCATGTGCAAAACATAACTAAGGTTGGTTCAACCGATCAAACCAGGCCAGTCCATTCTGTTCAATAAAGATATTTCACAATGCATAATGGATAGAAGGTTGGTAGTTGTCGTGAAGATTTTAACTTTCATTTTTACCCCCCTTTTCAGAAGTGGGCCATGCTCAAGTGTGACATTCCTATGGTAATCAAATATTTTTTTTATAGAACTTTGAATGCCCCTTTTGTCAGGGAATCGATCTTGCTCAAGAAGAATATGACCAACATAAAAACAATTCATCGTGGATTCCATGATGTCTTTATTATTCTGTCGAAAAATGTTACATTCGATGAGGCATTGAAAGCACAGGGTCACTGGATGCAATGAACATACTGATGATTCGCAAGATTGTTAAAAATGACGCGTTTTGGGAAAGAGTAGCCATATACGCTATCGCTTCTCGAACCTGACATAAAGACTGCTTCATTTCCTTTTCATCCGCTCTTGCTTCACATTTATACATTTTGTTCTGTAATATCTTTCATGAGAAGTTGTTTGGAGTACGTTTGTAAGGCGGTGCTCATGATGTTATTAAAATGTGATGCCATTGCCATTTACATAATATGATTCATGAGTAAACGGCGTCAGGCGTCTTAAATCGTACTTTTTTTTTTCATTCCGGTTCAACTAAAACAAAATATGATGGTTCAGTTCCGATTTTCGTTCTTTCAAAAATAAAGGTTTTTGGTTCAGTTCCGAATGACTAATTTTATTTTATGTATGTTTTTCTTTGTACTAAAATATCATTCTGGCTTTAAAAAATGTAATTCCATCAAAAATTTGATCGTTTTTATACCTTTTTAAATTGATACAGTGTGAACTGATACCGTTATCTCTCTGCTTACCATTTTTATCGAACATGCTACTTAATTGTGAGAACAGTCATCGGGATCCATTATCAAAATCGCGTTCGACAAGTGTGTTCAGGATTAAGTCGATTATGTGTATCGTCGTCTCTTGACGCTCATTGGTGCTCATGGCTTTGCAATAATTGCATAAAATATGCTTATTTACTCAGCATATGAAAATGGCCTCTAATTATTAACATGTCATCTAGCGTGACTTCACTGAGATTACTGTGGTTGTTTCGGTAATTAAATATCAAACCTGAAAATTATCTTTCATCGTTAAATAGTCTAAATGGAACTTCCAAAAATACCATTGCCATCTTAATCAAGTGCGGATAGTTAACTTTATTCCTGTCCCAGAAAACTAAAATATTAGTCATATCGAGTCCTTGTTCGTTGTCAGAATTATTTAAAATGAATTCAATGTCAATGAAATAGAGGATATGTCTTTATTGCCAATTATTTACATTGTTACGAAGTTTTTGAATCGTAATTTTCCTCGCTTCAGTAGAAGATTCCATTTCTATTGTGTATATGAGAAAACATTTTTCCAAAAATTGTAATTTGTTCCATATATTCTTTAAATGTTGCACAGCCTGTATTTATTGTGACGGGAAAAGTGAAATAAAAAATTTCATAACGGGGATTCGAATAAATTGCCACTAACTAAACTGTGTCATTCTATTAATAATGATGATCTGTTAGATAGCTGAGTATATAAAGTATCTGCTGAGAAATTTTTAAAATTTCGTAATTTTATTTTGCAATGAGATAGCAAAAAATGCTTGACTTTCATTTTGTAGTTTCAAAGTTATTATTTTTAGAGATTACGGCGTATCAAAAATTTTTTTTGTTGTCTGCAAAATAATTATCTAAATTACTTCCTGCTGATGTCTTTGCATTTATTAGAATACCACGGACGCAATTGAGTTTGGCGTTAAAAACAATAAAGAGCGGTTGAAGGTGAAACTTGTGATTTTTAATTTATTCTTTCCTTGACAATTTACTTCTCCGACTGAGCCATTCCCCTTTTGATGAATTAGACTTAGGCGTACATCACATTCTATATAGGCGTGAATACTTACTGAAAAATTGTTTTGTCTATTTAGATAGACAAAATAAGTTATCAGTTATTTAGTTATACAAATATCTCGAGATTATCTCATGCTGAGATGCGAAAGATAGACGTCTTTCTTAAACAAATCATCTATGCCACTAGTTCATTCAACTAAATAAATCTGTCTTCTGAAAATCACAAAGCATTGTTTTTTTTTCTAATGTTTGACACTGGGTGACTCAGCCTTCGTCACAAGCCGGAAATTAATACTTATTTATCGTTCGTTATCCGATGTGCACTTGTGAACCAAGTCGCGGAAGCTAGTATCATTGCCACCATTACAAACCCATTTATAGGGTGGGTCATATTCATTCCTCATCTAAGTAAAAAGGAGAAGGAAACAGAAAGAAACATCCATGCCTGAACCGGGATTCGAACCCGGGTCAAACAACCTAGGAGTCAGGAACGATTACCACTTTATTTGCCTTCTCAAGCAGCAATGTACATGTAACAATAGTTATATGATTGATGCTAAACTAGAAACTATTGATAAGTTGATTACAATACAAAATATATCCAACCAAAATAAACCAATATTTTTTTCCGATTCAATTCCCGTTTTCATTCCAACCTAAATAATAATTTTTTTCAGATTATCAGCTTTCGATTCAGTTCTGGTTCGAATTCATGGGTACATTTAAAAAAAATTAACCGGATATAGTGTATTGAAAAACGGTGAAATATTGCCATTAATTTTCTCTAATTATCGAAAGCTGAAAAGTTAAATTGATTTGTTAGGTGCAGAGAGCAAATGGTACTGTAGACATGCACGCTATCCTTGATGAAAATTGTTTTGGACTCTAAAAATGTATTCATGAATTGAAATTAATGTGCATTGTTCAAATATTGTGATATTGGTGGCATTACTGAAATACTGAAATATATACGATAAATATTTTTAATGATCCATTCCTATTCACATTTTTTGATTTAAAATTTAAATAGCTTAAAGTATAGGAAAATGATCATTTATGTGATCGCTAGATAATTATAATCTCACATGGAAATTAAGAAAAAAAATTCTTTTATTGAAAAAACACTCGTCTATCTTCTGCTAAACTGAAAGCTGTAAAGAAAACCTTTCACAATGTTAAAATACACTTTTCTTTAGTTATATTTTAGCAACTTAGCTGTAAGCCGGGTGATGATAAATTGTTATAAAATAGTCAAAAAAAATTTTTATTTTTATATTTGAATACTTTACAGTATTTGATTGCTTCAATGGTTGCATTTGTACAATTAATGCAATTCCTCTGTCAGTGATGTTTAACAGAACGATGAACCCAATGATTAGAGCGTTATATTTCCATTTAACTACTCGTGGGTTCGAGTCCCTTTTTAGTCTTCTATGTGTTTATTACTTCGGAATGAACTTTAGGTCCGGTACATAAATTCCTTGTGTGCAAAAATGGGGGGAAAAAAAGGTAGTTGAGAGCGACAAATAACTCAATAAAATTTATTTTAAATATAAATTTACGAATTCTGATTTTCATTTTTTTAAACACTTCCCACTTTGTATTTCATGAGAACTAATTGGAAAATATAAGAATTGTCTTCATTACATTTGAAATTAAATTTCTAGTTAGATACTGCGTTTATATATGATAATTTATTATCATAAATTTCCATATTTTACCTTTCGTTGTTGTATGGTTCATAGTAACACCCCTGAGTTGGATTCTACCAGTTAGACAGACGCAGCGGGATGTAGTCTTCGTGATTTTGAAGCAGGGACGCATCAGGACTTCGCATGCCGCTTCTAGCGGTATCATTTAACTTCGATGGCATTGCAACCACACCCAGTTTTAACGCGTATCAACCGCTTTTAGCAAACATGATGGATCTTCGGTTAAGCCAGGATTCGAACTTACTACCTTCCGATATTGAGAACGATGTACCAACCAACCAAGCCACCACAACCTTCCACATTTTGCCTGTTTTAGCCAACAAAAGTATCCGTACACAAAAATTTTTTTCACCACTGAAAAAGCATTTGAGCCCATTCAATTTTTAAAACTCTCAGAGAGCCTCTCTGAATGGCTGCATTCGGTTGATTCCAAGAGTACATCCGCGCGACACCTCTCAAACAAAACGATAAAAATTTTCCGTTACCTGGTCTGTTACTGAATTATTAATAATATTCTATCAAATCAAAAGTGATTGGGATACCAATTTCCACCGCCTTCGCGTCCAACGAAAATACGTAGTTAGCTTCAGGTCGGAACTACGATTTGAAAAAATGGTGATATAAACTGACTCCAAATGTTGCTTTGCATCAATAAGCACTTTCACTTATACATCAGCTGAAAATAGTTAAAAGAGATGCTTAACGCTTGAAAATTCCGTACGCTTAACAAAATTATAATGAGGTAGGAACGCATTTCCTCCACCTTAAGAATCTCCTATCAGCATTAGTAAAAAATAAACTAAACAAATGCGCGCAACATGTGGTGTAAAGGAGATTTATTTCCAGAAACAAACCCAATCCGTTCCGTTGAGTATTTAGAAAAACCTCGAAAGTTTTAAAAATTTTCAAATGATTTCGAAATTCTTGAAGTTTTTTTTATTAGATATTTTTTAAAATAAATTTAAGTCCACTTTCCAGAAAAAGGAAGCGTTATTGAGCAATTTAGAATAACTTCTAAAATTAATGTTCAGGAAATGTTTTTTTTTTTTTCTCTCTGTACGAATTTATGAATTTGTAATAATTGAAACGTGGGAATGTCAATATTTATAACAGCCTTGAGAAATATATCTTGATATGATTTTATTAAATATTAATTCATTATTTTTATTACTTTAACAAGTATTTTTACAATTAGTTTTTTTTTGCATATTTACATAGTTCACTTATTTTCATAAAAATAATAAAATGAAAGTGGGAAAATGGGTTCTCATGCTCCTCCATTTTGGAAGTGAGCAGAGTTCCTGAACATGAGCATCGTAGTAAAAGCTGACTTTCAGTAAAAGTTTAAAGCAGTGTTAACAATCTAAGTCAATAAAAAAATAAAAAAAAAAAAAATTGCAGTGAAAATGCCCGAACACCCGCCTGCATTTTAATTTACCCTGAGAACATCGTTGTAACAATGCATCCATCCATTTCATGTAACTATCCTAAATTCAGTTCCAGCCACTGTAAAAGTATTACAGTCATTGTGAGGTTCGTCATTCAAGAATGACGTGGTATTAAGTCATTCAAGATTCATATTAATGAATCTTGAATGACATTCGTGACGAAAGACAGTATGTTATTTGGCTTATTATATGTCGGGAATTTTTATGCTTCACATGAAAATGTATTTTCCTAAGATAGTTCCTTAGAGCTGTAGTGGGAATCGGATATGTCCTTAAGCTTCAGCTGAAGATTATTTTTCCGGTTGGATCTTTTTTAATGGAGCCCCACAATTTGTTTTCTTCCAATCAATCAGATTAATTGGTTTTCAACTTATTCCATACGTTAAAAATCACCTTTCTATGACATGGTTCAAAAAACTCCTTTTTTACAGTTGATATAAAAATGACCTGCATTTCAAATTAGCACTATAGAGTTTTAATATATTACCCATCACATAATGTAATAATTTTCTATTTATGTAATAGTTCTTTTTTATCGAGATGAGTATATAAGAATTTTTCCTCAGTCTGGTGAACTTCATACATTTTTTGTGTTATGCATTTGAAAACAATGAAATAAATCTGGATGAAAATTAAAGGATACGCAAAAACTTAGAGAATTTTTAAGATGGATCATATTTTATATATATGACATGAACGTTTTACAAAAAGCATATTATCATTGGTAAAAACTGCAACATTTAATATAATTTACATAATATTATATTTTAATTATCATATTTTCCTGTATAAGCAGCGTCGTAGTGTCCGCAGGACTTTTTTTTTTTTTTTTTCGGAAAAAAAAAAAAGCGTTGCATAATCCGCGGCAGTTTTTTCAGGGAACATTCGAATACTGCATGTCAAATAAAATTTTAAAAAATACATAGTATGATTAAAAATATAATTAATTGTATAGAAAACGTTTTATTATGTAAAACATCTGCTTGGATCCATCTCAACGCTAATAAGTGCGATGAACTGGAATAAAAGCGCGACATCGATCAGAATCTGAGAAAATTCTCGTAATAACTTATCGATTTTTGATTCTTAAGAACTTTTAAAACGATTTTAGACATATTTTAAAAATAAAATCTATTTGTTTCGTAAATAATTGAATGAAAGAAATGGATTATTTTCGAACTGCGCATTGGATGCTTTTTTTCTTTTGTACCGATCATTCTTTGTTTTCCCCCCATACAGAAACACGTTTATCGTCTTTTTTTTATTTTTTTTTCCCTCTAGCTATTACAGTTTAAAATTTGTTGTGTAATTTAAACATTTTCCCTTCACATGCCGATTTAGAATTTCATTGTTTCCAGAGCAAAACATTTCCTAAAATTAAGACAGGTGGCGAAAATTAATATCATTCCCTGGAACCGAATTCATTGTTAAAACTTATTGCGCTGATTATAACTAAAGTAGATCATCGAAATCGTGCCGCCATCTGTTATTTATTTTATGAAACATTAACGGCATTTCTTTTAAAACTCATTGAAAGCTTTTCTAATGGAGAATATTTTTGAAAAAATAAGATTATCCATGAAATTCGATATTTTTTGACACATACTTTGGGGATTATATACTGGAAAGTAAGGTAGATCAAAACAATTTCATAAATTAATGTGAGTTCATTTTAGTGTTTAAAAGTATTAAGATAACTTAATACCAAAATTATGAAGAGAAGAACAGTGATAGTTTTAATCTCATTTTATAATAAGGAATGGTTAAATAATGGCTTGATTGAGTAATTTTCATAATTAATAAGAAAAATTTTCCTTTCTTGCAGTTGAATCTATTTTTAAGATAGAACGATTTCTGCTTGAAAGAGGTCTGGAATATCTTAAAAATGTAAGTTGTAGTATTTGAAATTTTATATGTTGTATGTGTGACAAAATGAATAACAAATTTTTTCGTAATGCCAGTTAAGAGAATTTCATATTTTGTTTAATTTTTCTCTACACAAAATGTTAATAAAAATGTTTTATTTCGTTTTTATATACATTTTACGGCATAGGGGTGCTATATAAGCCACGATTCAAAATTCTGAATTTTTTTAGCGATTAAAAAATGTTGCCAAGATGATGTTTCGGGAAGTGTGCGATGGCATAAATACTAGGGTTTAGAATTTTCAATTAGATTTGGTCAAATTAGAATTTTCTGCATAATTCTTATAGGTCTCCATATGTATGATGTAATAAAAACGAATTTACCAGATACATAAGGAAATCCACCAAAAAATCGCTAATCTCAGAATTTGGCATCATGGATTATATGGCACCTGTGCCTATTTTACTTTATGTATATTAATTAAACATTTCTGTTGATTATATTTACAATAGGAGTCTTTCCATAGAGTAATACAAATTCTGATAATTTTCAAAAACATTTTCTCTACATTTCTTTAAATTTGATGCAGTTAAAGATAGTTTTATTTCAGTATGCTTCTACTGAACTAAGATAATGTGTTATAATATAGTGAATGTTTGAAAAACTTGCTCAACAAAAATTATTACATCAAATTAGAAGAGCAATTTTAAATTTTATGTAGATTGTAAATAAAAACTTTAATGGTTTAATGAGTAAAATTGAATAAAATAATTATATTAACAAATTAATTTTAAGAAAGTTGTTCATCAAATCTTCTAATTTTAGCCCAAAATTTCTCTCTATAGTAGACAACCTTAATTTCCTTGAAGATTATGAATTTTTGCAGGAATTACCCTGATACTCAAGAAATTCTTAACTATTTAAAAAGTGTGTTGAAAAAAAGTTCTTATTTTCAAAATAAATCCTAAAGTTCCTGAAAATTTTCTATAAAATTCTTCTATAGGTACAATTTTATTTTAACTTTGCATAACTAAGTTCGATTCACAGTTAAATTTTAATTACACATTCCTCAAACAGACTACATATTTTTGAAGCGTTAAAATCATTAAAAAATTTTAATCAATTTTTGTTGAAATTATATTATTTTGTAATGATGTATATTAAAATAACTAAAGTCAGAAAGACATAGAAGAACTAACCAATCATCTGCTCAAAGGGAGGTCCCATTCAAGCAGCTGAATGATTAGTTACTCAAGGTTAATGTGACACTATAACAAAAAATCAGTGCAACAAGAAAGAATCGTCACATGGAAGTAAAAACTGATTATTAGAAAGATTATGTGCAAAATAAAATATGATTAAAATTTCAGAACCGTTGAAGGAACTATTTCAGAGTTACATATATATTAAAACACACAAAGTAATGAGCTCAATACAATGTTGATCCACCTCTAGCCCGGAAGATGCCGCATGAAGTGGCATAGACTGATAAACTCCTGAATGGTTATCTGCAATATTTCTTAACTAATTTTCTATAATTGTTGGTCTATCTAATCAACATTTCCTGATAAATGCAATCATCTCCCTATTGTATCCCAAACTAGTTCAATATGATTGAGGTCTACAAATATAACTGTCCAAGGAAGTGTTTGATAAGCTGCATGACATAGCAATTCATAGCAGCACATGCCATTTGTGATCTGGCTTTACTTTGTTGAAAAATCAGGAATTCTACTGTAAAAAGAACAATAGAAAAACAGGTCTAAAAATGTTGATGTAAGGCTCTGCTATAGACCTTTAATGAGGACCAAGAGAAGTTCTGCTATTAAAGAAAATTTCACCCTTGGCCCTAATTCCTGATTGAGGACCTGTGTGGAATGTAATAGTGAAAACAGGATCAGCATGCTGCTCTGGGCGTCTTGAGATACATCTTTGATAACTAAAGATATATATACATTCTCAGTAAACATCATTCCAACCTGAGTGAGCCCTGTACCATTGTATTTTGGTTGGACAGTTTGCTCGTGTGAGTGGCAGAACTATTAGTATGTGTGTAGATTTCATTCTAACTTGCATCTCTTAATGGTTATAATGGGCACTTATTTATGGATTGCATGTCTAATACATAATGGTGATGAATCGGATGCTGCAACAATAGATCAAACAATCACTGTCCTTCTGATTTGTTGTGGTGGTCCTAAGTTGATCATTACCAATATGATGCAGAAATCTGCAGCCTTGGCCTCATTCTTGACAGCAGCATCTTTTCATCCCATTGTTTCAACCTATAAGATGAGCTATTTTAGGATTTACCGAATCTGCCGGTTTCAAACCAATGTTTTGACTTTTTTCAAACTCTGACAATTGCTCATAATATGCTTGAATCCTGCAGTGAATCATTTTTTCCATCTTTGGAAAGTAAATTCTGAGCCTTAAATATGTTTTCTTTTTGAAGCTTATTACTTTTCAATTCATAGCAGGAACAGTGTTGATTCCTGTTAAATATTTTCATCATGATTTGACATTTTCTATTGAACCAGTGATGTTTTTTGAAACAATTCTTGTATGACTATAACTTTAGATGGTTTTGCATTTTTACATTGTGCAATATACATTTTTGATCCAAATGAAATTCTATTTATGAAGCAGATATTCCTCCTCTGAGTCATGTTAAAAAGCTTACATTTACTTAGGTACTTTATAAAGTTAAAAATTTATAACAAAAAAAAATCAAAATCTTTGTGTCATTCTTCTCACTTTTTTCCTCCTATTATGTTACTATTTATTGACTGAAATTAATGATTATTTAAATATTAATTTATTGACTTGAATTTGAGGAAAAAATATTAATTCCTTAACTGAAATAAATTTCAGAAAAAATAAATTTTCTAATTCAGTATACTATAATTTATATTTATTCATAATAAAATGTTTAATGGAAGTAATTCATAAATATAAATTATACTTTAAATTTAATTTCTATACAGTAAAATGGGAATTAAAAAGATAAGTTTCCATAAATTTAAATGTCAAAATTTATGTTTCAGGCTTAGATCCACATATTGTGATTTGATTATCTACTCTTTCTTTTTTAAAACTTGGTTCCTATGCCATTTTAAATAATTTTAATCCTTGACTGACTGTTTATTAGTGGGTGAATTTTTTCTGCTTTATGTTTATTTTAATAATATATTACTAATCATTCTCTCTAATATGTTACTTACATATTAGTAACATATTACTTGAATGAACTTAATGCAGAAAAATGTAATATTGTATTAATCTCTAATACTAATTTACTTTATCTCTAATTACAATAAAATTAATGAATAAAAACAATATTTTAAGAATTTCATTTTTCTAAACAAGCTTTTAGATATATGATGCTGAATTTTATTTGAATAATTTCTCTAATTATTTTAATATGTCTTGAAAAATCTTCTGATATTTTTTCCTTATGAATAACTTCCTTACTTTTTGCTGTGCTTTTGACAGCTCTCATAAAAAAAATAAGTACCTTTAATGTACTGAAATTTTTTAGATTAAAACCCTACATACAAAAATGGTTTCTTTAAGTTTTGCAATAAAGTTAAGAAGATATGAAATCCATTTAAAAATATATTTCCTTTGATTATCAAGAAAGCTTTATAGAATTTTGAATACAGTTGAGATATTCAAATATTTTATCTGATGTGAAAACGTTTTACTGGAGGATAACTTTTTTATATTCCTGTAAAATTTTAATTTATTTTTCAGGCTATGAATTACTTAGATATTTCAAATTGAAAACAAAAAAATTGTAGTTCATTTTTTGATATTTGTGACTACAATTTATTTTATAGTTAAAAAAAAAGGCATATTTTATAGAGCCAGATTTTTTTTACAAGAACATAAACAAAAACAGACTTTTTATTACCATAAATGCTATTAATTATTTTTAATACTTAAAAAATCTTTCTATTATTTGCCTAAAAAAATTGGCAGGAATTAAAAAAGCTCTATTATCTTTTGATAGAATTAAGTTTTTACAATAAAATAAAATTTGCAGATTCAGTTGCCTTACAAGAAATGCTCATTTTGTCAAAACTACATATTGCTTATACAACAACTGAAGATTATGTTGTTGGTATGGTGATTAATGCATTGTATGTCTCTCGTATAAGGAAATGCAATGCTTCAATTCGATAATGTGATCATCAGCATACAATACCAAGGATGCTGATAATCACATTATCGCATTGCTCTTTAGGTAGAGAAACCTACTCATTAAGGAATGCTCTTCGAATGTGTGGCACAGATGTAGGAGTTGGTTGATGGGCTATGATTTGTAGGGCAAGCATGTCCCACATGTTTTATCAGATTCAAGTCCAGTAAGAATGCCAGCCATTTCATGAGGGTGATATCCTATGAGGGAACATAATTGTTGATTATGTTCGAATGGTGAAACCAGTCATTGTCATCTATAAAATATTCTGCACAAATGTCACCCCTACATAAAGCTACATGTTGTTCCAAAATGATGTTAGTCAAATCTGGCTATAGTCCTGGTTCCAATTTGAACATGCAAAATTGATCTGATACCCAGTATAATGTTGCCTCAAACAAGTAATTCTGCACCACCATAAATTGGTGTTCAATGATGTGATGGTGGTGGTCCTGGATACCAAGTATATATATATATTCTTCATATGAACATCTGATATGAATCAGATGGCAAACTAACTTAGTCTTGTTGAAAAACAATACAAGGTTACTGTGACAGTGTCCATATTGCATTTTTACCATGAGCAGTACACGTCTGACAGGTCTGCGAGAATATTGACCATATTGTTTCAAACGTCTGACGTCTGTATATGGCTTGTCATAAAATAGCTGTGTTTGTAACTGATGTGATAGTTCCAATGCTGAGCTCCATCTATTTCTTTTGGTGGTTACTACCAAATACCAGTTGTCATCTAACAGTGTCTCTCGAGATAACTTGTACTATAATGTCTACTAGGATTTCCATCCATTGTCACAGACTAAAGATGACACTTTGAGCGATTCTGAATTCCATAACTACTGCCATAGTATGCCCACATGGATCCTCTCTGTCATACCATGACACTGAGTACTGTACAGACCAATTCTGAACACATTTCCTTCTTTACCACTGCCCCTTATATACATCTCTCTTACACTCTTAACATTGTGATGAACTGTAGGTGTCATCCGGTAGTTTCCCATATTTTGCATATAATGCTTGACCATGCGTGTGATAATTCTACAGGTGGCATTTTCCTATTCATGTTAGATCTCCATGTCTTTTTATATTTTCTTTAATTTATGGACATGTATGGATATTAAAATTATGAACACTGCTCTAAAGCAAAGCATATATAAACAAAGCAAGTAGACACATTGTTTATGCACCCATCTTTGTTTTGACTTATAAAGCATTATAATGTATTTTACAGAGTCAATTGTGTAAGTAATATTAAACAAATTTTACAGTTTCCTAAAATTGCTTGGAAATTATGGATTATAAATTTACTCCATTTTGCTTTGCTCATGTTTAAATTTAGAATCGCTATTAAATAGATTTTTACATGAAATGTGTTTCTCTATTACAGAGATTAAGGCACATTTTAGAAGAAATGTGCATGGAGGATTGCGGGAGATACTCCCGCATGTTTCTCCGGAAATTGAAACGGGTCTCTCCAGACCTTTTGCTTTCATTAAACCGCTTCTTCCAAGAACATCCTCATGATGATGGGGAATTTTTAGATGAATTGGACAATGAATTGTCCTTTTATTCTGCTAGACGCTATGGAAGAAACTCTTCAGAAGTATGTATAATTATTAGAAATGTGCTATGTTTAAATTTATAAACATAAATAATATTTTTGAAAAGTGTAATAGAAAAAATATTCACTTGCTAAACATAGCAATTATTCAGGTGGTTTTCTAATACCGAAATATTTAAATGTATGACACAAAGCTCACATTGCAAAGGTGTAATGTATTTCTCAAAAGTTTGTGAAATCTAGCCTAAAAATGAATTTTATGCATAAATTATGTTAGAAAGAGAAATTTTATTAACATTACATTTATAAATATCACACTGAACAATGATCAACAATCCCACTTGTATGAATGCTATTGTACATAACTTCAGTGATTCTGTAAGACTGTTTATTCCTACTTAATACCAAATTATCCAACATGCTATATGTGAGAGTTCTTCAAACTGGCTGTTATTTTGAGGATAAGGTCATGTTTCCTTGCTTTTTCTAATGCATGTTCTTTGACATTATATTCAAATCAGAATAGTATGCTATTCTGATTTGAATATAACTGAATGTCAAATGTTCTGTTATAAGCAAAAGAAGAACACTATTCTGTTACATTCAAGTCAGAATAATAAACTGGTGATTCATCTTGCAAATATTCTCAATTCCTATAAATTATTAATCAGCAGAAAATAACAAAATCTCGGCAAATAAAATCTAAATAAAATAAAACAATGAAATTTGCACCAATAATAAGCACATGGGAAATTTGTCGCTTTCCTGATTTTGAAATAGTTGAGTTGTTACAAGACTTCCTCCACAAGCCACAACTTATTTAGATTAACATTCACTAACAAGACTATTAAATGAAAACAGTTCTTTGAACCTAACAGTAGACTTAGTCATTAGTAGATTTAGTCATGATGTCTGCTAATTCCAATTTACCTGGAACATGCTGGATGAACAGTTCACCTTCAATGAATTTTTCTTACACAAAGTGATAATGGACATCAATTGTACTTGGACTGTTTATGGTATTCAGAATTCTTGGCGAGTTTCATAACACTAGCATTATATACCAGAAGAGAGGGAGTTTATAGATTTGTTATGTCACCAAGCAAATGTTTCAGCACTCTCACTCGCTGCAACATATTCGGCCTCAATAGTAGATAACACCACAGTCTTCTGTTTTTGGCTCATCCAAGAGATGACTCCACATGAAGATTTAGAGACCATTCCAGTTTCTTGAGTGTCTTGTTTTTAAATCACCTGCATAATCAGAATCACTGTACACTTCAAGCACATTGGAATGACACTTCGCTTGATATAACAAGCCAAAATCTACAGTTCTTCTTAGATATTTAAAGATTCGTTTTTTAGCACATCAATTTGAGGTCCTGGGAAAAAATGGTTATAGAAAAAGCTAAATCAGGTCTTGTAGCAGTTGCAAGGTACATCAGACTACCAACCGCCTGGTGATAAGGGACTTCTTTCCCTATCAGTTTGTTTTCTGTTTCATCAAAAGTAAAAATTTTGTCACTTGGAGTTGACACTGGATTGGCGGAGTCCATATGAAATTTTGACAGAACTTTTTTCGAATAGGCACACTGATTCACAAAAATTTAACCATCATTCAATCTTGTTATGTTCATACCTAGAAAATAGTTCAATGAACCACTTGTGATGGGAAAAGAATGACTAAGTTGATACATAAACTCCTCCACTTCAACTTTGTCTGTCCCAACAACAAGGCCATCATCTACATAAATAACAACAAGGAGTTTCTTTTCAGTTCTGTGTCTGATAAACAAGCAGGGATCATCTGTAATAACTTCCTGTTCCTAGTCACTCATAAAATTCACAAAACACTGATTCCAGCAACGGGGTACTTGTTTGAGTCCATATAGACTTTTATGCAATTTACAGATTCTCCCACTATTATCATTTTGAGGCCTTCTGGTTGTGTCATGAACACTTCCGCCTTAAGGTTTCCATACAAGAATGCAGTCTTTACATCAAACTGCTGCAAGTGCAAATTTTCTTTCTCCACCACAGAACAGATCTTACAGTGTCATATCTTGCAACAGGGCTGAAGGTTTCATCGTAATCAAAGCCTGCTTTTTGTGCATAACTTTTGGCTATAAGACGAGCTTTGTGTCACTCCACAGTACCATCTGGATTAAATTTCTTCTTCAGCACAAATCAACAATTGATAACTTTGGAACCTTTGGGTCTCTCAACAAGCTCCCATGTTTCATTTTCATGAATGGTTTTTATATCTTCTTTCATGGCTTCTAGCCACAAGTCACTTTCATTTGATGAAAGAGCTTTAGAATACATGGATGGATTTTCACTATTTTCAAATTCTTCTACTGCAGCTATGTTTGCCATCAGATAATTCTCCAAATATCATCCATGGTGGAGAGCTTAGGTTTCTTCCAGGTTTTCTAGCAGGTTCTTGTTCTTCAGATAAATTACATTCTTCAATCCCAGTTTCTTTATACCTATCATTTAAGTCTTCCACCACCTCCACTGTCACAGAAGTGGTGCACAAACGTTCTGGTTTGAAATCAACATCTCGAGATTTTATGATTTTCTTCTGAGAGGGCAGATAGATCTTATAACCATCTTTCTTGTTTACATACCCCACAAAATGACCACGAACACTCTTGTCTTCAAAATTACGTCTGAAGATCTTTGGTATATGTGCATAGTATTCAGTTCCAAATACTTTCAGATGGTCAAGTTTAATTTTTGGCTCACCAGTTCAAAGCTCATGAGGACTTTTCCTTTCATCTGGAGATAAACCAGCGCGATTTAGCAGATACACTACGGTGTCACATGCGTTGGCCCAAAGTGACTGAGGCAATGCACTTGTTGCAAGCATAGAACGAGCCACTTCAACAATTGTTCGGTTTTCCCTCTCTGCTGTGCTATTTTGCCCTGGTGAGTATGGTACACTGAGATTTAGTTCTATACCTTTTTCAGCTAGTATCTTTTGAACTTCACCACAGTCAAATTCTCCTCCTCCATCACAATGGAAACTTTTCACAACATGGCCAAGATTAGTGGCTTCATTGGAAACTTATGTAGACAACAACTAACATCACTTTTCTTTTTCAAAACGACAATTTTACAGTATAGCCACCTTTAAAGGAGACATATTATCTTGCAGCACTTATGGAACCCTTAGGAATAGGACCATTAACATCAGCATCAATGATTTCAACAGTTGACATTGCTCTATAGGGACACGGCTTGAAGGGTTTTCGATTAGCTTTTCCAAGAGCACATCCTTCTTAAAATTCACTTGTCATTGCATGATTTACAGATATGCTCATATCAGTTAGCAGTTTTCGAACAGGCCGCTTATTTTGTATCCAAGGCATTTATGCTATAGCTGCAAAGATTCAGTCTCTATAGCAATACTTACCACAACTGGACTAGCTGGGATAACACCCATCATCGACATAATGTATGTGCCATCTCTCCAGGATCCAGCTACAACAAATTCTTCATTGCAAAAAAATTCAGCATACCTTTCAGTCAATTTTACTTCAACTCTGTGCTTGGCTGCCTGTTGTACAGAGAAGAGATGATGTTTCACATGAGGGACATGCCTGACATTTTCCATTTGAGCATCATACCATTCACATTGAATACAAACTTCAAAATTTACTCTGCCAGATCCATGTGCATAGATCTTGTTATTATCAGCAAGTGATACCTCACCAGAATCACAAACCCAAACATCAGGATGTGTACTGTTTCATCAGGATGTGTAGCAGCAAATGTACCTTTATTATGCTTTCAAACATTTGACTTTCTCTTAGGGTAGTCCTTACAAAGATGTGCATTTGAATCACACTTAAAACAGTTCTTTTTCTTGAAATTACTAGATTTATTACCACCAAGAGTCCTTTCAGGAAGTCTTTCCCCATTTTTCACAGTTTTTTGCTAAAAACCATGTACACAAGTTGCAAATGCACCATAATCCACAGCATCATTAGATTTAATATGTTGTTCCATTGTACACAATTTTTCAACAAGATTCTTGGTTGTTCATTTATCAGAGTCTAGAGACTCCCACACATTGCTGAATTCTTGGAATTCTGGACCCACAGTAAGCAATATTTTGCCGTGCAATAATTCTTCTGGAATGTTGCTTGATCCAATATGTTTTAGTTCACTGTTCATATCTGTATAGATTCTTTCAACTTTAGCTGCACGTGACTTGAAAAAATTCTAATGACTTGAAAAAATTGTGTCATCAATAAATTAAGTCTCTGTATACTGCTTTGCTCAAAAACATTTATTAATTTTCCCAAATGTCCTTAGCATTTGAGTACGTCATCATTAAATCTGCTACAGAAGCACTCAATGTACTTGCAATAAGCACTGTCACCTTAGCATTATCACCTCATCATTCTGTCACCTTCTTCAAGTGCTCATCTGCACTAACATCGCCGTTTACATCAACAGGACAAATTTTAGTTCAATCAATAATTGACGTGAGATCACATTATTCAAAGTGCATTTTCAATTGCCACTTCCATTTGCTCCAATTTTTCACTCCTTCTAATTTGTTAATTTCTACTATCAAATCCATGGTGTTTCACTGTTAGGCCTAGCACACTGTTCACTTCCCTTTTCAAAATTTAGCAGATATTAAATTCACACAGATTTAAAAACATGCTAAGCCTATAATCTGTTGAGGTTATAGATAATTAAAGGCTAAAACAAAAAGCATTTAAATACAAATAAAAGGCCAAGATGCATATGAGCAAGCAACGTAAACACTTATTTATTATTAAAACATTGTAAAGTTAAGATAACAGAGGAGTTTAGTTGCCACTTGTCTGATTCAAGATTCTGAAAGTTGAATTGTTACAATAAAGCATTCCAAAACTGCCTTCATAGTTTTTTTCCTTTATATTGGAGGGAGGAAATCATATCAATTTTTCTTCTGCAACTGATTCTGAATGTCATTATACTACCAAAAACTGCTGACATCAGTAAGTAGACTGAGACTACATGATAATGTTTAATTTTTGTGTTCTTCATAATTTTTTATTTGATGCTGCTAAGTAGTTATATATAGCCTTTAGGACAATAGTCAAAAACATCTTGAAGCATAAAACTGAACTCAATAAACCATGACGTGTTGTCAGATTGCTGTATGGAGCTTATGAGTAATTTCATAAAACTGCTTATAGGAGAGCTGGAGGTTGCTGTTAAATATATTAATGTTAATTGCCTTCTAGCAGAATTATTCATAGCAGACATTATTCCTGTATTTAAAGAATAGACATCAGCAAAGAACTCCCTAGTTAGATACAGATTGTGAGTTCTATTCTCACCTTAGGTATAGATATTTTTAAGGATTTGAAATCTTCTTCAAAATGTAGTTTCAATCTAATTAGCCCTTGTGTTCAAAGGATGACCATTGAGTTAAGAACAAATTGAGCCAAACAAAGTCCAACTAACAATTCCGACAGGCATGCATGTGAAAGGTTTAATCATAGTAACCTGCTCATGTTAATTGGTTGCGGTAGAAACTGAATCTGACATTTTTCACTCAGAAAACCGATTCCTAGATTTAGGGTGACGCTTCTTAGCAATGTTGCGCAATGTTGCGCAATGTCAACAAGCTGTAGCCAAACGGTTGGTGTTGTGATCAGATAAACAGGTTGTATCTTACCTTGGACATAATAATTGTAGTGGTTCAAAATTGATTTTAAAATTATAGATCTTTGTTTTAGCCCTTGCATGAAAAAATAGACTCTTCAGCTACAAATAAAACTAAGCCAACCGCTACAATTGTTTGTTGGTTTGGCATATAAAACATTTGATAAAAAGTAATCTTAATCGCTGAAAATTCTATGAGATATTACTAGCATCATTCCTCATCTGAATATACTGTTTTTCTGTCTTTGATGAAGGAAATTAAACTTGCTAAAGAAAATACTGCCTTAAATCTTCTCAGTATTTTTGAATTTTTTTCTCTCAGTTACTTTTTACCTAGTCTGGTTTATGACTTTGGAATCTGTTAGAACTACTTGCTTCTGTTTACTAGCTGCAATTAACTATTTGCATATAATTTGTGTCAAGATAATAAGATTTTACTCTCTATGCCATTAGTGACCAAGATTTCATCCCAGTAGCTAGTATTCTGGTTTCTGGTGCAGTTGTTCACTAGTTCAAAACCAATCTTAGGAATGGATGTTTGTAGTGGTTCAGAACCCACTTTTTAAACTGTCCATCCTAGTCTAAACTTGTGCAAAAATAATTACAGTTGAATGACAACAAACCAGAAAGACATATTTCTTTATTCACATTTTTAAAATTTTCTAACTGTTTCTACATATGTTTTCTTATTTCTATTCTTGATGTCTTTGAATAAAATTTTATTTTACATGTTTTTAAAAAGAAGATAAAATTTCATACAAATTAAAATGATACAAAATACTGTAATATTTTTAGTATAATGAAACTGAGGATAAGGAATACAAGATATTACTAGCATCACTTAAGGGATTTATGTACAAGTAAAAGACCAAAATAATGTTTTACCTTAATTCAAAACTTAAAAGAATGTTAAGTGTTGTGAGCTTAGCAATATAAATCCTAGAAAATGATTCAAAATATTCTTATATTCATATGGAAATTGTTTATCAACAAAGAAAGTGAAAAATGAAACTCTTTTAAATTAGACATTAACATAAATTTTATATCATTAATGAAAATATTTCTGACTCAGCTTGTTCTTTTTTTTGGATGGGGGGGGGAGAGGCCCATGTCCCCAAAACCCAACTAATCATGAGAATATAAAAATTTATTCTTTTAGAACACAATTTAATTACATACATGCTCATGAAAATTAATAGTAATTAAATAATTCCTCAATTTTTATAATTTTTTTTAGTATGTTTAAAAAGTGAAAACAATTTTTGCATTGTACAGTGACTAATATTTTAAAGTTTATTTTCTTTATGAACTTGCACAATTAAAAAGATTAAAAGTAATATATAAAGTCAGTCTAAAATTTTTTATGTAATATTTTGAAAGGCAAAACAGAAATTGACAACTATAAAAGACTATCAATGCTATAAAAACAATTAAAAATATACATATTTTTTATCTTGTGTTATTTCATGCATATATGAAATTAAGTTTTTTTATGATTCACATTACACTTATTTTTCAGTGTATCTCACACATTAACAGTAAACCATATTTATATTTCAAGTTAGGAAATGGACAAACCTGGTAATTGTTTACAGAACAGAAAGTATAAGGTTCTATTACTGTCACTGTTGAACAGTAGCAGGTCAATGTTGTATCATTGTCTTCAACTATCTTGCTTCATCACATTGTAGTTTTCTTGTTTACTTCCTAATTTCATGTGAATATTCTGCCGCTAGAAAGTTTAAACAAAATTCAATTTAAAAAATCAATGTTAAAATGTCTAACACACCATATCTATCCACAATCTGAGGTCAAACAAATAGTTATGCATGAAAGGGATGTAAATCGTTTATCTTCTGTTATTTAAAAATAACAGGGATTAAAATTAGGACATTCTCATACATACAGTGTGATCCTATATTTAATTCCCATGATTTTTATGGAAAAGGAGTAAATAAAGATTTCATTTTACTTTTCTGAATTTTAATGATTTTGTAAGAGTTCTTTAGAGAAATTTCTTCAATTTATTGAATTTAATGTAAAAATTTATAGTTTTAAATATTTATCAATGCGATTCATTGATTCTCAAAACTATTACTGTAATTGACATTAAACTGTGTGGATCCATGATTGTTAACAGTAGATTGGGGAAGTGACTGCTCTTCAAAATTGAAGTTCCAGCATTCGATGCCCAAGATTACTAAAACATTAGAGATGGATGTTAATCGTACGATATTTTTCAGGCAAATATGTTTAAAATATGCATATTGACGCCTTTCCTTGTGACATGTAACTGCAGCAAAGAAGCCGTATGACATCTTAGAATATAGTTTATTAAAAATACTCTTATTTCTAAATATAGTTTATCTGTGTGTGGGAAATAGTTTTGTTATTATAGTTTCCTTATTAATTAGTTACATTCAATTTGCTTTAGATTTGTAAACGAAATTTTAAATGTTTATGCTCTAATTTGTTGCAAATTTATAAATTTGTTATTAAACTGTCTATTTTGAATTATCAAACTCACTTTTGAAGAGTTGCTCTTAAATATTTCATTTTTCCATGTATGTTCTATGTTTCCTAGTTAACAGATTATCCCTCTGGCCCATGGTTCATCAATTTGTGGGTTCAAATCCCACCTTAGTATAATGTTTGTAGTGGTTTAGAAACCATTTTAGATTGTATGTGCTTGTTTAGTTAACTTTCATGTTTAAAAATAACCATTTATCAATGAATTAAACCAAAGTAATTTTGCATATACATTGATTATATTATTATCAGCAATTTAATATAAGACATTAATTTTTTATGGTGAATTGGTTTTAAGTTAAAGCTTTTAATAATTAATATGGCTTACCATATTTATGATAAATCTATAGTCAGTGTTTTTGCAAAAGTTTTATTTGTTTCTTATGTACACTCTTCATTCTAGGAAGAAACCGTGGAAGCGTCCAATGAAGGCAATAGGGAAAAAAATGTTGCCTCATGCTCTGGTAATACAAGCAATTCTAGCATTTGTGTTTGCAATGTTAAAACTATTTTATATCAAGTTTGTTATTAAAGTTTAGGTTTTACTAAAATTTTTGTTCAAGAAATCAAATTTTCAATTAGAATGGCCAATTTTTATCAGTCTTAAGTTATTGATGAATGATTTAAAAATTCAATATAGAAATATCTCCAAAGATGTGTCAAATTTTAAATTATAAAACAGTTTATTGTAAATTAGTAATCAAGTGAGATATTGGGTCTTTATAATTAAAATAATAATTGGAAATAAAAGTTCTATATTAATTTTTATTATAATACTTCAACTCTTCTTTTGATAATACAATTTGTCACTAATAATTTATATACAAATGTGAAAAGTTAATAAGTGACTAGTGAGTTGTAGTTTCCAATAGAAAACATGTATATATCCTTTAAGAAAGAAAGTTTGAAGATGAATGATATTGATATTTTTTAATGATTTACAATTATTCCTATATCATTCAGAATGTTTTTTACACCATAAAATGAAGTCCTACAAATAGATCACCTAAAAATAAATCGAATGAGGTGTTGAACCCTTGAAACTTACTTTTATTTGTATAATTATCTAATATAATGTTAAAATTCGGATCTCCTTCCATTCTAGCTTCAGTGGAATTTCCTGTTGACATAGTGTTATGAACAATGTAAATTCATACACTGCCTTAAGCTTAAAAAATAACCATTTGCTTATACTGATTGATAAATATCCAAAGTAAAAAATACTTTTGTTTGAAAAAAACATAACATACATAGAGGTAGAAAAATATATAATTGTTGACTTAAGCACAGAGAGTCTGAAGGCATATACATTTTTTCTTGATTTCCTGTAGTAATGTTTTGCTGACAATTTTGAAAGAATTAGGTCATATTTCTGTATGTGAAGTGATAACAGTTCCTGACTTGAATATTGCATCATTGAAATTAATGATACAACATTAATCAAATTCCGGGCCAACCATAGAAATTATATAAAGTGTCATTATTGCTATTGAAATATCCTTAAGTTGCATTTATTGAGACAAAAAATGTTTCATGATTATAAAACTATTTATTTAAAAAATAAAATGAATATACACCATTAAAATGTATACACACCATTAGCAAAATAAATATGTTAATATTTTATTTATATTACATTATTTATGAAAATTTTGCGAACATTTTGCAAGCAAACTGTCTCGACTTATTTGAGCAAATTGTAGCTCAAATAAGTAACTTTTTCACACTCAACATTATCCATGGGTTTTTTCATATTCATTTATGTTATGTCTGATTCTATATTTCCATTCTTCCTTCTGTAGTACTGTATATGAGAGATAACCGTTATCAGAATGTGTTATTTGTTATATAATTTTGCTAGTGTACATCTTGATTTTGTGTACAGGTTTTATTACAGCAATATCTGTAAGATTTGTTGTTTCTAATCTCACAACTGATCTGAGAGCCACTTAATGTTTTCAATGGGAGAGTCAATAAAACCATTGACTTTAATGAAGTTTGATATGAGTGGACAATTATTGATAGTCTTCCTTTCCAATCAAAAGCCGTCCAAAATTTGCTGAAGTGATGCCTATTCTTCCTATATAAAAACCAAATTCCATAAATGCTATTTTTATATTGGTAAAAACTCAAGCAACTTCCATGAAATTTTTATAAAGCTATGTATGATATTTGTAAATAACAGCAGCTAACAATTTCAAAAAAATCCCAATTTGAAATAAAATTCTGAAATCTTATATAAAAAGTAAGTTGCATTTTTTTCATGCATTTAGGGGCAATGGTGCATTTACGCAAAATTGGCCTCAAATGTGAAATATTACATTTAAAAAAAGAAATTTAAAAATTTTATAACAGTTGTCTTATTTACAGAAATTGTAACTTAAAACAATCATACAACTAAATGATTAATCTGAAATAGAATAGCTTTACCATTCCAAAACGTCAAATATGCCAATGAGCATTTAAAACTAAAAGAACTATCTTATTTTGAAATTTCTTAGTTTTTACATCATTTGATTTACTGATATATTGTTTTATATAAGTACTTTCCAATCCTTTGAATAGTATCCAGTTTTTGTGTACAAGTCGAAGAAAATTTATTCAAAAAATTATTCGATTAAAAAATTTTATTTACTAATCATGCTATGCAAAAAATGAATCAAATAATCAATAAAAGATAAGAGAAGTTGACAGAAAAGTGCACATCGCAAAATATTTAAGAGTATAAACGAGTCACAATGAAGTCTGTTGTATAGATGAGCTAGAAAAAAAAAAGAGATGTTTTATGATTTAAAATCTTTTTTTTTTTTCTTGCAAAGATATCATTTATAGAAGTCATGAAGGATTCTTCTCTTCTATTTTACACTGCTTTATCCGACAGGTGATGAATGGTAAAATATGAAAAACAATATAAAGAGAATGAAATCAATAGTATTATTTAAGAGAACAAAAACAGCAGTACATATTATAATTCTCTAAAACTATCACTTTTACAAACGTAAAAAGAAATAACATACAGATACTAATTCTAACTGCTCCCAGCGGTAAAACATAAATAGCAATTTTGAAAATAAAATAAAATGACTACACAGTTCTTACTTAAGTCAAGAAAAGTTCTGGAAGGGATGTTATGTTCTTTAACTTAGATTGTGTGACAAACTATTTTAGAGAGCAGTTCAAATCACTTGTAACTATCTTGGAAATTACTATTGATTATATACAATAGATGTATACAATAGTTACAGTTACAAAATGAAGTAATGATTCAATATAAACTCTTAATTTTCACCATGTATCCATTTTAATTTTATCTGTGAAAAGTATTCCATAAATAAACAAGAAAAATTTTATTTATATTAATATTATAAAATTTCAAAGATTCTGACATTAGATTCATGAATAAAGAAAATGTACGGAAACAAGTTAAATTATACAATAAATCTTATTTTGGTTATAAAAATTAGAGTTGTTAATTTTTTTAAAATTTGAATATTGAGAGATGTTTTAAAAGCTGCACATGATTAATAATTTAATTTAAGTATATTATTTACTAAAATTTTAAATACTCATTTCTACATTATATTTTACTGTGATATTCTGTATGTAGATGTCTATACATTAACTTTTGAATCTGAATATAAATTTATTCATATATTTCAACATAAATTTATGATGTGTATGTCACATAGGAGATCAAAGTTTAAATGTTAATTTATATTTAGAGTAAGACATTGGTAAAATTTGTCATTAGTTTTACTTATATATGCCATTTTAGAATAGACATTTTTCCAAACATTTTCCTCTAAATCAAAGGACGAAGAAGCAGCAAAATGTTTAGCCCTTTAGATATTGGTTCATGTGTTCGAATCTCACATTGACTATGGATGCTTGTGTGTTTCGGAATTCACTTTAAATAGTTATAGATTATAGTTCTCATATGCTAAAAAAATTATTGTTGAGTGACAAATCAAACTTGATAAAGTTGCTTATCCTACTAAATACTTGATTTAAATGATGTAACATTCTATTGTGCAGAACTATTCATTCTTCAAATAGGTAGTTGTGTAATTATTTTCCTGATTTTTAATTCTGAATCTATACGAAAACAACTAAGGATATCAAAATTATAACATTGAATCACCCATACATTTATATTTGCATAGGGAAAATTAAAAAAATATATATATTGTTATAAATATGGATTTTGAGAAAATATTGTTTCTAACACTTAGCATATATTTTTGACACTTTCCCAATATTTTGTGAATAAAAAATATATTGAAATTTGCTATAAAGTAGACCAACATCAATAATGCTAAAGGGAATATTTCAAATCATTTAACACCTATTCCAATTAAATTTTATCTGATCTATACTCTAGGACTTTTTTAAGAAAGGTATTTTGATCAAGAAGTGAAAAATGTTTTGTGTTTTGAACAAGTGTATGATGAACTTGAATATTGGTTGTTGTTTAAAATCATTTTTTAAACTGTAGATTCTGATCTAAATAATCCTTATGTGCATAAATTAATCATTGAACAACAAACCACAAACCTGTATTTACTGAAGTTTTTTTCCAATGGACTAATTATAAAACCATTTTTAATTTTTTTTTAAGATTTTCTATTGGACTGTATTTATGAAAATATTGAGAAGTTGCAGATTCTTGCCCTAGTCTTTTAAATGTGAAGAGCATTTATTGTTTGGAAAGTAGTTTCAAATCAAACCACAGCCGTGTATAATTTTAGATTAATTTATGTTGCTTAATTTTATTTCTGTAATTCAGATATGTCTCGGTTATTTCAGCAATTTAATATCATTTGCAGAAATAAATGGAATATTTGTAAGAAAATTCAGTTATTATTCAAATAAATTTGAAAGCCTTGAATATGTATGGGAATTAGAAGTTTGTTTGAATAATTCCCCCATAGTGGTTATATTATTCTGATAATTTTTCTAAAAACGTGTTATTTAATACATGAAGAAAGAAGCAACAGATAAATTAATTGTGGAAATTTATGTATACTATATTATATGATTTTTTTTAACATTATGGACTTTTAATTATATATATAATCTAATTAAATCATTAATTATTGTTTTATGATAAAAACTTCACCATGAAAACATAAGATTTGTCTAGTTTTATTCAAATATTGAGTATCGCAAATATATAAAGTTTATTTCCATGCTGTTCTTTGTTAAAAATCAATCCTGATTGTAAAGTACAATTTTACTTACTTCTGATTCCAGATAAGCCCGAGGAACGAAAGAGGAAGAATTCATCTGACACAGTATTTCCCAGTAAGTTTTATAATAGCATATAAAGAAATAAATTTTTATCAATTGAAGCTTTGTATCCTTAATATATACATCATAAAATTTCATGTAAATATGTTAATCACCATGCAAAAATGTGCTCCTTTTATAAGTTATTTTAATTAAGTATTTAAATGTGCATTTGTGTTCTTATTTTGATATTTTCTTAATTTATACATTAATAATAAATTCATAAAATGTTACAGTAATTTTCAAATGATTAAATAAAATCTTACTTACTGATAAACTTGATTCTTTTCCTTCTTCTGAAATCGATTAATTTAGTGGGAAAGCAAAACTTAATTGATTATATAAAGTGTGTATAATTTGATGCATGATAAGTTATTTTAATTAAATAGACATCATAAATATTAAAAAAAAGTTGTGACAGCTTAAGATTGTGAGGCATGCTAGTGTCCAACTCATACAATGCCTTTTGAGAGGACTTTTCATAGCCTGCTGTATTCATGCATTGAAAAGGGAGGAAATCCGGCAAATAAATAAGGAGCTACCATGTGTTATTTGGGCTTCATCATGCTGTAGTAATAGACAGAATTTTTTCAGAGCACAGGGACTTGTACCTGTGGTGTTGAATTATAAAAGTTAAACTTTTACCAGCTACTTTCAAGTTTCTCAAGAATGCTTTGTAATTTTTTGAGTATCTTCCCTTTCGACATTCAAATATGACTCACTATCCATGAAAAATCCTTCTAGAATCCAATTAATGTAATAGATGCTAAAATGCCCAACAATGATCTAAGGCCATAAAACTATCCACTCCTTGGTATACTAGTCATCGAGCTGAAGAAATGAATTTTTCATTCAAAAATTTATTTTTTCTGAGGCTATCATTGTCAGCATTCTCATTTTTATGACATAAAGTCCATAATTTCTGCTAATAATGCCACATCCATGGCTTTTTAAACTTTCCTGTTGTCCCATGTTGCAGTCTGTAGTTATCAGAATGCACAGAGCTTGCATGATGAGTTTTTAGTTGAATTTGTGCCATATCCTCATATACCAAGAAAAATTGAGTTTTTAATTTATCATTTGTCCAGCTCATTTTTGTTATTTAGTGACTTCAAGTACCCTAACTCTTAGTGGAAAAGTCATGATGCAGATTCTTCTGGTCTTGATGATTTTGTTGTGTATTACTTTTGCCTTTGTTTAATTTCATTTGTCTACCATAGTTACTATTCTCCCGTCTTTAAGAATATAAATAGTGTAGCAAAGTACCTACCTACTTAACTGTGGAGTTGGAGAGATAAGATATTCATGCAACTTACAGTTATAACAGAGAATATTTATGTAGAATTTAAAAAATTCACAGAAGCAATCATAAAAACTGATGCACAAGTCCCAAACAATTCCTCCAATTTATGCTAGCATTGTAAACCATTCTAGAGATGTTTACAAGATACTGGGGAAGAGTTACAGAATATTTTAAAGAGGTGCCCTTCAGTAAAGAATCTTAGGTTTTTTTAAAGAAAAAATGGGCTTACTCTAGAAAAGCTCACCTTTGAAATCAAAAGTGCTTTTTGTTCAATTATTTTCAATAATATCTTTATCAAGTTATCAATTGAAAAGAAAAATAAAAGCACTAATGAATTTTAAAAAAATTTTTATTTTTATTAAAAATCTGGTGTTGCCTTATATACTCCTTTTATTGACATTGCTAATATCTTTAGCTAAACTTTTGCTGGTGCATAAAGCTTCGATTGTTAATGTTTTCTTTTGCAGTCATTTCGAGTGAGCACTCATTCTTTTTCACCACAGATAAAAATTCACTTAGCTTAGATTTTCAGATGTTAGTTTTATGTAAGATGGTATCATCTATCAAATGCCTTCACATTTAATTCTGAACTCCCTATAATTTACTTTATTTATCTAACTTACTTTTGGCTCAAATGTATTTTCAAAACCTTGGAATGAAGCTATCATGATACCATTTCCCTAAAGCTAAGCAGATTGTTCTGATGTTTTGCTTGAGTAAGTTTCTTGTTCAATTCTAGTCAAGTCCATTCTGTAAGACTCTAGAGACTATTCTGTAGTCTAGTTTTGTTTGCTTCATAGAAAAATGCACTCCTGTTTATCAGAGTGGCTTCTGTTAAAAAAGTTTAATTTTTCATTACCTCATGTTTGGAAAGACAGATCTGCAATACTTTTGTATGAAGAAATTAATAGAATATATATATGCACTTTGAGAAAGCACAAGATCATCCAGGTGCTCTTAACATTTGTCTCGTGGTATATTATAAGCACATTGCAGCAAAAAAATTTCTCCAAAAACATCTTTTATTTTTTGTATTTCAATTTCCTTTATACGCAAAGAAATACTTTAGGTCGCAAGAATTACCAGATTTGCCCAAAATGTCAATTATTCAATTATGTTATTTACTATTACATAAAATTCTTTAGCTATTTCAGAAAAATGGTTTCGATTATACTTATTTTTTTTTTTAATTATAAGTATAAAATATTACTTAAAAAGTTTTACTTTCTTAATCATTTAAGTTATCTCAAACTGCTCCATGCTCAACAAATTTTAAGCAAACTTCATAATATTTATCCCAAATTATTCTTTATACATATTTAATTAAATTGTTGTGAACAGAAATATAATACCTTGTAAATTTATGAAGAAACAAAAAATATATTGTATCTTCATACTGATAATTTCATACCTAAAATAAAATATTTTTTATGATGTATATTTCTAAATCAAAAATCTTCCTCAACAAGTTAATAATTTAGTGTTTTTTTAAACCAAGTATTAAAATGTATTTCCTATGAAACAATTAAAATTAAATTTTTAATTAAATCATAATTATCAAAAAAAAAAAAAAAAAAAAATAGTGTGAAAATTTGTCTGAACTTGGTGCTTTATTTTTTCTTTTTTATGTTGTACAAAATTTCAGTTTTGTACCCAAATTATTAAACAAATACTTTTAGTGTCTGTTGTATCCTTTTAACTTTCAAATGATAGAGTATTTTCAATAGTGTTTTCAGCTGAATTCTGTAGCCATGTGCATTTAATTTCATAGTAATTAAATAAAAAATAAGCGTTTGGCTTCCAAGGCACAGATCTGAAGTTTGATCCCCAGGCTGGCTAAGGTCAATTCAGGTTTTCATCCTTTCAGTTGATAGATGAAATTGAGTACCAAATTAACTGATAATAAACATAATAAACATGTGGTGTTAGTATGAACTGATAATACACTAAATAAACATTGGGTTTCATGTTAGACTGACCACAACTGGGAACATACACTTTCTTCTTCAAAGGCCCTTGGTTTAGAAAACAGATGGGAATACTCTAGGCCTTTTTACTTGGAACCTATTGTGCCACTGACTTTAGTTTAACTAAACAAGCATATGTAACCCTATAAGATTTACAGTAGTTTATATGACTAGCTTGCATGGTAATTTTGTAACACACCTTCAAAGTTTTTATGCTACCCTGTTTTTAGAATGAATATTTTATCAACTTGATATAATAAATTTGTTTATTTAATCTGAAAGTGTAATTCAAATTTGAATTTTTAAATTTCATATAAGGAATATCTTTTATCACCTATTGTCAACTATATATGTTATCTTGTATGTTAACTACTTGTAACTGTCTTGTCATGTGTAAAATATGTGTCTAATTGACAATTATCAGTTAGAAGGACAGAGCTGAGTGGTACTCAATAATTTAGAGCCAGGGACCCAGCAGAAGACTCCCCAATACTTGACCTACTCCCCCAAAGGGGTTATTTCTCTTGGAGGACATTGTGACCATGACTTAACATATCCCAGAAGTCTTCAGTGAGCATGACAGATTTTCAGTTATACTATGATTTGAATTTACTAGTTTCCAATAAAGAGAGCAAAGCCATAACCAACCAGGATACAGCAGATTTTGATTATGATTATGTGTTCACAGATCTGATTGAACTTCTGTTTTACACAGATTAGTCACCGCTCATTATTCTAATTTGAGGATGTGTTCTTTTGCATTCTGCATATCACCTATATACTTTGTCAACAATTAACATGAGATATGAACTGTTTCTCAGTTATGTTATAATCATGTCTTCTCCTCATCATACTTAATGTTCTGTGATTTCCATATTTGTATTTCACAATTAGGAGACTGAATGATGATTGTTTATTCATCATTCCAATTTTTTCTTATTCCAGTTTTTTCACACAAAACCTACTTTGTGACATGGGGGTGTTCATGTTGATTTGTTTACTCATTCATTTGATATGATCTAACAATCACTTTTATCAAGCTTTTGCTTTATACTGTTTTAAAATAATGATTTTCTTGTACACAGCTCATAATATTTTTAAACATCTAAATTCATTATAATGTTGTAAGTATATTGTGCACCCACAAGTATTTAGAAATTATGCATAAAAGCCAAGATGTGTTTGCCATGGAAATGTCTATTGATAATATTTTTCTAAATTGCATTTTTATTTAACAAGTTCCATCTTCACCACTGAGGCTCTGGCAATATTTTGCAGTCTTCAGCACATAAATGCAAATGAATGTCTTAAATTATGTCTGCACACTGACTGCTTGAGTGCTTCAGAAGATTTGAAGAAATAATTTTACATGACATACTTCTGTATCAAAGATTTTCTTGCAATGGAAATTCTTTCTGCTACGGCCTATGAAGATTCATCTGTTGGAATTTAATGCCACTTAGATTTCGATGGCAGTTAGACGCAGCTACTAAGGCTACATCCAGGCTAGATTACCTATCAGTTTCCGCTTCTAATATGCAAACAATTCTAAAAACTCTTTGGAGCCAGTTGTGGAATGTACATATTAAAATATTTTTATATGATTCCTTTCTATAATCAGTTTTATTGCTATGAAATATTGTCTTTAACGTTACTTGTTTCTCATATATTTATTTTAAGTGTATGTGATACACATGGTGTGAAGCATTTTATATTAATTGTACATATTTTTCTTTATAATGTAAAGCTTTTATTTATCACTGGTATGTGTTTTAATATCAGTTCTAAATTTTATTTATAAGAAAAAAACTCCATTTTAATATTTCAACTCTTTTAAAATAATTGATTTCATCTAATTTTCAATGCATAATTTATATTTTGATCAATTATATTTATTTTTGTAAAACTGATTTTTGGTTTACATATTTAGATTTTATTTTATTTCGTTGAAAGCTTGCAATGTAATTATTGATATTTTTTATTCCTAATGGTGCTTCAGTTTGAAAAATGTGTTATTCTTTGAAATCTAGATAGCATATGATTTTCAGATCTTACTTTAAAAAAAAAACCCATTCAAATAACCTACCAAATCATTTTGCAAATTGCTTTCATTTTGCTTTATCTAAAAGTTACCTTCACAAAAATACATGTCACAAGCCTTGGTTATGGTTTAATAAAAGCTTTGGCAATATTAAATACATAACTGAGAAAACCAAGCAGATAGGTTATCTATTTGAATTTCTTAGTTATATATTTGTCATTCTTCCCATTTGTGAATATAATTAACAAGTTTTTGGTCAAACTAGGCCATAAAGTTTGAACAAATAGAGCATTTTTTAAGTATGGTAAAGGAAATTAATAAAGTAACTGGGGCTAAATTATCATAAAGCCTCACTTTATTTTGATATTGAAAAAAACTATTGAACAATGTAGTGTACCTGATCTTTGGAGGATACAAAATTTTGAAATTATTTCTCAAAATTGTAATAATAAATTGCATAAATGATATATTTTACATGACTGTTATGATTACAAGAATTCAATTTAATGTATACTTTCTATTTTGCACATTTACTTGGAAAGCTTACTTTACTTGTAAGGAAAATTATAATAAATAATGAAATTTGAAAATATTGCCAGAAATTTTCAGTCCTGGAAAAATGTTATGAATAGCAAACATTTATACTTAATTATTTCTAATTAACTAATTGAATGATGCAAAATATCATATGTTTAAATCTTGATCTCCAATTCAAACATACCAAATATGTACTATTTGCACCAGTTAAATGCTCAATTCATGGCACCCGAAATTTAAAATGAATATTGTTAAATTCATAATTACTTCTAATAAATTATTTATGTGTAGGTGAAGAAATACCAAACGATGAAAATGAACCATATGAGCCGCCAAAAAAAAGGCAGGCACAAATTGAAAGTAAGTCTCATTTTTTACAAATCAGTATTAAATATTTTCAGTTATTTAGAGAAATTTTTTATAACTTTTGGTCCTACGTAATAATTTTTTTTATCTATAGTACAGAATCAGTAAATTTCAGAACTTGCCATAGATAATACTTACTGTAGATCAATAGGATTAACTTTGAATAAATTATAACCTTTCTTGAAAACTTTTCATCATAAAAGTTAAAGAATAATTAGTTTTTGATCATAAAAGTATACAGATAATACTTTTATCACTAAAATTAGAATAGTTGATTTTGTTTTATTTCATTGCTTTTTTAACAGTCTAATTTCACATCAAAACATTGAATTTTTGATGATAATTTAATAAAGTTTTTGTTAAGTAAACATGTTAATAATTAAAGCTTCAAATAATGAATTTTTTTTATCAAATAGTGCTTTATATGATCAAAAAAATAATTTACTGCTTTAAGTATGTAGTTCAAATCATTGTTTTATTTATACAATTAAGGTTTGTTCAGTGCAGAACTGAGAACAATTGCACAGAATGTATTGAAAACTATGTCTTGCTTTTGGTTTTTGATTAATTAAAAACTTTTATTTATTTTTGGAGTGATGCTTCATTTCACAATCTTGATTGCAGTGATAGTAATTTTAATAAAAGTTAGCACTGATTTGAACTCCCTATAAAAGTTGCTTATAGTGAAATCCAATTTGAAGTATGCAACATTTTAGTACAAAACTTCTCACTTCCAAAACTGGGGCTAGTCATTTTCCTACTTTTAAAATTGTCTGTACATAATTGCTAATAATAAAGAATAATTTCTTGCAACACAGGATGAGCAAATGTAATTCTGTTTTATAATTACATTATTTTGTTTATGTTTCTGATTTGTGTTGTTATCTACTGTTTACAATTTTCCTGGTGTCACTGACATAAATATATTGGATTGCAGAGAAAGTGAATCTTAATTTTAATGTTTAATAACTTTGTAACTGAAAGGAATTTTAAGAAGCATTCAATGCACATTTGATTAGCTTTTAGTGGTCTATATGGGAGATGGATTATCCTATTTAAATGTATTATTTCATCTTAATTTTCTCCAAGGATAAGGAAAATAACTTGCGATTTTTAATCAACATTACTATTGTAATTTATATATAAAATTATTTATTAATTACTTCTCTTATTCTCAGAATTATTTTGCAGAAATCTTAAGAATCTTATGTTTATGTGATTTAATTTGTGTGATTAATTTTCTTTATTAACTACTAAAGAAAAGTTTGGATGACGTTTTATTCTCCATGAAAACATTACCAAAAAAGTCATTTTGAAGTTGCAAAGAGCCTTCTTCCTAATTTTTTAAAATTAGTAGTACATGTCTGAGATGTTGGCTAAGTCTTGTTACTCAAATTATTTCAATAATTGTAACATTTTATGCTGTACGTTTGTTTATATAGAAATTAGACAACTTAATCCAGATTTTTACAGATATTTTAAAGTAAATTTTGCAGACCAAACACATGTAGGGCACACGATGGATCATTTACTACAAAAAGTTCAGAGTTAAATGTCAATCAATTATTAACATTGAAAGATAAATGCATCCTATTCAATTTTTGCATACATGAAAAATAGATGCAAAGTAACTTTATGCGTTTGATGATATCTCTGTAAACATTGAAATACTTTCCTGTAATACAACCTTATCAATCCTATGTAAAAAATACTGTTTAAAAATCTTTATGTAATAAATTAAATTTTCTATGTATTTTTTATTTATTAATTCAGAATAGCAATTTTTATTACATGTTTTTATATTCAAACTTAGCTATAATAAGTTGCAATTTATTTCCCTTACTGTTTGCTTATTAGATTTTTTAGTTGAGTTGCAGCAAATTGAAAGAGCAAGTAACTTGAGCTTTTGTCTTCATTTCAAAAGTTTGTTGGTTGACTCCCGATTTGGTCTTTTATTTTAATGATTTAAAATCTATTTTCAATCATGGTTGCAGTTTCTTGAGTAAACTATAATCGTTTACTATAAACCAACCAACCGTCTTGATTGTTAATATCTTTATATTCTTTAATTAAACATTTTTCTATTTTTACACTAGAATATCTTTATATTTTCATTTTCCTCGTCATTTGTAAACTTATTGAAAGAATACCATATGGTCTATCTGATATAAAATGTATTCATTTAGATAGTTGCTATACATTTCAAACTTTTGTATTATATTCTCTATTTTGAAGTTTGTCTTAATTAATTTTTGGTGTTGCATTATTGTATAAGTGTATCAAATTCTAAGTTTTTCTGATGATATGCAAATGTTAAAAATTTACAAAACATATTTATCCAACAAAGAGCCCATAACTTTCTACAGATAATGTTTCTACTGCATTTTGAAAAATAATTTTTACTATTTACTTAGCTCAACTCTAAGTTGTTTTGTATCACAAAATGGATTTTCACTTTTCTTCCTTCTAGATTCGCTAAAAATTAAATAAGGTGTTAGAAGATTCTCTTTAAAGTTTAACAGTTGGCTAAATAGTAAAAGCAGAATTACTATCCTTCATGTTTTAATTTACTATCAATGGTGTATTGGAAATATAGAAATATATTGCAGTAGGTATGGGCAATACTTCTACAAAATCAAAACTATATAAATATACTTATTTTTTATGAAAATTATTTGAGAGTGTAGAAAAAATAAGCTATCTGAGACAGGAAATATTTTTTCTCTACTCTTACATTTTACATACAGATGTGATTCTTTATCAAGGTTTAGAATTCTTATCTTTTGGTTTAGGAATTAAGAATTCGTGAATGGAATGTCAAATAACTTAAAAATGATTACTTAACATTATAAAAAAAACTGCTCAATATAAATTTTAAACTTTTTAATCAAGATCTCAAAATAAAACATTGATTAAATTAAGTTAGTCTTAAAACAGAAGGCATGATGATACTATCAACTCAACCCCCCTACCTAATAAGGAATGTAAAACAAATAAAATGAAGATTATGTTCAGCTTCTAGACATTTGAAAGCACATCATTTGTTTACAAAAATTTTTTAAAAATTTTTATTAAAAATAAAGTTATTGTAAATGTAATTTTCAAGCTAAAACAAACAATAAGAGTTACTTCATTATTTTCAGGCACACCAGCTGTGAAAAAAAGACTTCATTCTTCACTTAGTAAGTCTTATTTTTTAAAAAAAATAATTTTACTGATATATTTTTGTTCATGTGTATTTTAAAATTTAAAAATAAGTTTTCAAGTGCACTTTTAATTTTATAAATGTATCTCATTAAGTTTTATACAGTTACATTCTTAAGATGAATCCTTTAAGAAATAATAATACAGTCAGAAATTAAAACATTTATTGAAACATGTTTTATTACAGTAACATCAGAATAATTTTTTTAGAGAAATATTTATTTTCCTGTTAAACTCACTAATTCTTGATGTTTATTAAGCACAAAACATAATTATTTTAATTATGATTTATTTTAAATACTTTTTTACTAATTCTAATAACTGTCTTTGTAAAACGTTAATATATAAGTTAGCATATTGATAACATTTTCATTAATTGACGTGTATACAAAAGCAAATATATTTTTTAGATTTAACGTAAAAGTATTATCAGAAATGTTAATATTTTTCTTTGAAATGAAGTAATATATTAATTTCTGTATAAGAAATGATTGCCAGAAGATGCTGATACACAAAATTTTAAAGAAGTGTTGAATATTTATATTTAATATAAATTGATAATTTTTTGCAATTATTGAAATTCTCAATATGAAATAAAACTGTGCTCTGAGGAAAAATAATAATTCTTGTTTAATAAAGACAGATAATCTGGAGATTAAACATTTCATTAATTACAATAACAATAGCTTACTTTGGGTTAACTCTCTTGATTCTTTTCTTGCCTAAATTCAAAATGTAGAAATGAATACAATTACCAACTTTTCTGATTTTTAGCTTATCTTCTATGATCTCTGTTGAGAAATCAGAAGTCAAAGTGAACGAAATTATGAATAAAATGTATAAATGTTAAATTATGCCAGTTGGAATGAAACATCTTGCTTTAATTTAAATTGGTGGTTTCACAAAAGCAATTCAAATAACATGCTTTAAAATATAGTTTTAACTCTTAGTGAATACTGATATGATTGCATATTTTAAATCTTATGTTGAAGATTGATTCTTTCAATATTATGGATGTTGTTCTTGTCAGTGATAAAACAATATTAAATGAACAAAATCGTGAAAGAATGTGCTAGAGGAATCCAGAATTATTTTGATATCAAAACATAAAAAAAAGGTAAATAATATTTACCAAGAATTTCCTGAAGAGAAAATTAATCACAATTTTATGGAAACTAAAGAAAAGGAAAAAATTTTCTAGTCAACTAAGTTCTTTAACATCAGTCTTTTATTATAGATATTAATGTAAATTATTGGTGAACAATAGAATTAAAGAGGAAAATTGTCAATTATATTGGAAAACAGCTGCACAGATGTAATTCATTTATCTCAATGAAAAATTGAAATATTCTTAAAAAAAAAAAAAAAAAAAAAAAAAATTCATATTATAATGTAACCATATGTAAAGCTGCATGAAAAGATTAGTAAATATTTTACTTGGAAATTTTTTTAATTTGCATTCGTATTGATTAGCATACAGGCTTTCTTTTATTTATATTGTCTGTTATATTTGATATATTTGTAATCTCATACGTAGAATTACTGTACAAAGCTACAAATTTTCTAAAATATAAACAGCACAATAAATAAATAAATAAATAAAAATAAATAAATAAATAAAAATAACATTTTTTTCTCTTTTTCTTTTAAGTAATTTACACCGAGAGAATTTGAACTAAAAATGAAATACTAAATGCAGGGTAGCCACATGTTTATAAAGCGCCCTTATTCAAGTTGAAATTTGCCTCCCCTTTAAAGGAGTAAGTTGCTCTTATAAAGCACTGCAAACTATTTTTAAAATGTTCTTTTATAATATTCAAAATTTGACTTTCAAACTTAAAAGCTTTAAAATTATAATGAAACATATTTATTGTACTGTTTTAGATTATTTCATAAATTTTAAAAACAAAATGATAAAACATTTCTTAAGAAAATATATTCAAATATTAATTCTCCTAACTTTTCTATAAGCATTCATATCAATTTCTTTAATTTATCTAAAATGTTGCTCTTTATAGATATAATTAAGTCCGATAATCTCTCCTGTGCAATGGTAGATTGAATGTAGTTTTTAATGATATCAAGTTCTTAAAATTTTCTTTCTCCAGTAGACAAAATTGGCAGGGTTAAAAATATCCGTAATGCAATTGCAATATTTGGAAATATATCGATTAGATTGTTTTCATAAAACATAATTTAAAACATCATTGAGTGACAAATTCTCTTTGATAAAACATCCCAAAGATTTTATTTCCTCAAACAAATTTAATCCGTCAATGTCCTTTTCTTTAACATTTTTAGCGTCGGTTAATTTTTGTTCTAATTCTTTACGATCTTTTAAAGTTTCATTGTCAATCCAGTTTTTTAAATTAAGTATATAATGTACTAGCTTGAAGTAATTGCAATGTTCTTTTAATGGACTGAATCGTTCAGCAATTGAAGAAGGGCAGTTTTAAATATTATATTGTAAAATCCAACTTTAAATTTTTGTCTTAAATTGATGAATCAATTAACATTTTATCTTTATCGTATTCATCAGTTTCAATTTTGTGGAAAATAAGAATCCACCCTCAAATAATCAGGAATGATACTTGCATTGGCAAATGCATGTTCACATGCTTTATCTGATCTATGATTATATAGTTCTGATATAAGATTTTGTAAATTGTCAGTCATGATTTGTAAATCACATTTAGAATTTTGCATTATTTCATTTATCACATTTACGAAATTTAATATATTTTGCCAGATGTAATGGAACAAATGAATTTAATTGAGGAATACCTTTTGAATCTACTTTTTCGCTTGAATTCTTGATTCCATGTTTCTTGTTTTAGCTTCTTGAATATTTAATAACACTTTCAAAATTCCCTTCTGTGGAGAATGCTTAATCCAAAGTGGGTATCTTATCGACAAAGAAATTAATAGAAGCCATCATAGTACAAGACATTTATTAACAACACATACAAAAATATATCCAAAACAGAAGTGCATAAAATACTAAAGTAAAAGAGAACACTTAAGCTCTAAGGGACAGTAGCACTGATAAACTGCGCATGTGTGGGAGGAGGAGGCTAAAACTCTTGCTATTTCCACTCTTCGCAGCATTCTCCCACCTTTTGAGTATGTCCTAGGCTTAACACTCAAAACATAAAATGCTTATTAATACTAATATAAATGAAATGCAAAATACAAATATATATAAAAATATTACTTTCACATAAATCATAAAGAATTTCAACTAAATGAAAGTAATGATACAGATAATATGGAAGTGAAATTGAGCTAACTGTACAAGAAAATAGGTCTTTAAAATTTACAGTTCTACCACTACTAGTTACTATTGGTAGCAATTCATCATTTCTGTCAGACACTGGATTTTTTATTTCCAACCTATAAAGTCGTTGGATAGGTCTTTAAAGTTCCAAATTTTTGGTTTTAATGATGGCGAGTCTTATCTGACCGTCATAACCAAGAATTATTTTTATTATTTTTGCTAAATCCCAAAAGGGGTGCTTTTTATTAACATCTTTGACCAGAACAATCTCTCCAATACTAAGTGGTCTATTCTTATAATTCTTTAACGACTGCTGTCATAACTGTCCTAAATATTCTGAACAAAAACAGGATTTTAAAGCACCCCTAAGATGCTGTAAATATTTAATTCGTTTGCTCAGTTTCACTTTGTTAACAATATCAAGGTCTGGCACTCCAGACGTTTTAGTTCCATGCAAGAATTATTCGGGAGTTATAGGTGGTTCATCATCGATGTCTTCCGACACATACGTAAGAGGCCTACAACTTATTAATCGTTCACAATCACATAATACAGTAATTAGCTCTTCATACTCAAGAGAAGCGTGACCCAATATTTTTCTTAATGTTTGTTTGACAGTTTGAATCAGACGCTCCCATTATCCACCCCACCAGACTGCAGAAGTAAGATTAAAATACCAATGTATCTAGGTATTTTAATCCTCCTGTCAGACATTTCTTAGCCTTGAATCTCTGACATTTTGCACATTTATTTATACAATTTCTTATTGTCTTACGGGATTTTAAAATCCAGTATTTCTCTTTAAAATGAGACATTAATATAGTAGTTCCTGCATGTAACAAATCATTATGTGTACACATTATCAATAATTTTACAACACAATGATCAGAAGGTAATATAATAGGATACTTAAAATCATATTTATCATCTCTAAAGGCAACATTTGATTTAGCTCTTATAAAACCATAAGAATCTACTATTGGTCAAAGTTGTTTGAATTTATCATCCCTTTCACTTTTAAAAGATTCTTTTTGAACTATCATCATTAAGCTAATTTCTCCCTTTTCAATTTCTTGTAGTGTTAAGTCCTTAGAGATATTTTTATCAACTTTTCTGACGTTATTATAAAATCTAAAATTCTATGCTATCATTCTCACAATTTTCTTAAAAGAAGAAAAATAACTATAGAATCTTTTAATGTCATTATCATTTCTCATTAAAATAGTTATTACTGTTTTCCAAATTTCTGAATTCACTAATTCTTCATTTGGTTTACTGTTTGATTCAGGTCAATTCTCTTTAATTTCCAATTACCAATTTGGTCCCTCCCACTATTTTTTTCCGATCCACTGTTCAGCAGAACAACCTCTGGAAAACAAATCGGCAGGATTGAAAGTACCTGAAATGTGATGCCAATTATAGGTCATAGAAATTCGTTCTTTAGGAGAAGTTAAAGAACGAATTTCTATGACCCGATTCTGTATGAAAATATCCCCATTTCGATTATGTTGAATCCAACATAAAATGGTTTTTGAATCAGTCCAACAATATATATCAATATTAGCTAGATTAAGGTCTTTAATTATGCACCTATAATAACAGACGAGCACCTATAGAGCATGCTAAAAGTTCAAGGCGAGTAAACGTCATGGGCCTTAAGGGAGCTACCCTGGATTACATTAACTAAACTAATTCTGACCCCGTTGTAATTTTCAACTCGTATAAAAATGCATGTATTACGACTTTTGACTTCCGACACATAACAAATGTAAACTTATTGATTCATCAACCAATTGAATTCCAAACCATCTGGGAATACTTATTTCTGAAAGTAAATGCAATTTTTGATGCCAATTTTTATATATTTTAATCAGATTATCCGGAAGGTTATCATCCCACTTGAGCTTTAAATTCCATATTTCTTATAGAATTAGTTTTGAAATCAACACTACTGGTGCGATATAACCTATTATGTCAAAAACTTGGTTAGTGACAGCTAAAACCATTCTTTTCATAACTGATTCCTGCGGTTGTTTTTCTTTCTCTATTTTGGAGGACAATGTATTTACCAGTATGCCATAGAAGGCCTAAAACGCAAGTATTATCTTCCATAGAGGAACTATCTCCGAACACTTTATTACTTATATTAGAATTCCAACATCTCTTAGATTAAATGAACCAGAAGCCATAATTACTTTAGATTCCAAGAAAAACTTTTTTAATTCTATCTCAGAATTTAGACTTGTTAAACAGCTATCTATGTAAAATGCTGTTTTTAAAATTTCCTCATTGTTCCTTAAGTTTTCCAGAATTTTGTTTAAATGATACTTTAAAGTAGCAGCCAATAAATAAGAGCTACAAATTAAACCAAATACCACTCTTCAGTGGCGGTATTCCACTGCATGTTCCCCATTTTCATTATTAAACCACAAAAGCCGTAAAAAATTCTTTTCTTTTTCTCTTATAGCGATTCGTAAGAAAGCTTTCTTAATATCTGATGTAATGCCAACATAATTCTTATGAAACCGATTTAAAATTGAAGGAATTTGCTTATCCTCAGGGCTAAATTTAATAGAACTATCGTTCAACGACAGAGAACCGGGTGGGTGACTACTCGCGTTAAATACCAGTCTAACACTCGTTGTACTGCTCTCTTTTATTAAAGCACAATGGGGGTAAATAATGAACTCTTTTTACTTTTTTACTAGAAATCTTTTCAATAATGCCAAGATTTAACCAATCCTTAAAAACACTACAATATTCTTCAAATTTTCCTGAAGTCATTAATTTTCTTTTCCTGCTCAAAATCAGCGCTCATCTTATTATCTGATAAAAGACAATTTTTAAATACCCAAGGCAACACGACCTCATATCTACCCTCATGATTCATAGTAAGAGTCTCTTCAAAATATTTCTGAGTTTCCTCTTGTAATTTAAATTTACTTTTTTCTAAAGAGGGCTCAATTATTCCCAAAACATCCAACTTCCACATTTCACCAATAAATCTATCATTTACCGTACAAATGAAATAATAAAAGAAGCTGAACTTTTAGAGTGTCATTCAGAGTCAGAATCAAATTTTCCCATGATGGTCCATCCAATTCTAGTATTAACTGCTATAATTCCTGACTTCAGATTAATAATTTTACCATTTAACAGTTTACCAGCAATATCTGCCCCAATTAGCAATTTAATTTCCTTATCAACATTAAATAAATTTTTTTCTAAATCATTTATTTTAATTCCTTGAGACTTGAGCTCTTTTAACCATGGACCACATAGAATTTGTTATATTTCAGAACAAATTTGTTGCTGGCTAAGAACTTCTATTTTACATTTGTATTTACATTTAATATCACTTAATTCAATTAAATAATTTTTATATGCCTTTTCAAGACTCTCAATACCTCCAAACTTAATTTTAGTTTACCAATTAACTTTAATTTTAACCTAACTTACCAATTAAATTTAATTAGACTTTAATTTTAGTTTTACCAATGCAATTAAAATCCATAATTTTAACAATAGCTTCAGATATATAGGATTTCATAGAACCACTATCAAATATAGCTCTAATAAATTTTTCTTTGAACCATTATGAATTTAAACAATTAATGTTTGAAGCGAAACATCTGTAGATGTTATATAACTATTAAGAGTGCTTGTTTTGTTTTCACATTTTTCTACATTTGATTTATCATCTGCTTTATGAAATGGTAAATCTGGGCATAAAATAATAAAATGGTGATTTTTACATAAAGGACACTTATGGCCAGATCTACATTGTTTACTTATATGATTTTTTTTAAACGAACAAAACAAGCATTCTTCTTTTTTACAATATCCTTCTTACATTTAAGATTCATAGAAAATGCATCATTACAATTTTCTGGTAAATGAGATGACTTATCACAAAAAATGCATGCATTGTTTTTAAACTTAGTACTATAATTATTATTATTACTATTCATACTTAATAATTCACATGCAGTTGGAACAAATTTAGATTTATTAGACTCATTCTTTTTAACATTTACTTTTTCAAAAAAGAAATCATGTGCCATTTTAATTCTAATTCTGAATCAACTTCAGTAAATAAATTAATAAATCCAAATCACTCTTACCTGAATCACTAGGGGTCATAGGAACAGCGAAAATTTTCTTTGTGCCATTTCTTATTCCTTTCCGAACTCCATTTCTTTACAATCCTTCTTTTGAAAAAGTTCAAAATAATTCTTATCAATCGAATGTAATGTCTCGTAATTTTGATCTGTGAGTTTCACGAAACAGATTTCTATTTCATCCTTATCTTTCTGTATTGATTTTAATAATCCTTCAAGTTTACTGACAATTTTCTTAAAAACAGAACATAATGCTTTTCTTTCTTGCTTGATGCTGTCGAAATCCATTCTTAATAATGGAAATCAAAACAGAAGCACTTAATAATCGGTGAGTTGAGTTAAATTATGTTTAAGAAATAACATACATGTCAGTAGGGATGCCAGAAATGTGTAGAATGCTTAGTCCAAAGCGGGTATCTCATTGATAAAGAAATTAATAGAAACCATTGTAGCACAAGACATTTATTAACAACATGTACAGAAAGATTATTTATGTAATTTATCATTTTATTCATGTGAAAAGCCAATGGATATTTTCCTCACTAAGATAGTAAATTCAAAATGATGTTTGGAGTTTGAAAATTACCATTTAATATTGATTATAAAACCATTGCTATAATTTGATTAATTTTCTTTATCTGTAGATTTGGAAGGCGAAGAAAAAGAGTTACAAAAATCTAGCAAAAAAAGAGCTGGTGATACTCATAAATGTAAGTTTTATTTTACAGATTATATTTCATGACTTATAGATTGTATAGATTTTATAGATTGCGCATCTTGATTGTAGTTTCTTTAACTGTGAAACAATGCAATTCAATGAAGTAATAAATATCTTAGTTTAACAATTTCAGTCATTCACAAAAATTGTTAGGTTTTTCTTTTTCAATGTTTCTCCAGTTCATTCATTGGTTGTGTATAGTAGATGTTTACTTTATATTTAAAGAATGATCTAGTGCAGAATTACAATATTATGAGGCAATATCCTATTGGCCCAAGACTTAGTTAAACTAGGCTATAAGGCCACTAGAGTCATACAAATGACTAACTTTAAAAACTGGAAATCGATGCCCTTCTTTTTAATTCACTTATTGTCGTCACCAGTTGGCGCCACTATTCTAATGTCAGAAAATTATGTCATCTCTCTGACATTAATTTACATTGCATTAGCACTACAAAGGACCCAAGTTGATTATTGAATTCTTCAATTGCCAGAGATTTAATCAAATGACAGATATGTGTCATATGGCACAGAGTGTGGTGCCATATGACAGTTAAAAGTGTGGGAACATACAGCAGGGAATGCCCATTTGAGAAGATATAACAACCCCAGTCTTATAACTGGCAGGGGAGACATTCATCTAGCTATAGGGATTGCGCTGCATTTCTCAACCGCTAAAACTCATTTTAACACAAAAAATGGCAAATATTAGTTTAATAAAAGAGCAGAAAGATTAGTTATATTACCCCAGAGCGAATATGTGCTCAAGCTACGACCTCCCCTCTCCAAACCTGATCTGAAGAACCAACTCGGCATGCTTCTTCAAATGCTCATGCATTAAGTGATTTAGTGTAACTAATTAATGAAGTTAAGCAAATTTTCAAAGGTATCCTCCTAAGGGATCTACTTAAATAATTTAGAGAAATCCCATCTCTGATAGATAAACTATTTAAACTGGCTTCATATTTTTAAACTCTAAATTAATCATACTACTTAAAATAGCATAGTTTATTCTAAATTAATCTTAAAATCCTATTAAAAACTGGTTTAAAGTAAAATAACATAATAACTAATAATTAATTTTAAATCTAAAATATTAATTAGTAAACTTCTCTTATCTAAATTCTATATTTAGCTCCGCCCACATGTAAACATTAACCAATGATATGTCAGTCAGATTCAGTTAGTCATTTCTCCATTCAATGCTACAGATGAGGGTTGAAGAACCCTGTTCCAGGTACCTTGGAAAAAACTACCAGCAGGCAACTACTTTGTATTCTATCAGTTCTAAACAGACTCTATAGAAACATTCAAAGTTACTTCAACCATGATAAGTTGTCACTGTAGGAGAAAACTCATATAACAACTTTTAGCCATCTATTATCATCCATCTTTGCATTCATTAGTCTGTTTTTTCTTATTTATATAAGTTTTTCTAGAATTTTCAATATAATAGCACATATTTCCTTTAATAGAATATACTCAAAGTATGGACCTAGTATCTTTCATATTGAAGCCTAGCCATCTGTTTAAAAATTCTAGGGTTAGATTCTGATCTTGCACTTGGATGTTGTGCTGTTTTTAAATCCCATTAATACATATTCCAGTGTAAAATCCCGCTTGTCATTGAGAGAAGGAAAAAACACTACAAATCAAACTTAGCAGTACATTCATTACTTAATTTTATTCTATATGTGAGATTTCATTTCGTAATACAAAGCAGCCTGTTGCTCAAAACAAAGTAAATAAAATATTACAAATAGCAAAATTCCAAATCAAAATATTCTCATCAAAAATATGATATTAGCTTTCTACTGAATAAGATGTCTTGAAAAAAATGGAAAAAATGGTTGCCTATTATCGTTAGAGGTTAATGAACAACATTCATGATAATTCATATTTCTCAATTGATTGTTAATCAGATTTCTATTCTCAGCATTTTAATTAGAAAATAAAACTTGCTTAAACGTTTTATAGATATAAAGTAAGGAAGCCAACAATGAATGATACTTTAAAATTTTTCTGCACATTTATTTTTGTATTTTGAAATACTTTTATTCTGAAATAACTCTTGCTAAATTTAATTTAAAATAAAGTGTAAATCAATTAAAGTAAATTAATATGATTACTTCTAATTCATCTAAAATTAATTTTTTATTTATCTCTTACAATTTAAATAAATATATTTATACATTCATGAATTTTTTTATTTACAGTAATTGTTGATGATTCATCAATGATAAATATTGAAGATTCTTTTCAATGTTCAAATCATGGTAAGTGAGGTTGTACAAATAATTATTAATTCCATATTAATGATGAAAATGTTAATTATTCCAAATCTGTTTTCATTAAGTGTTACCCATAGAATACATTTAAATTTTCACAATAGGACATGAAATATTTGCTTTCAAGAACCGAGCCTTGTTTATTAATACACAAATGGAAAGTATCTAAGGATATGTTATGCATTTGTATACATGTCTGAACTTTGTCATCCTACTTAAAAGTTTTGTAATGATAGATTATTGTTTCTGTTCTAATGAGAATCAATTAAAGGCCATTGTGTAACTTTCATTTTAATATATTTACACAAACATTCTGTTATGGAAAGGTATAGAGAATTTCATTGTGGGTGGTTGGAATTTTACATTGGTTTTTCCTTTGCTAGTTTCATGTAAAGTTTCTGGGCTGTTAAAAATTGAGCAGAATAAATTGTCTTGCAAAAACGTTCAGTTTCTAAAATGCTTCTGAATTATTTTCACATGTTTTGAATATCATTAGTTTGGAAAATTTAGCTTTCATATGACTTTCATAAAATTATAACAATAAATGGGTGTAAACAGTTTTCAAAATACTGATCGATATCAATATATTTATAGTTTTTTTGTGTCTGATTCTTATATAGCATTCAGTTTCAAAATGTGCACAATAAATGTATTTTTAAAAATTACAGCAAAATCACTCTTTGTGATGGACATCATACAATCAATGATATCAATGAATGGCAAATTTTTAAAAGCACTAATTCTACATCACTCTCAATTACTTTTAAGTGGAAACTTCAGCTTCATTATTTCATTAGTTGAAAAAAGTTGATGTAAATAAAGCAAAACTTTGTTAAATATTAAAGTTGTATTAGAAATTTTCTTGAAAATTAAATTCTAAATTAATTTTTTTTTATCAATACTATCTTTCAGATGATCTTCAACAAGAAAGTTTACAACCCCTGAAACAAAAGCGTTTCAGGAGAAGGAAGAGGAGCGAACTGGAACTCCTAAAAGTTGGTTTGCCTCCCTATTTCCAAACTAACATAGCATTATCACCACTTTCTCAAGCCAGCAGCCCACCAACATCACCACAGACAATAGCCTCAGTAAGGCAACAATGTGGGATAGTCCAAGGTGGAAAGAGAGGTTGTCCTAAGAAACAACCTTGCAACCGATTAAGAAACAAGCTAGGAATATTTGTTAGAGGTAAGTTTCTATTTTGATTAGTTGAAGAATTTTTATACTGATTATAGGGTATTGATTTATATAGCATATGTTTGTTACATTTAATTTTTTTTTTAAATCTTTAAAATCATTTTTAGATGAAAGCAAAGTACGGCAGCCACCACGCCCAAAAGTCAGAAGGAGAAGAACCGAGTTAGAGCTTCTTAAGGCAGGCTTGCCTCTTTTCTTTCAGTCTTAAGTATTTATTAATAAAATGAAGTCATAATAAGATTATCCCTAAAAGATAAGAAAATGTGTTATGAATCAGCTTTAAAAACAAATTGATAAGGATTTTTAATAACTAAAAGTGTAAAGTAAAAAAGAAAAAACAAAATATTGATTAAAATTTTATGCAATTTATATTTCACTTAAGCTCATATTCATATGGAACAACTGCATTATTATTTTCATTCTTATTGTCTTAATGTTATATGATTTTTAACATCTTGGATTAAATATGTTTTTGAAAATTATTCACCAGAGGGATAAGAGGGCAAATTTTAATTTATGTTTAACTTTTTGTTGCATTCATCTATGCCTGCAAGCACAGTAAATTTTTTCGTTTAAAAAATTCTTTCTGAATTAATGAATTTCTCATTTAAAAAGAAAGATTAAAATTTTCAAATTATTTCAGTGGATGTCAGCCACTCTTGGAACTGACAAGTGAAAATATTTAATTTATCCCTATTCACCAAGTAACTGAAAGTTCATGAGTAATAAGCAGTACCAATTTTTGACTTCTATTTTAAAGGTTACATTTAAAAAAAATAGGTTGGTTCATCATTAAATTCATAGATGTATTGAAAAAGTTCATGTAAGAATAATCTTGGCTCATTAACATTAGTCATTGATACAGAATGTATTATGTTTCCACATATTTCTTTTCAAAATAATTATTTTTAGAAAATTCATTATATAATTTAGAATATTTGCAAAAGTCTAAACTTAAATATTTCTTTGATGTCCTTAATTTTTAATCTGTATATGAGCAAGAATTGGCAATCAATGATTTTAAATGGAAAGGAAGTTATTGTAACTTGATTAACTGTAACATTTTTTGAATTAAGTCAGGAAGATAAAGTAGTTTATGTAATTAAATTTTTATTCATATTAATATGCTAAATGAGCATATTCTGACTTAAAAATTTGTTATTCGTATTAATTTTTAATTACTTTTAAAGAAATTATCATTGATTTTTAGTCAAAACTATTTAATTTAGTACAAAATGATTTATCATTAATAAAACTTGAAACTAAGCAAGGGAAAATTTTCGTAAATTTACAATAGATTCTTGTATTTAAATATCACATGTAATAAATATTGATAAGTCTGAATTTTAAAATTTTGATTAAAATTTAAGTTTATGTAGCATTACAAATATTTCCTATATTTCTTTTAATTTAGGAGTTCTTATTAAATTTTAAATTCATCTCATACGTTTTATAAAAACTTAAATTTAACATGTTCTATAAAAAAATATTGTGGTACCAAAAATTTCCATATTAAATAGCTCTTTAACATAATAATGAAAGATTACTGATTTTTTATTTTGACAACCATAAACCTTATTAATAGTAGTCAATGAATAAGTTTTCAATAATTTTATTCAAATTTGAATTTTAATTAAAAGTTCTGATGTTTTAATTTTACGATTAAATTTAAATGTAATTTGTTGAAAAAATTTTAATAAATTAGCATCTTTAAATTACTTTAAAAAATTTCTTCTTCAGTTAAGCAGTTATATTCAATGAAATTAATTGTCTGTAAAAGTTGTTAGGAAAATTGTTCACTGGTATGAATAAAATATAAGATCTGACTTTTAATTTAACAGTTTTTATAGAAATAACAGAGAAAGATATTTGCACTTATGGGCAGAATGTAGATTGAAATTACATATATCTTTGTGATACAAATATAAATTTAAACTCCCATAATGCCACCAGGAAAAAGTTTTCAAAACATTTTCTTATATCTAAATGAAATTCATGCAATCTTTTAACGAATACTCTTTTAATTTATAGATAGCAACCAGTGTGAGTAGAAGTCCTAAAAAATATCAATATTCTTTTTAGTACAACAATGAAATGTATTGATGTATACTTCTCAAATTAACCTAAGTAAAATATGTAACCATTATACTGATGCTAAGGCCTTTTAAGAGTTGAAAAAATACTAAATATTTTCTTATTATGTTTATTATCTATTTATGAAATTCTAGAATAGAAATATTCATGGCTTAATGTCTCATGTATTTAATGACGTAGAACTATGGAAAATTATGCCTTCCTATAGAATAAAATTGAAACTTAGTTACAAAATAAGTATACTCATATAAATTCACCCCAAATGAGAACACAAAGAATGAACCAAATGAATATGAAACCTCTTGATATATATTTTAGACTGAAGATATGCTTTGAATTTAAAGATGTGTTTTGCTTTCATTTTTAGATATATCTTGATATTTCTGCATTTTTCTAACTTCATAATGCATTTTTCCAGAAATATTCCAAATTTTTCATGAATTAGAAAGCTTCATCAAAACATAGAGGAATATTAAAAACTGTTGTGTTTGAAAATATTTAATTTAATCAAAGTTAGTGATGAAGAAAATCAATTCATTGAAGGAAAACAAATATTTCCTGCTAATACTTAAATGAAAAGTTAGATTTTAGAAATTTAATAAGCTTGTGCTTCAGAAACAAAGCATAAATAATTGCAACTTACAAATAAATTGAAATTTTAGGTTAACTTTTAGGTTAAAAAGAACTTTTAATAATTTAACACTTGTACAACAATATGTGTTTTTGGATTGGTTCAGTCTTATCTTAAATGGATTCAGTATGTATATTGCGGTTTAAAAATAAAACATGATGTAAAATCTTGGTGTTTTTCTATTGTTAAATGTTATTTTAATGTATAGAAATTCGATAACTAAGTTAAGATAAATATTTTTCTAAGGTATTGTGTTTGCCAAATTAAATTCATGTTAAAATTAGGCGTGCATTGTCTTAGGACTAAGGAAACTTTTAAAGCATGCACTCTCCCACTTTTATAAGAGCCAAATTCAATAAAAGCCCTTTGTTAACCGAATTCAAGAAGGATTTTTCATTTGATTTTGAAAATTTTGCTACAAAATAGTGCGCTATTAGTTCTTTATAGAAAGTCCAAATTGCTGTAAACTATTTACGACGACGAACGAACTTTATTGAATGTTCAGAAAATCAGATCGTAAATGTTGCCAAAGACTCATGACTGCAGTCCGTGTTGGAGAATGTTTAACAATATTTTGAATATTTGAATGGAACTTTAGATCTGTTTTCTTATGGAATGTTTCAGATGGCTTTTCATCAAAACAATGTGTATTGCTTTTTCATAGTGAGCTACATAAACGTATAGCAAAAAATGATACTAAAAACCTCAGCAGTTTTATGTGCTACATGTGTAAATTAATAATCGATCAAAGGAGGAATAAAATCAATATAGTTGAAATGCACTGCTCAAAACAATTCGAAAATATTGTAAGTTCTTCATAAATAATGGTATAGGCATAGTTTTTTGCATTAAATGGAAGAGAGTATATGCAAGTTTTCAATTTGATGTTGAAGACAATGCTTTGACAGCAGTGAGATTTGGCTTTCTTTTCCTCTCTAACTTTCATTAAATTAAATGATCGACATTCAGTAAGCATATTTCTTCCATGAGTGCGATATTTTAGTGAAGTTTATTAACAGAAATTTGGAAATTTGCTTTACGATTACAGGAGGGAAGCAAACGCAATTAGATTTTCACTAATTGTATTATTGAGGACACGGTACTGTTTTTCAGGTGACTGGAAATGTGTACACTGAAGATCAAGGTTAAGTTGTAATCATGCAAGACCATTATTTAATGGCAAGGGTTAGGAAATGTTGAAATATGAATGTAACTCTTTCTCAACAATACCTTCTTTTGGTTACTGGTACCACAGTTTTGACACACTGTCCAAAACCAATTTTATGCTGTTGGGTTGTGTGCTCGCTGAAGATATATTTCATATTAACACCAAGGCATCGTCTTACCCACAGAAAGTGAAGAACATAACATGTGATATAGAGGAGAAATGAATGAAGCAATATTCTTTTCTCTGATGAGTTCCATGGTTTTCTTCATCCTGATAATAGGGATATTTTCATTTGAAGGGAATTTGGCACTAGAAACAATTCTCGTTCATACATGAGTTTTTAATTTGGCAGTGGGAGAATGATATCTTAAGCTAGCATCTCCATTGATAGATACTGATTTCCATAGTATTCGAAATGGCCCCCCATATTATTTCAAATGGCCTGATTGGTCCTGAAATAGGGATGAGGCACATAGACTTAATGTAGTCCTTTATGCTGCTGCAATTGGGGGAGGACTTCATGTCAATGGACAATAATTTGCTGGCAACATCACAATGACTTGGTGAATGATTCCCATTTGAAGGAAGGAATCATATGAATAGAATAGCCAGAGTGTTCTTTGTACATGAACTCAATAGAGTAGGTTTTGGACGTTCTAGACAGACGATTTGCTGCACACCTACTAATTCTGCAAGAAAGGGAAAAGCTCTTATAGAGCATCAACAAAAATTTTCTCTAAATCTAAAATCAGCCCACAACTTTAACATTCTTTAATTGTTTTGAGGACTGTATATAAGCGTAATTTGATTCATGGCAGATGTAAATAATATCTAGCCTTATCTGGGGCTTGCGATCTCTTATTTTGTTGAATGTTACTATCTTGAATTGCGAGTGGTGAACTCAGAGGTACTTGTGACAAATGAGTGAAATGGACAAATGGGCACTTTTTCATAGTCGATAAAACTGCTAAGATGAATATATAGAAATCGCCAGAATATGGCTGAATGTTATTTGATATTTGAAAGTATGTACAATACTTTCAAATATCAAATAACATACTTTAGTGTACAATACTAACTAATAATAATAATAATAATAGTGTAAATATAAAACACTAAAGTATAGATGTACAATACTTTAGTGTTTTATATTTTTAAATGACACAAAATTACTTGCTTAATACTTCAAAAAATTGCACACCATTAGGAATGTGTTGAATGCCCAAAGCAAAATTCTCTGCCTAAATGAGAAATCCTTCTTTTCAGAATTCTGTAAGCAAATCTGTCAGGTAAATATTAAAACTAAGTATTCTGACAGGAATTGAATAATAATTGAAATGAGAACACTGTTGAATTTTGATATTGAGTCAAGACAATCCTCAAGTCCTAAGCTATTAGTTGAATATTATTATGATATCCACAATGTGTAATTTGGTATGTTTGTCTCTCAATGAAAGTTTTTGCATACTAAGGCTAAATTAGACTTGGATCTACAGTGTAGAGTTGACCATCAACCACAACAAACATCCAAAAGCGATGGTAGAAAACAAATTTAGAAATTGTTGAACCTAACACAAATGGGCTTGCTATTTGACTGCCAAATAGGCATATTCATCATGTAAATTATCTTCCAAGGTGTAACTGGTTAGTAAGGTTTGGTGATGCAAAATTTAAGGAGGGAAATCCATCATAAAAATTTTGATTTTAATGAAATAATTTTTTCATAACCCAGACAAAGTTAATATGAGGAAAATAAATATTTTAATGCAGTTATATATTAAAAACCATTGATGAATCTATGTATATGTATGTAATAAATTATATGCTATAAAATTTTTAATAATATAGACTTAAGAAATTAAATAGTAGTTAATAAAACCAACGGCTCTTAAAAGAAGTTCCTTTAATGAGATGGTGTTTTAATACGCTAAAGAAATTTGAAATATTAATATTAGAAAAATCTGAACCACAATGAAAGTTAAAATCTTTGCATATAATTATAATAGAAAAATTACATAACTTTGTCAAACATTTCACAGGATAGGTTTATTCATTTAGAAAAAATAAAATTCTAGTGAAATATGCATGTTATACCTTCTAGAGTATATTTTCAAAAATATTGAGCTGTGTTTTCATGTAGCAAAACAGAAAATTAAAAAATTATATAATTGTTTAAGTATTAAAGTCGGTGGAATTTTATAAAACTAATACAGATAAAAACTGTAAACATAATTTGTCTGATCGCCGACATGACTTCAGAAACAATCCCATAGGAGTGTTTGGGGTAAGAAAAAATCATTTTGCATAAAATTTTAAATTGCAAATTTAGTGGGTGTGGAAAATTTTGTGACAAGTGAATTAATCCAATGGGCTCTTTTATAGAGTTTAGAATCTGCTAAATATTGGTGTGTAAAAATCCCCCTAGTATTGCTGAATGTTATTTGACATCTTATATACACTAAGAGATTCTAGATAAGTCAAACTTATCTAGAATTTCTTAGTGTTTCTGAGAATCTTATAAAATTCTCAAGAATTTCTAGGATATTTTGAATTTTCAAAGGAAATAATGGGTTTGCAATCTTCCGTCACACACCAGAAAGTTCTGTACAATCAAAAAATGTTCCATAATGTTCTAGAATTTACTAGAAAAATAAAATCATTCCTTCAGAGCGGGAATATGTTTCAATTGTAGCATGATTTACTTCCTTGGTTCCAGATATATTAATTATTGTTTTGGAAACTCTTTAGCCTGGTGTTCAATCAAAAGTATAAAACAATGTAACACAATGTAAATTGCAGAGTGAAAAAAATTAAACACAAATAAAATCTAAAGTGTTAAAATTGTGTTAAATATATTATTAAATAGTTTCAGTAATTTGATATTTTTAATGTCTAAAGAATATTTTTCCATTGGTGAATCAAAGCTGAAAGAAAGTCATGAATTGAATCAATCATTGTTTTTGCTGTTTGTCAAATACTTCAAATGAAAGAAAAGCTTTATTATTAAAAATAGGATTTATATTACAATATGCATTGCTATTTCATTTAAGATGGCAGTTTCCTTTAAAATTAGCGTTTGTGGAAAAAAATAAACAAAAGCACACGTTTTAAATTCTGAGTGAGTAATTTTCAGATTTTTTTTTCTGTTATCTAGAATTAAGAAAAAAAAGTATATTAATCTGATAAGATAAAAAATGTAGTTTATGAACAAGTATCTTAAATAAATTTTTTATACAAATGAAAATAACTTTTCATTATTATACTAATCAGATATTCAAATGGGTAAAATTATTTTCATTTAAAAATATTCTAATAATTTTAATAAGAATATATATTTATTTTCATGCTTAGTTCTGTAAGAGTTATTTTCGCTTTGTATTTGATTGAAACTAACTATGTCAGAGAAGTATTCTATGCAATGTTTGACTTCATATTTATATTGATGTAGGATTATTTATTCATAAATGAGTAATGACTTTTATTTTTTAAAATATCAACTGATTAAAGAAAATGTCTTTCAAAATCACATACCATTCATTTGATAATATTCAAAAAATAAATTTTCAATCAATTCCATAGTTAATATATATTCTTATGTCTAATATATAGGCTCAAGTTGCTTCCACGAATAACTGAAACTGCTATGGTTATATCAAATGATAAATTGTTTTAAATGTACATTTCTATTACATATTTTACATTTACAGTAGCCATTCTAAATAACTTAATTAATTCTAAATTCATTAAAAATAACTCTTGCAAGATATAGGAGCTTAAGTTGCTGTTGAAATTTTTTTCCTTCCAATAAATCTTTTCCATAATTTACTAATTCCAGAATGGAAAAGGTATTCTTATGTACAAATTCAATGACATATTTATAAATTCAATGACAAATTTTTCATAAATATATGATTGAGTGCACCTGCAAGAGAAAAATTGATTTTTCTTAGTCTAATTTACTTTGAAGTTTGAATGTTTTTAACTTAAGGTTACTTTAGTATTGGTGTAATTTTAAACAATTTTTTCATTATCTTATTTTTGTTAAACTTTTTGCTTGAATACATTGTAAATAGCATAAAAAAATCACATTTCTTAAAGTATCTCATGGCTGGAGAGAGAACAGAAATTTCTTCTTTAATTTAAATTTTTTTGACATCAGGCCTTGACCATGTAAGATGAAACCATACTTTCAGAAGTATTGTATGAAAAAATAAAGGTAATTGTTCCCTATTAGTTCACTGGCGTCAGGTATGTATATATAGTAAATTGTTTTAGAGTATCTGTAATATAAGATGTAAGGTAAGTAATGTGTATGGTACTATGTTTTGTGGAGGTAAGTTTCTATTTTTTCTACTGCATTTCTTTACTGCATGTATGTGGTGTGAATCGGTAAGTGTTCTTAGTCACAGTTCGCTGGCACCAGGTATTTATGTATAGTGAATACTTTTAGTGTATTTGTAATTAAGTGAGATGGTAAGTAATGTTTATATAGCTGCTTTATGGTGGTAAGTTTGTCTATGTTTTGTAATTAATAATAGTGTATAGTTTGAACTTTCAGTTTCTAAAGTGAATTAATGTTACTCTCCAGCTCATGAGAATTTTAAGTGTGTTTTTTAATTTATTAAACTCTGTGGCATGACAGCCAATGTGGGCTAATGCCTATAGTGCCTAACACTGTTCTCTTGACCGAGAGTGCCTGGGGTGTGAAGCATATATCCCAATTAGGTGGTCAGCCTAATGCAAAACCCCCAGTATTTAGTTCACAATCATGCTTGGTACTCTCTTTATTGATCCACTGAAGGGATGAAAGGTTTTGAATTTATTAGTTTATGTAAAAGTGTTTTCCACAAGTTATTCAGAAAATAAAAGCAACTTAAAAAAATATTTTAACTAAAAAAATGTGTCAAATATATGTATATATTAGGTTATGGACTTATACAAGCCAATTGATATTTGTGTGTAGAAATGCTCATCAAATGAAAGCGGAAAACTGTTGCTAAACATTAAATTTGAGTTTAGACAAAAATTTCTAAGCAATTATTTTATAATATTTCAGTTATCAATAAAATGCAGACTTGTCCCATGCTATATTAATGAAATCTAAGTTATTTACATAGATTATACATTGATTAATAATGATATAAATTTAATTTAATAGTATATAATAGTTATTTCATTTTAGTATTTCTTTTATTTGTTCAAAAACTGATTATTGTCTGCTGTATTAAGAAATTACAGTTTATTTTGGTAGATTAAATAGTAATTATAGAGATCTATGCTAGTTGCGCATAAGATGCTTTAGGTATTTAGTATTATATTTCTTGACTTTCTTCTTGATATGAAGATGACCTATTAGAAAAGATTTCCTCTTTTTATTGAATTAAACTTAGTAATAACATCCAATGGTTGCAACAATGCCATTGTTTAATCATCTGAAATATAATGTTAATGAAAATAAATGGCAATGAATTTTCAACACAACAATAAGAGAAATAACTCCATTTTACAGTAAAACATTGAGTTTTAATATTAAGATTCACCACATTTTCTTTATTAAATTTTATTTTCTTTGTTAAAAAATATTTATCAATCTTGTTTTATTGTATTCAAATAATATAACATTTGAAATTTAACTGTACTTAATCTCTTGACTCAATTAATGAACAATAACACAATATATTCTTTGTTCCGATCTTATATGCTGTTGTAAAAAGTGGAGTGTTGATGTGTTCAAAACATTTCTATAGTACAAATTCAGCATGCTTTTATCAAATGTAAATTATAAAAACGAACCTATAAAAAAGCAATATGTAGAAGTAAACTAAGTCTTAATATTCGCTATGAATTTGTAGTTAAGTAACCCAATAAGATATTTTTATTTTCACTTTTTATGCTGTTCATTCATTATATTATTTTTCAATTCTACTGTAGAAGAAGCTACATATAATTGAGAAGATCAGAAATTATTTGAAGTGAAAGCTACTCAGTATCAAACCTTTATTTTTGGTTCATAACTTCAGTTTTCCTTATTTTGGGGAATTAATGCTAGTATTTGTGGAACTTTAAATATTATCTTAAAAAGCTTGTTAACTATAATATTTTCAATGTTTCTCCCGATGCCATCTTTCTTAACTTACCAAGAAAATAATTTGAGATGGTGTTTTTAATCTCAAATAACACAGAGGATTCCCTCTCACCGTTTTAAGTAGATCTATATGAATTATAAATCATTTTTGTGTTTAAATATTATCTTAAAATATTAGATCCTGGTTTAAGATTTGCATGGAATGAAAGGAAATGTTTATCAAAGTATCAAGCTCAATAGCTTCAAAGCTATCGTTTATTCCTCACTTTTGATTGCAGCGTTTAAAATTAATTGAAGACATAATTGACACCAATTTGTGAACTCAGTAGAAAACAAATTATGTCGTGTGATTTCATTTAAGGGATGTAGCATTTAACTGAGGAATTCTTTACTCCAAAAATAAAACCTGAAGTATGTTTTTTTTCTGAAGTTTCATCAGTGCAAACTACTGGGAGTAGAAAATATATTTACTGCTTCTTATCTCTATTCCTTGAGTATTCCTAAAATGTAATATATTTTGGAAAAAAAAGTAATATATATATTTTTTATTTTTAAAATATGTTTCATTCTCTAAAGCTTTTTCTGTTTTCCTTTTGCTTTCCAAATATGTTGTGTGTCAGAAGTCCATTTTATAAATAAATGAAAATAATCCAGAATTCAATTCAGTAGAACTCCTACTATTCATATCAATTGGGACTGAGCACCATTCAGATAATAAAAATTTGTTTTGTTTGATTTTTCATAAAAGGTTTATTTTAATGATTGTATATTGAAAAGGGAAAAAAAGCTATATATTTCAAACAATAAGAATTTAATGAAAAGGCAACACTTTTACATGTTAAGGAAATTACAAGTGCTGTATTTATTATGTACAGTGCCTTGCTTGCTGAACATCTTGCCAGAGTAAACTATTTCACTTCCTTCATCTATTTTTGGGAAGTCATGTCGTCACCCACTTGACAGTGAGAATTTGCATGTGGTCACATTACGCTCCATCCACTTCAAAGTAGGAAAATGCTTCACTAGCTGACAGTACAGTACCTGCCTCAACTTGGACCTTAAGGGTCGTCTTCTTTCTTAACACTTTCAATAAGTGGACCATCATTTGCAAATTACAATTCAAAGTCTGACTCATAATCCACTCTCCTAAATCTTCAACACTAATTTCTAAACATTCAAGAATTTTCAAAAGAATGTTCTTGAATCCCTAAATTCATCGTTTTGTAAGTGAAAGAAGGTTTTTGAATCAAATCATTTTCATTCTCCACATGTCTCTCTCTCCTTTCTCTTACTTTTCCTTTTCTCCTTTATTATTATTTTTTTTTTCTCTCTTCAGTCAGATTTATTTTTCTGAAATTCTTAAAATGATTCGGATAGATGAGTTCAGATAATTGGACTTTTGAAATTAAAAGGTGATTTCATGCAATCAACATCTCATTTGCTTGTTAGTTAACACATTCACTATTTAATCTTCAATTTGTGATTAAAAAAGACATTGATTTTAAAAATCGCTTAGTGCAGTAAATTACCTTTTCTTAACATAACTTCCAATTCAATAAAATTATGAAAGTTCTGCAAATATTATGCCATATTATTGACCTAAATTTGCCAGGAAACAGCAGTACAGTAGGTACTCTTGTGTTTTAATAAATAATATAAACAGGACCCTGTTTTTCATTTTAAGTGGTAATTCATTTCATTTAAGGTCTTTTGAAATATTTAAGAAGGGAAAATAAATTATTTGGAACAAAGACTGAATCACTTTTTATTTCACCCTTATCTTATTTGATTAATTTTTTCAGCTTTGATTCCCACTGGGAACATTCTTTGAAATGCTGCTAAGTCATAATATAGATTAAAATACTGAAAGTATGTAACATTTTACTTAATACAATTCATTTTAACCCTTTCACTTTTATTTTTTTTTAGTTAAATATTTTTTTCACTGAATTTTTCAAAACAATTTCACTGAAATATTTCTTTGAAAATCGATATCATTGAAATTTTTCACTGATAGTGTTTAAGATGTTTCGTATTCTACCTTAATCCAGGCTAGTGAATTTCTGAAATAATGATTGCATAAGGAAATCAAGAAAGTAAATCATATTGCAATAGAAACCTGTTTTCACTAGAAGGATAATTTAAATTCCTTAGAGTAAATTTTAGGACATCCTCCAACTTTCTGGAACATTTTTTTGTTGTACAGAATTATCTGGTGGGTCATGAAAGATAGCAAACCCAGTATTTCCTTTGAAAATTCAAAATATCTGAGAACATTCTTGAGCATCCTATAATATTCTCATTAACACTGCTTGATCATCAAACATTCTTGATCAGTTTGACATTAAGATACCAAATAACACACATTCAATAGTACTCTCGATATTTGTTATCATATGTAACAGATTCTTAGTATCTACAAAAATACCTATTGACTTCATATACTCTTTTGCTATAATTACTTCCAGACCTACTATTCTTCCCATCCAAAGTGTTGTGTAAAAGGGTTTTTTACACACTCCCATGGGACCATGGAGTGCTTTGGAAGTAATATCTGCAGTCAAATAATGTTTATATTTTTTTACCTGTATTAGTTTTATAAAATTTTACAGACTGTAATACTTAAATAATCATACAATTTTTGAATTTTCTGCTTTGCCACATGAAAACACAGCTCAATATTTTTGAAAATATACTCTAGAAGGTATAACATGCATATTTCACTGGTATTTTATTTTTTCTAAATGAATAAACCTATCCTGTGAAATGTTTGATGAAGTTATGTAATTTTTCTATTATAATTATATGCAAAGATTTTAACTTTCATTGTGTTTCAGATTCTTCTAACATTAATATTTCAAATTCCTGTAGTGTATTAAAAAACCATCTCATTAAAGGAACTTCTTTTAAGAGCTGTTGGTTTTATTAATAACTATTTAATTTCTAAAATTTATATTATTAAAAATTTTATAGCATATAATTTACTATATACATATACATAGATTTATCTATGATTTTTAATATATAATTGCATTAAAATATTTATTTTCCTCATATTAACTTTGTCTGGGTTATAAAAAATTATTTCATTAAAATCAAAATTTTTATGATGGATTTCCTTTCTTAAGTTTTGCATCACCAAACCTTACCAATCAGTTACTCCTTGGAAGGCAATTTACATGATGAATATGCCTATTTGGCAGCCAAATAGCAAGCCCATTTGTGTTAGGTTCAACAATTTGAGAATTTGTTTTCCACCATCAGTCTTGGATGTATGTAGTGGTTCATGGTCAACTTTACACTGTAGATCCATGTCTAATTTAGCCTTAGTATGCAAAAACTTTCATTGAGAGACAAACACACCAAATTACATTATGAATATCATAATAATATTCAACTAACAGCTTAGGACTTGAGGATTATCTTAACACAATGTCAAAATTCTAGTGTTCTCATTTCAATTATTATTTAATTCCTGTCAGAATATTTAGTTTTAATATTTACCCGATAGATTTGCTTAAAGAATTCTGATAAGAAGGATATCTCATTTAAGAAGAGAATTTTGTTGTGTACATTCAACATATTACACCTAATGTTGCACAATTTTTTGAAGCATTAAGCTAGTAATTTTGTATCACTGAAAAAAATAAGAGGAGAAACATGATAAAAAAAATTTCAAGATTCTGTAATGTTTGTTGTAAGTATTTTATATGTTTAAGATATCTTGATTCATGCAGGTGGTGAGAATAATAGAAAAATGGCAAGCATATCAAGAGTAACGAGGAAAATGATAATTTCTTGTAATAAAAAATCTTTAAATCCTTCCTTTTCAGGAAACTTTATAAGATTACTAAGAAAATGTTTAATTGTGGCTGTGAAACAGTTTACCTGTACTATCCTTCACACATATCAACAATAAGTAAGTTTGATTCTGGTTACTGTTTTTCGTTGACAGTCGATTTTCCAAATCCATTTAAATTATTTTCACTTGACTAATTCGCCTTCTCGTGCAAAAATTAATCATTGAGGAAAAATCAAATTGAAACTCACTTGATAATAATATCTAACTTGATAACTGTAGGAAAAATTTCTGTTGACTAGGTCACCTTGTGCAAAGGGGAAAAAAAAAAAAAAACTTACTTGATTGGAATTTTATGTTTTCTTAGCTGTAAGAAATTTCTGATGAGAAACAACTCATTGAATGTACCAACAAATCAGCTTTGGTGAGGAAGTTATCTAGCTTTATTTGAGTACGTTTTACAAAGTATTTATTTTAATTAATTATTAATTTTCAAGAATATTGTGCATTCTTGAATAATGTAGTTAGCAATAATTGATATATAATGTATACGAATACATTTTATGGTTGTCAAAAATTAAACAGTAATCTAATATTTGTAAGAATTTGAATAAAAATTTCAGAATTTTTAAATTATAAATTGATCCGGATATATATATATATATATTTAAATGATAATTTTTCCAACCAATAAAATTATAATTACATAGCCAAATATTATTAACTATCAATTTGATAGTTCTATTAATAACTATGAACTTTTGAATTCTAAATATGTATAAAAAAATTATTGGTTATCAGAGGAATTAGGAAGGAATTTCACATAAGAAAATGTGATTTGTAATTTCTGTAGATTTGAAAAATTTTGAAACTAAGGAATGGTATTTTTACAAAGAGCCTCAGCACTGATAGCTATTCCATTTTTATTTAAATATTGACCGTTTTTAATTAAAAACACACAATTTCTAATGTATGAAAAATTAGCTTAATATTACAAAGAATCATTTATTAGGATGAGCAAATTTTCTTCTTCTTCTTCTTTTTTTTTTTTTTTCCCCTTACACATAAGTTTCAATATCTTTAGTATTTTTTGTAAAATAAGATTAATAATAATTTACTTTTATCATTTATTTATTGATTTTTCTTAAATTACTTTCATAACGTAGCATTGTACATCTTATTCTGAATGTGTTTATTAGCTTTTTGATGTGAGTTTCAAATTCACATTATTTTATACTTAATAAATATTGATTTTTAATAACATTAGTAAAAAGTGTGTCCCATTATCATTACACTTGGATTAGGTTAAACATACATTTTAAATTTAGTTTGAACAAAGCAAATCGTGTAATTTTTAAAATATGAATATAGGAAATCATATCTTTAAGAAATTATGAGTATGTAACTGATATATATCATTAAATAAGCTTTGACAGTCAAAATATTCTTATGATTTAAAGATGTACGACTGAAATAAAATACCCTATATTTTATATGATTGTTTTCAATCTGCTGAACATTTTTAAAGAATGTCTTAGTCAAAAGCATCAATGCTTTCAGTCTTGCCTTTTTCACAGTCATGATTGGTATTGCTGATATATGAAATCCCTTTTTGACTTATATTATGTGGAAAGAGCACATTGGTGTGTTTCCGAATGACTTAAAAGATTTTTATCACTCTGCTCTCACTTAGAAAATTTGTTTACCAGACAAGATCATAGTCTAAAACACTATTTTTAAAATGTTATCAAAATATAATCTTCATTTTGATAAATCTGAGCATTGGGATGTGCCTATCGTCGAAAAAAAGTGGGCATATCACTTGATTTGAAATAAAAAAATTTATTAATTAAAGCATTGCAAACATTTTAAAGATATTTAAAATTTATATGTTTTTAAATGTTATTGTTGCTTTAAAAAATTGTTTTCAATTAATAATTTTTAACTACTGAACATCTTTGTTTTGTTGGATTAAATGTAAAGTTTTTCACAATATTCAGAGGTAACATATGAATGTGAGCTTAATGAAATAGTGTATAAAAAAGAAGTCTTTTTTTTTTTTCCAAAAAAGTACTGTGATGTAAATATGAACAGATTTCAATTTATGCTTTATATTTTAACGATACAATAATTATTTTCTATTTTGTAATAAATGCTTTCATCATATAAAATTGAAAAGTGTGCTATAGTATAAAATATAAATTAAATTTTTTTGACTGAAAAATGTGAAATTCTAGAAAATTTATTTTCACATTTTTATAGTTTTGAAATTGTGTTGCACTTAACAAAGTTATTATAATAAAAGCTGTGTTCATAAAGATATTTCATTACTTGTGTTGATTATAATTGCATTCTTACATGCAAAAATCTTTATTTAAATATGATTATGAATTTGTTTCTGCAAGTTTGTTAATGTCATCAATGTATTTTTAAAAATTTTATTAAATGTCTTGAATTAAGTTCTGATGCTAGAAAATTTACAAACTTGCTCTATTTGTAAAAAATATAAAATAAATGTGTATGATTTTATGGAATATTACTATCCATGGATTTTGCTTTCTGTATACATGAAATTATGTACATTGAAATTGTGGATGCTGTCTGATTGAAAATGTTGCCTAATCAAGAATATAGGGATGTCAATTTTTTTGCTGGCTTGAGGAGAAAATGTGTGAATGAAGTTTGCTATTATTGATGTGGCTGGCTGTACATTACTATTGATGGTTTATTAACAAAATTGTGAATTTGCTTCCTGTCTATTGCAAACTATATTTCCCTATTAAATTTGTATTCTCTAAACATTTTTAAATTACAGATTTAATTTGTTTTCTTATTTTTGTGCTTGTATAAATAGACACAATAATTTCTGTAAATAAATGTAAAATATAAATGTCTGTGTATACATAATAAATGCAAATATATATGTATATATAAATGTATATATTATTTTTCTTATATAAATGGAAATGTCTTGTGTTTTGATAATTTAATAAAATTGTGTTGTTTTTTAATTTCATAATTAGATACGAACACACACGCACTCAGAGAGACAATAATTTTCAACCATCAAAACAAAATCTAAATATTCTTTCTTTTTTTTAAAAAAAAATAATAATTATGCATTTAAAAGAAATTTGAGTAAAAGAAACTTTTGTTCATATTAATGATTTACGGCCGTATTCACCAACCATAGTTAACACACAGTTGAGGATAAAGGGTGATTTAATCCTAAAACATTATTCACCATCGCCAAAAGAGCGAGTAATATGCCAATTTTTTACCCATGAGTAACTCCTTGATTTTGCAGTGTTAAGTGAGAGTAAGCTCCTGTAGTAAACAAAAATAATGGCGGACGTGAATGAACGGTTTTATGAATTTGACGTTGAAGACTTAAAAAATTTTTTGAGTTTATTGAAAGAAGATCAAGAAATATTGTTAAAAATAGGCAAAATGACTAAGAAAATTTAGATAATGTCAATTTTTGAAGTAGATATATACTGAATAAGAACACTGTGGAAACTTTAACTGAGTGCTTAAGTTCGAAACCGGAATCCCATAGTACGCAAAATCAGGCTTTAACACCGACAGAAAAAATATTAATCGCTTTGAGATTTTTTGCCACAGGACATCAGCAGTTAAGCATCGGAGATTTAATCCGATGCAGCCAATCTTCTGTGAGTCGTGCAGTGACTGATGTCACAAGAAGCTTGGCTGAATTACACCCGCAGTACATATATTTACCTGAGAATGAAGGTCAACGAAGAGAAGTACGTAAATTAACTGCACATATAATAACCTAAAAGCGAAAATATGCATTGGAAAAGGGAAATATGCATTTCTTCTTTCCATTTCAATGTCTTTCATGAGAGCTGCATGCATCTCATTTTTATGCTGCATATTTGCTTCATGCTCTGATTCCAAAATGTTCCTTCGCTGCCTCTGCCCCTCTGAAATCTCTTTTGCCACAGCTTCAGAAGCATTAGGCCTTCGCTTTAAACCTTTTTTTCTTAAAAGGGGTGTTCCAGATGGAGTTTTAATGTTTTAATTATCCTCTGTTGAAAATTCCAGAGGTGCAACTGTTTCTGGTACAATCTGAAAAAATATGAAATAAATAACACACAAATAATAATATGTATGAGAAAAGTATCTATGCTACAGCTTGCTTGGTAAGCATTCTTTAGTTGTAAATGAATTATTATGTTAATTATTTTTAAAAAATATTTTTAGCACAATTAAGTACACAGTAATTATGTAAGAAATTAAATTTATATTTTTATATGAAGTTCTTATAGCCATAACAAAGGTATTAATAAAAGACTGTTGGTGATATTAATTATTCGCTGTCGGAAGATATCAAGTTCGAGTCTCGACATAACTGAAGATTTGATTTGTGACCCAAAAGGGGTGAGAAAGCATTAAGTAGGTTGCGGTGTTAATATCTTTCAATGAAATGAATTCTAGCACTAAAATGTCAAGCACTTAGGAATCTGATGTTTCGGCCCTACTTCTAAATGAAACACTACTGACTAGCAATTTTAATTTAATGATTCAGCCCAACTTTAGGTTTGATACAGAGAACAATGTCTCTATCTCACAAAGAACGTTATAAGTTATATATAGCTATTAAGAGAACTGCATTAAAAAGTGGATTCAATGTATTTTACAGTGGTTTCTTATATTTACAGAAGCAAAGAGATAAATATTTTTATAAGTTATTATTTAATATACATTTATATAAAATAATTCGTAAAATTACTTACAATTTCAATATTTGTGTTTTCAACTGATGAATTCTCTACCTGAGGTTCTGAACCCTCCACTACAGTTTCTAAAAGAAAAATCTAAATTTAAATTTCCATCCCTTCATGCACATTATTTTTAAATTGTTTCTTATAAAAGGAATGATTTCTAGTTTAAACTGTAAATAGTTTTACTATAATTTATATCACTCATTTATGGAAACAAAATAAATGTATTTTATATTTTACAATAGATGTATTAAGACTTTAATTATTAAATTTAAACTTGTAAATAATTGTGACATATGAAATAATTATTATAGCTTTTTAACAAACATTTTACACAAACATGAAACATTTACTTTACATACATTATTTGTTAATACTAATGTTAATATTTTTGCTCAAATTTTTTATACATATTTTTATAGTTTACATTTAAATTGACAAAATATTAAGTATTTTATTATAGATTCACAATAGATTACATTGAATATATTTATAATTACACACACATGCCATATAATTAAAAGTATACATTTAATCAAAAGTTTTTCTTTTCAACATATACGTAATATTAAATATAAGTAAGGATTTTTTTTTTTACCTTGACTTGCCGATGTCATTTCTTGATATCTGAAATCCGAATCAAAAACACAATCCAAAGGTTCTGTGACCAAACCAATGTCTTGCCCTCGTTGATCAATTTCAGTCAAAATTAATCTGGCTTTTCCACCACCTGTCTTAAAAATTTCTACTCGATCCGCAGCTTTATGTTGCTGGGATAGTTTTTTTAAATTTTTATATTTATCTCTCAATTGGGAGAGTGTCCTTTTATAAACCTTTGCTACCGCATTGAATTCAAGGAATATTTTCTCCCACGCTTTCTTTTTATTATCATTGCTTATGCAATTAGTTTTTTTACAATTAATTATATCACCATATTCATTCACAATATCCAAAAGGATATTAATTTCATGTGGGGTGAAATTTAATCGTTTTTCCATTTTGGCGAAACGCTCACGATTAATAAAGCGCAGGTAAACAAATATAATCTCACGTGATCTAAATCCCGGCAATCAGAGATCGTCTTACATCTCGTGTACAGATTACTCTTGAGTTGGTTTACTCGGGGAGTAAAGCGAGGGGTAAGTTAACTCTGTGGTAAGCAACTCTCAGATTATCCTGTGATTGGTGAATGCGACTGTTAATGAAACTGAGTTCATTATATTTTACTACATAAAGTACGAAATTGCAAACAACTTTATCGTTTAAATGAATTATAGCAATCATAATATTTTATAATTTAACTAAATGTCTTTTTTATAAAATGGTAACGCTTTTCATTTTAACAGTTACGCGTGTTTGTTCTGAATTACTTAAAAATTTCGGGGTCTAGCTGTAATCATTCATCAAGAGAAGAACGTAGTAACTGAGTGATAATGAAATAAATTTGACATGATAACTAGATTGCACAACATGGTTTCTATTTTAGTAAAAAGCATCGTCCATCGAGAATCCCATCTTTTGTTACCCACCCATAATTATGCATGTGGCTTTCAGACCAATGTGATGTTCGAAGTAAGTCCGCCTTGGTATGCTCCAACAAAGAGTTGCCGATATTTCAGTTTGAGCAACTCCCGTAGACTTAACATTACGTGACGTCACAGCTCAAATTTCATCAATTCGTGCTATTCATCCAATAATGTAGATTTTTTTAACAGCTGCGCAGTTCATTTTTGTACATTATTTTGTTTTCACCATATCTCATGCCAAATGAAAGTTATTGACATTATAAGTTGTCGAAAGCCAGCAGCAACTCGGGCAATTCATATCGCCGATGATTTTAAAAACTGATCAAGTTTTCTTTTTGCCAAGAGGAAATAGTACAAGAAATAGTTCATTTTTGTTGTCATAATTCAGCGTTAAAGAACAATCTTGAAGTTGTCAATTTTTAAACAACAAATTTAGATTTTGAAAGGGCATATTAATTTCAACATAAAATAATTTAACTGCTTATAAACTTGATTACATTTTAACGAATATTTTATAATTCAAATTATTTTGCTTAAATAATTTGAAAGTACTTCCAAATATTTATGCAGATATTCTTAATATATTTTTATACAGTAAAAATGTTATGCAAAATTTAAAACTTCATTATCGAATATAATGAAAAAAATGTCAAAATTTAGTACTATCAAAATATCGTATATTTATTACTTCAAATTATTTTTAACTTAATTTAAATTTTATAAAACTTGAAGCCTAAACACTAAGAAATAACATTTTTATAAAAGATGTTTTTTTTTTTTTCTTCCCGGATTTTGCTGACATTTTTAGTTTTGATAGGTACTTTCAAATATAATTACTTTAAAACCATATTAATATTTAATCTGTAAATTCATTCAGATAGTCGTCTGTCTACTTCCTTAAGTTTTATTTTATACATCACTTCAATGAAATAATTCTAAAGAAAGTACAAAATGTAAAATAATTGGCAAAGTCAACCATTAAATACATGTTTTCATTTCCAAAAAATTATAATAAGGACGGTAATAAGTTTAGTAAATAAATGCAGTAATGTATTGAAGAACTTGTTTTATTTTCTTAATAAATTGTGAAGGTTACAGAAAAGTGAAATAATTAATACATTGCTATATTTCACCTAAATATTTTTAAAAGTAATAAAATTAAAGACAGATATTGATTCAAAGAAAATCTATTTTAGATGTCTATATGAATTAATTAGCATTTTAAAAATTGACTGTAAGCAAAATTCCCAAATAAGAATTTATCATGAAAATCTGGAATCTACAAGTTAAAATAGGGTAACCTGAAATATTTTATCCAGAAAAGCGATCTATTATTAAATCTAGTAAAACAGTTATTTTCTTACAGCAAACCTGAAAGAAATCTCAAGCATTCATTGGACGAATAGAACGAATTGCTGAAATTTGATCTTTGACGTCACGTAATGTTAAGTCTACGGGAGTTGCTCAAACTGAAATATCGGCAACTCTAATGTAATAGGGACTTTACGCTTTTGAGCATGTGAATAAAAGTGACTCATTAATCTTATTAAAATTTAATTGATGCATGTAATGATTGTTATTTCTACTTCAACTATAAAATTTAACTTTAACCTTGATTACATCGTTATTCTTTACTTGATAAATAAATTTTCATTGCGTTAGACTTGCTGTGGTTTTTCTATTGTGTAGAGAAAAGTTTACTTAAAACATTTTGTGTAAATGTTAGTTGTAATTTTATAAATTTTGTGTGTATACTGATAGCAGGAGTGTTTTAGAAGATATTAAAAACAATAGTTTTACAGGGCATCCAATTGTGTGTAGAAAATTCAGAGCATTGGCTGACTTTTATTTCAAGAGATACAAAGTCGCGTTGATCATGATGAAAATGAGAGCACAGATACAGCTGATAAAGCTAATTTGAATACTCTTTTACCTTTGTTTCCTCTCTGATGTATGAAAACAACAAGCTGGCAGCCGAACTGTTAGCCTCCATTGGTTCAACTGTTCATCGGTTCGAATCCCACCTTGGGTTTGCATGTTGTTAGCGGTTCGGAATCCCTCTGAAATTCTAGTTTTTGCTCTAATTAGCCCTCGAGTGCATGAAAGTACCCATTGAACTATAGAAAAACTAAATTGATTTGAAAAAAAAGATATAAAAATATTTATCTTCTTTGTCAGGAAGCGTGGAGCATATGCAGTTGTTATGTACTACATGTTCCACGATTCCTAACAAAGGAAATTAATAAGTAACTTAAGTTATCTACCAATTTTTCTCTGCTTAAATTACTCGTCAAATTTTACTGCAACGAAGTGCTGATGTATTCGCTTTTGTCTCGAGTACACTTTTCACGCATAAACATTTGTAAATTAATTCTGATGTAAGCCTTACACAATTTATCATATTTTAATTTCATGTTGTAATTTTGACTAAAAACATTTACATTTTTAAGAGTGATGTTTCAGCAGAGTGTTAAAGAAACCATTCCACAGAAACATTTTTGCCTTATTCACATCAATGGAGCTTTTACATTTTATTTAATTATTTAAAAATTTTGTGTGTGATTACTTTCGCTATACTTATGTTACTAATATTGTTTGCTCATTTTATATGTTTAATTTGATAATATACAAGCATTTTTTTATTTTAACATTTCTGTAGTTATGAAATGTTGAAAAATAACTTCTTAACATATAAGTTTTTGCGCAGCTTGTACCATTCTAGCCACAAAAACCAGTTAATTTATTTTATTAAACATTTATAAACTGGTAAAATAAAAGAATATTTTAAGCAAAGATTCGTGTTCCATCAGAACATAAATCGAATCGAACTATTTTATCTGATGATTATTAGATAAAATAGATCGGCTCAATTTATGTTCTGGTGAAATAACGAATCAATATATATCAGAATATACTTGTGAAAAATGTTCAACATAATGTGAGTTTACACCTTGCATTTCTCACTCATATATAAGAAAAATTTTTCCTTGCTCCAATTACATTAAAAGCTTTTTCACATTGCTTCAAATGAAGCCAAATAGATTTACAAATGCTTGTGAGCAGTCAATCCTGCTTAGTGGTCGTGGTAGCCTAGTGGTTAGGGTATCGGCCTTCTATCCGGAAGGGTGGGGTTCGATTCCCAATGCCGCCAAAGACCCACCGAGTACATGCGATATACGTGCTCGTAAAATCTGTGGAATCCAAAGCCCTGTGGTCGGTCGTTGAGCAGTTACCATGGATGCAATGGTCTGGAGAAATTTACTCCCCCTTCAGATTAATGCTAAAAATGAGGGATTATATTCTCTGGTGCTGCCATCTATCGGAGGATTTGAAGAGCAAAAGCCGTCTTTTACCTTCATGGTGCTCTGATTAAACGAAAGACTTAAATTCGCATAGCTGAGGCATAGCGAGCTTGGCTTGTCCAAATTTCATCAGTAACAGCAACAATCTGAGGCGCTTAACATAATGTCGAAGTCAATAAATATTTTCTTTTATTCATGGGCATGCATTTGTATAGAAAAAAAAAATAAAACAGAAAATTGCTGCTGATATAACTTTTGCTGAACTTACCTTTCCAACTTACCTCTCTTACTTGGATAATTTAAGATTTGATTAATCTGCATGTCACAAAATTAAAAATGTTTTTTTTCATCCTTCAAATAAATGTAATTGCATCTATTTCAGTAATTATAGTTTTAATGAATGTTAATGATGCTGGAATTTTCTTTTCAGTAATCTAATAGCTTTCCGCGTCAAAACTTTTAATATTAGAAAAGTTATTAAAAAACATTATTCCCAATATTTTTCTTTTGATAGTAAGCATTTTGTCAATACAGCAATAAATGAACGTACAAAAATATTTACAACAATATTTCGAAATATTGTTTCGACTAAATTCTTAAAATTATGAGAAGATATTCTTAATTTAATGATGAAAATTTCATTAGAAATGCATTTCATCTTTTAATAACTCTGCTATATTTATAATGTTAAAAAAAAAAAAAAAAAAATTGGATAGAATCAAAAGTTTGCCCTGCTTCCAAATGCAGACCAGACTATTTTGCACGCAAATTCGAAATTTACTTGACTTTTTTGCATTTTAAGGTGGAATATCGTTCTAAATTGTTAAGATATCTGAAAGCATAACCAATTTGATCTGGATATCGTATTTAATTTGATATAGATATCTCATGTATATCAAATATCCAAGGGATACCTAATATATCCAAAGTATATCCCTTTGCTGTGACCCTTCGGGTGGATATAATGTAAATACTCGGATATTGAGTTGATATTTAAGAGACAAAGAGCTGCTAAATTTCTGAGAGTATAGATGAGAGACAGATAAATTTCTGAGAGTTATCTCTAGTATTTCTTATGGGTTTTTGTAGTTTGGGTGATTATATACACTTCGTCTTCAGACACCTTTTCTTCTCCGAGTTGTTATACTTTTATTAAGATCTAGAGCCTGAATGGAGTTGAGTTCCAGAATTTATGAAATAAAAATTCCTATTTTGAGCTAGGATGCTTGTAATATTTTGGATTTATATTATTTGAAAGATTCCAGCTAAATTTACCCTCGTATGCAAAATATTACCAAAAGACTGTAAAACAAACTCCGCACCACTAAGTCAGTTTACAATGATTTGTCATCTAAAATAAAGTGCTATGTGAATTTAATGCAAAATGTTTTATGTGTATTTTAGTTTTTCTCTTTATGTATTACATGAAGGAGTATATCAACTCAAATTTGGCATTCCAAATTGAAGCTGAATTTTAAATATTAAGGATTTTTCAAGTGTGAATACAATATTCCCCCCCACCCCACCCTGCAGTATTTCTTCCTTAGATACTTTAAGAACTTTTTAAAATTATTATATAAGGATTTTAATATAATTTTTTAAATTTAGTAACAGGAAATAAATTCTCAAAAAAGAATCATTTGTTTTTTAAAAAAATTCTTCGCAGTGTTTGTTTGAAAACAGATAACTTCATTCAAGTTTTTTTTTTTTTCGTTTACAATTGAATAGGTGCTCTGCTTGAATTGATGGTCACAAAGAGTCTAAAAATAATTCATGGGCCTTCCAAACAAGAAATAAAAATTCCAGAATTAGTTATATAACCTTGTTTTTCGATGAAATTTACAGAATTTATATTAAATAGGTTAATAAAAGTGACATTTAATGTAAATGAATATTTACACTTAAATATTATAGTTTAATTGCTTTCTTCGAAATTTTTTATCCTTTTCAAAGCTGATAATTAGCGCGCAAATATATATATATATATATATATATGTGTGTGATGAAAAATCAAGTAAATATATGAATTATATTGTTTCATATTTATTTATACCAAAAATTATTTATGGCAAAGTTGCACATCTTGAAATTTTAAACTAGACTTCTTAAAACTCTGATTTTAATCAGATCAAAACCAATTCAACTGACTAAACATTTAGTAATTTAATCTAGTGAACAATTAAGTGCTTCATTAATTGTTGGTCAATTTAGTAGTAAATAATATATAATTACAATGTATACTATCACATTATGTGATGACAACATATATTCCGGCTATTCATCTAATAAATTTCATTGGATATCAATGTATATATTACATATTTTAGGATTACAATAATAATAATGATCTAACCAAAATTTGTAATTATGTTTTGTGTTAAAAAAAGTATTTACCTCTTGTTTAATTTTGAGTACGTTTTATGCGATTATTGCTTAATACATTCAAGTCGGGATAGCAAAACTAGCAGCAAATAATGATGTAATGTCATAAAACATTCCTCCATATAGTATAATAATCGTATGACATTATCTTCTTCAAAAATTTGCATTTGACTTAAAAGCATTTTCAGTAAACTCTAACAAAATACACATTATAATTTATTTTAAATGATTTATATAATTTGTCATCATATGCGATTTAATTGGTGTATAATACGACACAAAAAAATAAAAACTTTTTTCATGCATAAGAAACAATTGAGTAAAATAATGAAAAATAAAGGTTTTTCTTGATTATTTCGAAAATATATAAAAAAAATCCAACCCATTTTTAATGGTATAAAATAGGTTTAAAATGACAATTTTATTTTATAATATATTAAGGATGGTTCTAATACAATGTTAATTGCTTAAAAAGATTAATTTTTCATTTTTTGCTTTGAAATTTTTAAAGAAACAAACTCTGAAAGAAGTTTTATATTAATTCAACGCGGAAATCCCCAAACATTAAAAACAGATTTTATTTTTTTCACTTACAAACTCATAAATAAGTTATTTGTGCTGAGTAAGCAAAGGAAAAATAAGTAGGAACTAAACCTAAATTGTTTAGATCTCCGGTGTTTATCAACGCTAAATCAGGTATATGAAATTTGTCGTAAAGAAAATCTAATACTAAAATTGGGCGGCACACCTGTCCTATAATCCAGCATGCCAAATTCTGAATTTATTTATTTATTATTATTATTTTTTTGGCAATGAAGAAATGTTGCCAAGATGATGTATTGTGACGTCTCAGGATGACGTAAATAGGCAACCTATAAAATTCTTATAGGTTGCAAAAATAGAATTTTCTGCATAGTTTTTATATAGGTCTCCCTCTGTATGACTTAATAAAAACTAGGTTGCCAGATAAACAAGCAAATACGCAATATATATATATATATATATATATATATATATATATATATATATATATATATATGGAAAACAAAAATTTCTACTCCATTGTTGATAAAGCAAAACGTGTTCTACTTCCATTTGCCCCAATCCGGATTCTCAATTTATGCCGGCACCAAAACTATGTACCAAAACTGTCTAGATGCTGAACCTGACACTTGTCTCCAGCTGACAAGTATTGGGTCCGACTTTTCAAAATTGTGTCATCAGAAGCAACCTCAACCTTCACGTTAAGATTGTCTTTACATTGTTTTGGCATGTGAAAGTGAAACTAAAAGAACGATTTGATAGAAACGAGAAACTTCTGAGGGCTTGAGACAACAAGTGTGTCTCCCTCCCGATGACAAAGCTGGTTAACAGCTAATTTCGATACATGGAAAAGTATATTGTATATGATGGAAACTACTTTGAAAGAATTCAGTAGACAAAGATGTGTTGAGAAACATTTGTAGTGATCTTTGCATGTGTTTTTTCTTGTGATCGAATTTTGTGTGAAAAAGAAGTTTCAATGTGCACACTATTGTCGTCGATTGGATCTTAGAGAAAATTGTACCGAAGACGATTTAGGCCAGGAATGAAGAAACAGAAAAACCTGGCCAAATCATCGAAAAAAGAATAAACATTATCGTTGTAAAACCATACAACATTTACCATCATATTTGCTAGGATTCGTATGGGTAGAATATAACACAGGTTTTTTCAAGGAAGTAAGAACAAAATAAACGGAAAAAACTCGACTCAATCGTCTTATCAGTTTCTGCCAAAATATATATAATCTTGGTCAGTTAAAGATAATTATTTAATTTATAATATCCAAATAATATGTTTGTACTTCTTTTAGTAACTAAGTCTAAAAACAAATCTTCTTAAATAATACATGACGCAAGTGGAAAAATTTTTCCAATGCTCGTCTGTCCTTAGGATGTACCTATTCAGCTCCACAAGAGGTGAAGGTGGTGGATGACTGCCATCATATAAGGAATTTTATGCATTTTTATTACTAAAAATGTATAAAACTCTTTACATATACGATGACAAATATAATACTCACATAAAAAAATAATCACGAAACAATGCAGAAAATTTTTTGAGAGTGAAATCGAATATTAAAAATAGTTAAATTATAGTTTAAAAATTATAAATGAATATAAATTGAAAAAATGTAATTTGAAAAGTGTAAACTTAAGTTTGAGGTGCAAGTAATATGACTGATGATTTAAATACTTCCCTCTAATATCAAAAATAAATAAATTATAATTTAAAAATTAAAAATGAATATAAATTGAAGAACTATAATTTTTGAAACGTGTAAGCTTATGATTGACGATTTAAATTTATAATTCCTATTGTTTATAATTTAAAAAAATTCTTTCAAAGAAAACTTTAACATTCATTTATTTGGTAATTTTTAACAATTTGTCGAAACCTTAATGAGGATAAAATTTATGGTTTTGAAAGTATTTTAACAGTTGAAAATACTGCTTTTTAATTTAAGAAATAAAATTTTAACGGTATTGGAATTTAATGTCTATTGTTAAATAATTCTTCAATTTAGATTTCTGAAAAGCTTTTGTTTGCTATACTTTGTGTTGTGACAGAAAAACCTTTAAACACAATCGTTTCGTAAATTTGAACAATGTTCAGTGACGAGGTCGACACCTGATCACTCTAATCGTCGTCATCAGTTACCTTTAAAGAACCAATAATAATAATTCTTCAGGTTACTTTCAAATTATCCTCAAATTTTACTTATTGGCATTAATATCTATTTCTTAATTTGTATCTTTTGTGAAAAACTTCGTGTGATTTCAAGTTTTGTCAGCTTATTTATCGTTCTTAATCACACGGCTATCATAAGCATTTAAACTTGTTCACAATATGATTAATCATTATTTTTACTTGTCTTTAATCATGATTTAGCTCGCAAGTATTGCTTAAAATTATTAATCATTTAAAATAAAATCTAACAAAAAGGTGAAATTGTCGTAAAAGAATAAATACTCAGTTGATGGAACAACGAAATTAAGCTGTCGTCCAAGGGAGAACTGGTTTCTGTCGAACTTCACACTATTAAAGGCCTCGTGGCAGAAATGTTTTACTGTCTTTAGTAGTTCACAAAATTTTTTTAAAGATTTTTATCAAAATTAAAGCACTTATTTGTATAGCAGTACAATTTATTGAAAGACTTCATTATTATTAAAATACTTGCCTTTTTAAAGAGAATTTGTAACTGCTGTTAATCGCAGGAGGTTTGTTTTTCCAAATGATTGCTGTGAATAAAATTCAACTAACTACATTCAACTTCTTTTAAATATAATATATCACTAATGTTCAAAGAAATTATGCTGAATTGTTTACATTAAATTTATGTGTGTGTGCTTGTTAAATATAGACTTAATAATGTACTTGTAACTTCAATATTAAAATCATTTTCCCGTTGCCTACTTATTTAAAATCTTTGAAGCTAATTTCTTAAAAGTCACAGAATTTATTTCATGAACAAAAACTATTTATTAATTCACTGAAGGCAAAACTAGATCCCAAAGAAGATAATTTAAAAGATATAATACGATTACAATATTTATTTATCAAATGTTGAACACTCCTGGGTACTTTATGTTAAAGATTCTCTGTTAATAAAGTAGCACAATGATTGCATTATAAGCGTTTAAAAAATAAAACCAACATTGCAGTTGAAACAATATTTTAAAATTACAAGGTTGATGACCTTTTTTTAGAGAAAATGCCAATTGAAATAAAAAATCGGTAAAGTAAAAAGAACAAAATTAATTTGAAAATTATTTATGAATTGGTTTTGTATAATTAATACTGAAATTAACAATTTGTTTCCTGCTATTTAACACAGATCAGTATCGCGAACTAGTGAACCTCTTTTCACCATACCAATCTTTTCAAAAGTTACTAGATGACTTCATTATTTTGAAAAGTTGGAAAATCGGCTGATTTTATTTTTATGATCCTAAATTTATATAAAATAGTTTTCTTCTTTTTTTTTTTTTTAAGGATAAATATCATTTAGTAAGAAATCATAAACTTACTCTTTTTTAAAAATTTAAAAAAAACGGAAAGAACCTGAAAACTGAACTATAGTATTTACAAAGCAGGAATGCGCGAGTCGGCTTTTTGCTGGATATTTCTAAAACCTACACCAAAAGAGCTCCTAAAATTTATCGAAGAATTAATGAACTTCTTTTAATAGAAAGTACTGTCGGATTTTCTGTATTTATTTCCAAATCAGAACCTTATTTAAGGTAGAAATCTACATTCAAAATCGAACACACTCACTAGACAGGCAGAGCATGAAATTTGTCAGCGGGTTCTATGACTTCTAGCAAAAATGTTTTCATAGCAAATATTTGCGTTTTCATTGCGTCGCTTTTGCGCCTCACAAGAGGGAAAATTCTCAAGCACACACCGGATGTATGCGCATGCACAGAATGTAAAAAGGGTCAATATTTATTTACTGTTATATTTATATCCTAGCATCAAGCTTAACGTTTATTTAACACTTTCTGCTCGACCGCATCAAGCATTGAACCCTCTACCTTTTGAGCTAGAGAGTACCCTAAGCCCTTACTTAATAGTGTAATCTCTCTTTGCTTAAATTTCTTTATTTTTTCCAATTCTTAAAAATAAGTTACATTTTTATATCAGTTTCTAATGAATGAAAAAAAAAACAATTTCCATCATTTCTTTGCTGCTAATCATTATTTTAAAGGGAAGAATTATAATAATTTTATAATTCTTCCCTTTGAAATAATTTAAGAGTTAGGTTAATATAGCAGTTTTCAAGACTAAATGAATATTCTAATTCAAAGAATGTTGAGAAGAAAATCTTTAATTGGAATAATTATCCGCAAGTATTGGGCATCTTCTATTTTACAATATTTTTTAAAAGGCGTAAGTTGCCTTTCTGAATACATAAATTTAAATGCACGTTAGAATTCGTAATAATGAGTCTGGAGACTGGAGGTGAATGCAACTGTGGCTGTCTTGTAGAGCAGCCATTTCTTCACAATCTTTGCAGTGTGCTTAGAATCATTGTCTTGTTGGAACGCTAACTTGCTTCCAAGTCCAAATTTTCTAACTGATGCATGTAGGTTGCTTGGAAAATCTTCAGATATCCAGAACGATCCAAAGAACCCTCGATAAAAACCAAATTGCCAACTCCCAGCTGCTGCCATGACATCCCAAACCATCACACTGCCTCTACCGTGTTTTACGGTGGAAATCAAATTCTCGGGGTTCATTTCTGTGTTTTTTTTTTCCTCCAAACTTTTCCTTGCCCATCTCTACCAAAAACGTTGAACTTGCTCTCATCAGTGAACAAAACTGTTTTCAGAACTCAAAATCCTTGTGTCAATATGTGCAGAAGCAAAGGAAAGTCTTTTCTTTCGGTTTACAGATGATACGAATCGTTTCCTTCTGTGAACTCTGCCATAGCCGGCCGATCGAAAAATTTTACGAACATTTTCTGGGTGTACCTGCTTTCCAATTTGATCAGCTTATTTTGAGGCACTAATTTTTGGACTTTTCTTACTATGGTTCATGCTTCTCGATCATTGAGCTTCCTTGGACGATCACATCAAGATTTGCTCAGCACATGCCCGCGTTTAACAAAATTTCTGTAGATTGTTTGCACTGTTGACCAACTTTTGCTTACAATTTCGGACACATTTCAACTTTACTACCAAATTTTGAAGTTGTATGAGGTCTCCTTTCCCTGGCTCATTTTAAAGCAATTCTCGCAATTGTAATATATATATATATATCATGGAAAATATTATCGATCAACTAACTACAAAAGTGCCACCTTAAGCTTAAGTAACCTTCAACAAATCTTCATATGTAAATTTTCTCTCCTCAACCAATCGTGTTTGCACTTTTGTGACGCGCTAATTTTTACATATTCACAAAATTTTGCAGTAAATGATAGTTTGCAACTTTTTAATTGTATGAATTAGTTTTTAGCGAAAAAGGAAATATTTATTCGATTTTGCAAATTGAAATATAACTCGGTTTTGGAATGTGTCCTTTTTTAAGGTAGACTGTAGACTTTTGTGACTGACTGTGAAAGAATGTGTTAATATGTAACTTTGTGACAAGGTTAAAATATGCGAAATCTTTATTTAATTTGTTTAAAAATTTGGCTTACAATTAGAAGGGATTGAATAAGTAATAAATGGGATGTTATTTTTTTAAAACGATTTTAGTATTTTAAACAATTTTACAATGATTTTTATACGCAGTTCTTTCACTTTTGATATAGTTACATTTTATTAAAATTAGATATATTTTGTTAAGCGAATATTTAATCCTTGTGATCTCTCAGGTTTTAATTAATTTCACAACATATGTAATTTTAGATAATAAATAACTTGTACCTAGAATTATCATTTTAAATGCATATATGATTTATAAATGATTAACAAAATATGGGGACAGCAGAACTGTCGATCGGGTACTGATAATGAGCCTTAGATATCCTCGAATTCCCAATCCGTATCCAAAAAATAAAATTCTTCACTATTTGAATTAGAATGTTCGTAAACTGGTATTATTTTCACATATTCACGCAACTAACTATAATTTTGATTCAAACTTTCACTAAATTTACATTTTGGTATAAAATTGGCAAATATTGAAATACATCAAAAATTGCCAATTTCAGAAAAACTATTAAAAATATTCCCTTAAATATGTAAGAAATGCATGTCTGTTTCAGAGACATAATACGATTTCACCATAAACTTACGATCAAATTAAAAAAAATATTTGAATTCAGTAATCACAAACATTTTTCTATTTAAGAAAAATAGCAGAGAACATGTTAAAGTATTTAATATCTTAATTGTGAAGTTCAAAATTATTTTAATAATTTTTTTTGTAGAATACCAGATATTTTAAGCTAATATTTTGTAAATATAACTTAAAATAATGGAATAAATGTTAAAGTTTCCAATAAATTCCGGAAAAAATTAAATTTCCTTTAAAAAAAAATACTTTCATTTACGAATTTAACGATTACCTTTTAAGTATTAAGCTTTGTTTCTCATAAACTTCAGTATCACACAGCATTGCATTAAAGATATTTTTACCTTCTTGAAGCAGAATATTTATAATATAAGCACTTACTATTTTTTTTGTCCCTTTCAAAAACAAAGTTCAATGACTTAATATTATGATATATATCTATATTTTTAACTAGTTAACTTTAATGCAAAATTAATACTGTCAAACTAGATAAAGTATTTCTGGTTAGTGAATTTATGCTTACAAAATTACATTTTGTGAATATACTGAATTTCGTAAAAATTTGATTAATCAAATCAGAAGTAGCTAAATATTTTTATTTTATAACCATCAAAAGAAGGAAGTTAACTCATTATTGTACTAAAGTACTTTTTTAAAAACCTTTCTCTAAAATTACTGCTCTTAATGATTTGCATGTCAAAGCAGTTATAATTCTGTAAAGGGAAAAATATTTAATGGAGGACTAACTTGAATGTGATATTGACAAGTTCTATATTAAGTATTCAATTATTAGAATATTATTGTAAACAAAAGAGTTAAGATTTCCTTGATTTTATATTTTTGCCATTCTCGTTATGAAAAACAAATTTTCATATACGAGACATTCATTTTAATATTTGTGCAAAACAATTTAAAAAATACTAAAAGATATATAATAGATGTTCTTGAAAGGAGTGTATTTTTTTACATAATTAGAAATGGAAATCTTTCAGTACGAGAAATATGAAAAATTTGCATTCAAAATGTTTCACCAAAATTTCATCTGTTGTCAGTAGCTTATTTTACTCTAAAGTCTATTGTTAGGCAATTAAGTTATAGCTTTTTCATTTTTCAAAATTATTAAAAATATACAATATCCAGATTCTTCAATTTGTTTGTATTAAAAGCAACAGAACCGTTTCTTTTAATGATTTTGAAAAGTACCTGCAATGATCACCAATTAAACACCAAATTAACTAATTATTACAGCTATTTAAAATCATTTTTATCTGGGGAATTAAAAAAAATTCTGAATTTTAATAAAAAGAAAGAATTGTGATTATATATATCTCAATCATTTCTTTACATATATATGTAGCAAAATGATATTTTAAACAGAAAAACTGCTTAGAAATACCCTGATAATAATTTACAAAATAATTGAATAAAATTCATATTTAATATAATAAAAAATTATAATAGATACTTGAAGAAATTTTACAGAAGTACATTCACAAAGCAAACTATGAACACTAGTAGGTTTCTTCAGCTGACAGTAATTGATGGACTTCCCTGCTGTAAGTCATTAGAATGTGATTATTGTGAGGTGGTCCAGGGTAAAGCAGAAATGCGTCTCATCAAGAATTAGAGGCTTTTGTGTTCCTGGCAAGTGCTAAAGGAAGAAAAACTTGCATTGCAGTGGAAGCCAAAACTCTGTCGCCACTGTGAAGCAAAAATGAAGCACTTTCTTAACAGAACCCCAAATGGTTAAGGGGTTAATTGCTTCTAAAATCATAATGGAAATTAAATAAACTTTGTTTTATTAAGCATTTAAAAATTTCTTTGCAAATAAGTGAGAAATTCTTTCTTTTTGTACTTTTCACTAACACATTTCAATATATAGTAAAAGTATTCATATAATGGTGTAAAAATTGTAATCTTTGAAAATAAAAGTATCAGCATTAATAATAACGAAAGAAAGTACTGTATTGCACAAGATTCACAAAGGCATTTAATCATGTGACCGACCAGAGAGTGGCACGACTTCAATCATAATTTGAGTTACTTTTAGAACAGAAATTTTTCTAATAGGTCACCGGTAAATATAACTTTCTGATTACCTGGTTAAGTAGCCCACCACTGGTAAACATATAGGACAGGTTTACATCTCAATCAAGGTTAGTGAAGATGGGGCAAGTAGTAAACATATCACCATTAATGTCATGGGGCTCTTGAATAGTAATGTCATGGGGCTCTTGAATTTTTTGTTTATAGTGTCTAAAGAGAAACAGACAATACTTTTCCGGAAATAAATTTGATAATCATATAAACCAAGAAAAGCAGTTTTATGGCTTTATTCTTCAAATGAAAGTTTCTAGAGAAACTTCTTGGTAAGAAAAATGTGGAATGACAACAGAGCAAATTTTGTTTCCCATTTTCAGTAAGAAAATTTTAACTTACAACTTCTCAAGTTATAAAGAGAGAGAGAGAGGTTGGCTGGTTGGGTTTTATGGCACAAGGCCCAAAGAAGGACAAGCTGTGCTAAGAGAGAGAGGTTTAAATTTTATAGTCCAAATTAATTGTAATGAATGTAATTTTATTTTAGAGATTTAATTGATATGGATAGGTAAAATGGATTAAATTAGCAATTGGAAACTTGTAATTTGTTTTTGCAACTTTCAATTGTTTGTTAATTTATACAGGTGATTGATGTTTTTAGAATCTAAAATAGACATATATATATATATATATATATATATATATATATATATATATATATATATATATATATATATATATATATATATATATATATATATAAACTAAAGTTTTTGAATTTGCAATTAAATTACTGTACAGTTTTTGAGAAACTGTTAAACTATATATTTCATTATATAAAATTAACCTTGTTAAATGCATAGAGAGTAAATAAATTATTTTTCATTATACATATAATATAAAAATTAAATACATTTGTTAAAAGTTTTATTTATGAAATATTGATAGAAATAAAAATGTACAATAAATTCTGGGAACATAACTGATGTTACATCAAAAATAATTAAGTTCAAAATTTTTGATATTGCATTTTTCAACAGAGCTATTTTGGACAGCAGTGAATATTTACAAATGAAATATAGTATATACAAATCCATGATTTCACATTTATATTTTAGGAAATATTTACAAATCTTATGCTGTCTTTAAAGATTACCCTAGAATTGGAGCAACTATGGAATCAGGGAATAAACTATGATAGTTAACGACAGGCACATATGCAGCAGTGATGACCCGACCTGCAAATGAAAAAAAAAAAAATTCAAGTTTAAAATGAGCAGTAATGATCAGAATGTAAACATAGTTGAAAATACTAAGGCATAAATTTAAATATATGAACTTTAGAAGTATAGAAAAGATCTGCACTTAGCATTATTAGATGTTGCAAGATTTCATATCAACATTACATTAAAGCTTAATTTATACTTATGAATAAGAAAAATACTTGTAAAATGATTGAATTATAGCAAGGATCCCCTTAAACCCAAGGAACCGGCCAGAAATAGGGACCACTTTGCTGCCGAGGCATTGGCGGCTCTGGTGCACCTGTGTGCCCGGCTTATTGCAAAATATTTCATATGCAATATTTTTTTGAAATAATCAAATTTTGAAACAAAATGATGATTAACTTCATAGTGCTACAAATTTCTAGTACATATCTTGCAAAATTAGAATATTTAAATCAGAAATATATGGGCTCATAATTAAAAATTTATAAAATATTGATAATAAAGGTAATTATCAAGTATAACACTGCAAAAGAACTTAAAACAAATTATACATGTAAATTTGGCTTTTATTACACAATTTTTATTCAACATAAATTGTTCATCTTAATTGCAGTTTATATTTACATGGATCTCAAACATAAGTTTCTTTAATGTTTAAATCTAGCATTTAGCATCAATATGTTTTAATGTTAGAAAAATAAAAAGTAGATATGGCAGACGCTTGATTTAATGGCTCAGAGAGACAAGCAAAACTCATAATAGAAAAATAATGTATGAGATTATTTAATACCTAATTTCTTACAATGAATAAAATATTAAAATAAAAAATATTCTAAATATTAATTTAGAGCCTCAAACTGTGCCTGGATTAAACTTTTTTTGCTAAATAAACAAGTGACACATTGAAATCTTATGTTCAGTTTAATAGCAAAACAGTTGTATTTCTCTAATTCTTCTCAGGAAGGGCTCATTTCTAGTTTAGAATGTTTTGCTTCCTTACAATATTTTCGAGTGGGAAAACTGGTACTATTTCCCATTTCAAAGTCTATTTTTCCGAGTTTTTTAAATGTTTCAGATGCTATTCTAATTCGGAATTCCATATATTTATTCAATATTTTTCGATAACTTTTTAAAAAAAAAAGAATTTAAAATTCAACCGTGACAAATCTTTAACAAAACCACCTCAATTTCCCTCAACAAAAGTAGCTTTATAAATTAATAGTTCAATGAAAAGAAACTGCAGAACAAGAGGGTGCAAATATTTCTACCTTTTCTGTGTTCTTACATATGGGGAGCAGACTGGCACAGTACTATCCCATCAAATGCATGACATCTATTTATTTTTGACTATTGATCCTATAATGCAATGCCTTACTCATTGTTTAAAAATGAATCAAGTTCTCAGGGGGTTATATAAAAATGAAATCAAATTTTTAAATAAAAAATTTTTAAATCAAATTTTTAATAAATTTTTAAATCATAAAAATAAAAGGATAGAAAAACTGAAAAGAAAATTATTTGTCAGAAACAAAAGTTTTCAAAAAAGATTTTTAAAATTTCAGTTTATAAATGAGAGTTAAATGTTATAAGTGTTGGGTAGGGACTAGCCGTCAGTTGGTAAAATTGTGCCTGTTCCTAAAAATGAGTATCTACTGCATTTTAAAAATTATGACATTTGTAAGTATGCAAATAAGATTTCACACCTGGCAATATTTATGTCCATAATCTTAGCAAAAATGCAGCTTCTAATTTGACTTTTCAAATAAAAGAATTTAAAAAACTATTAACAGGAGAAAAAGAACAAGCACATTCCTAAGTGTTTGCAATTTTTATAAGGATTTTAATAGAGAAGCAATATTTTGAAATACTATATAAAAAAGTAATTTATAGTCATTAATATGGTTGCTTTGAATTTCTAACTTTTACAGCAACAGATATTGTGTGTGTGAAGTAGCTGTTTCAACTGAAATACTTCCCATTTAGAGCTTTTTATAAATATAAGACTGTCAATTGTCAATCAACTACTTAATTTTATAGAAAAATCACAACACCTTTTTCAGTAGCTAAATAAATTAAATGGCAAGCAAATATATTAGGATAGAACAACTAGAATTTTGCTCTATTTTTTCCTCTTTCATTATCACAAAAACAGAAAGCAATGTAATTACTTAATGGAAAAACAAAAATTAGTTTATTAAGGTTAATAACATTCAACAAATCATACATTTCTATGCAGCTAGCGAATTTGAATAGTTTGAATTTTTTCATATAATAGGGTACAGTTTACAGTCTTAACTATTAATAAAAATCAAAACAAGCTGTCTTAAGTGAGGAATTTTCTTTTTGTGCCATTTCTCCTATGATTGGATACAAATAGTTAAAAATGGAACAATCAAATATTTTCAAGCCTGATTTGTGTGAGCAACTTACAGAAAAATTAAACTTTACCAAAGTCTTTCTGAGAGATAATTAGGCTTTATAATTTTACACTTAGCACAAGCAAAGTTGGAAAGTTAACATACAGTGAATAAAATGCAAATATATCAGAACTTATACATATTTCTAAGAATCAAAATTTCTGAAGAGGTATTGACATTCATGTTAAATGTTTTCTTGTTTTATTTTAAGAATTACTCTTAAGCAATATGCATATGCAACATTTTCCAATTATATTTGTAAATAGAAATAAATTAGAAAAATCATGAATATTTTAAAATTAAGTAAGAATTATTTTTAATGATTTCTAAAACCTTCATTGATTTCACAACAGAAAATATTTTATTTAAATAACCACAATTTTTTACATTATTGAATTAAACATTATATAAAATGGATAATTTTAGAGTTTTTAAACATCTTCATTAGATTTCTATCGATTAATTTATTGAGTATTTTAAGATGTGTATAACAATCTCTTTTTAAATAAATGTACTTATTCAAAACTAAATATAAACTACTATTGTATAAAGTTTTCAGAATGTTTTTTCTCCCCAATTATTTAATAAAATCAATTCTAAATTTTTTCTCTGTTCATTTTTCTTGGTTATTTACACAGTAGAAAACAAATGCATTAATGTAAAAATTCCAGTGCCAATTCACAATCTTCAAGGACTGTTAAATATATATATTCCAAATTCAAGAAGTTGAACAAGAATTGATCCATTGCTTTTCCGTATGATTTATTAAGTTTCCTAGTGGACATAGCAAAATATCAGCTTTAAAATATATATATATAAACAATACTGATGCACCTCAAAATTAGAAATAAAATAGAAGGGTGGGATGTTTCTTCCTACACATTACTCAGTAGATTTTGCCAAATGATCAAAATTTCATAGAAAGAAATTCCAAGTTCATGTCCAAGAAATATTTTGGCTACTTATAAAATAACTCTGTAAATATTTAACATACACTAGGAAGATCTAAAGATTCCAAGAAATTTTAGTTTTCATTAATACTTTAAACAAAATTAAAGAAATAAAAGTAATTAGATAAGTATCCATACAGTAGATGAATTCAAATAATAAAGTATATATTCAAGTCAATAAAATACTACAAAAGAATTTTCAGACTCAAAATTAACAATTTAAAATCAAGGTTTGGTTGGTTGGTTGGTTTGGTTTGTTTGTCGATCAACGGTGATTTTTTGCTCACGAGGGCTAATTAGACCGGGACCTACGGTTTAAAGTGGATTCCGAACCACTACAAACATCCATACCCAAGGTGGGATTCGAACCCACAAACTGTTGAACCGAAGGCAAGAGCGCTAACCATTCGGCTGCCAGCTCGGCAATTTAAAATCAATCTGAAATTTGAGGACAAAGGTGTGCACTTTAAAAAAGCAACTTAAATTTACCATTCACAGAATGAAGGTGTTTAATTTGAGCATGAAAGAATGAAAGCATTAAAAAATGCTAATTAAAGATAGAAAATTGTTACTTACCCGCAAACCATCGACCATGCAATGCTGTTACAGATGCAACTGCAGCAGAAATTGAAGGGCATTTAACATAAACATTGCCCAATGGAGATAATTTGTCCACATAAACATGCATAGCACCACCATGTTTTTTGCATTCTTCTATTACATCATTCCGAATTTCTTCGTCCCAATTGGGATTGGTTTCTCTGAAAATAAATTGAATACATTAATATTACTATAAGAATTCAAAATTGCTGGGTAAACTACGAATTCATAAAAAGAAATAACATTAAATAAAATTTTAATAAATGATAAGGTGATGAGCTCAAATTTTCAAATGATTTTTATTCATTACCAATTAAAAATAATTATTCACATTAAAAGTAAAATAAATGTAAATAAAAATTACACTATTTCCTTTAGAGATAATTTGCATCTTAAAAAATTTAACATGCATAAGACATGTGAAATGTATTCTTGTACATGACATGTAAGCAAGCACTTCATGTACAAGGAATGCATTTCAAACATGAACTTCCTTTCTTATCATAATTTAAATAATTATTGTTATTTGTACACTTAAAACTAAAAATGATGCAGTACAATTCAATACAACATTTACCATAGCATTTTTTTTTTATTTTAATATTTAACTCTGATCAAAGAAAAGTTAAAGAATACAATGACAAATATATATATATATAATATATATATCGGAAATTTTTTTCTTCAGAAAATTAAGATAAGGCTGTTTTTATAATACCGTAAAAACTTCATTAAAAATGAGATACTCCTGAGTAAACAATGGAGCTATTTCAAAATAACTTTATGTTGCATATAAATATATATTTTCACTAACTTAATCTTTCTTGAGCTTCAAAGTGAAATTGAGATTTCATTAACATTTGATTAAGTTAAGATTAAAAGTTATAATACAATAAATATTTTAACTTTAAATCTTAATAATTACTTTTCCCAAATCTGCATAAATTGGAGGGAAAAAAAAAATAACTATTCAATTTATTAAGCTCAGATATAGTTCTAGCTGTGAAAATTGTAGAACTAGTAAACATGCCTTCAGCTTAAAATATTACATAAACTTACGTAGCAGGATCAAACATATTAGATAAAAGGAAGCATTGAGTCGCAATGGCCGGAGTTGTTTGTTGAGGAGTTACAATTCCTTGAGACATCTGTAGAGCAGATACAGCGGCAGCAGGTATATTTAAATCAGTACCTAAAATAAATTATGTATATATATAGCAATAAAAACAAGATTTTTTATTATTTCAGAACACATTTGTATCTTTCAATATATAAAGACCATTTAAGTTTTGGCTATACAATTTCTAAAATAAAACAGAGCTTTATCATACTTCCACTTAGTAGAGTTAAAAACCTGTACACATTTAAATTCATTTAATTATTTAATCTGAGATTTCATTTTCTGTATAGAAATAAAAAAAATTAATTAGACATATAATTTAATAAAAAAAATTCACATTTCTGTTAGTAAGTGAATAATATCAACTGTGTGTAACAGTTCAAAACACTAAAATTATGGATATTTATTGGTTTTGAAGCAAAAGGAATGTATTGCTACAATATTTTATTCAAATTACATTAGAAAACATTGAAAATAAACAATTTAATTACCTTCAGCAAGTTTTGCCATCAGTTGCAACCTTCCAGTAGCACCCAAATCAATACCAGTTCGATCCAACTCATCACTATCTAAAAAGGATGGACCTTGAGCAATATCAGTTCTTTCAGTTACATGACCAACTTTCATCGGTCTGCCAGCAAGTTCAAAGCCATTAAGTTGTTCTAAAGCTTTTTTAGCATCTTCAGAATCATAATACTAAAAAAAAAAAAAAAAAAAAAAAAAAAATTTTTTTGCATTATAAAAATTAATTTGTGAGAAGAGAAAATACAATGAAAAAACTTTTGGTAATATATTAAAAACAAATTCAATAGGTTTACATAAATATTTGCAAAATAATTTTACTTACACTAATAAAACCGTATCCTTTCGACCTGCCTGTTTCAGTATCCTTAATTAACTCAATTCTTTCAATCTAAAATCAAAAGTGTAATTTTATTTACAAGTAAATGTATCTATTTGCAAATAAAATTGCATTTCAATGTGGATATATATACACACACGTGATATAAATTTCTCTACATTTTCATACAACAAACAAAAGCCATACCTTTCCGAAAGGTTCAAATATTCCTCGTAACATTTCTTCAGTAATATTGAAATGAAGTGATCCAACATAAAGCCTCATTGGTCCAACTGTTCCTTTTATCATTGAACTTGAACTAGCAGCAACTCTATTTTTCTCAGCTTGTGATAACTGCACATGAATTTTGTAGCCCATGAGTTCAGTATCATTAAGAGCTAATGCCTGCAAAGAATATTTACTATATAAGCAACTGAAACTCACAATTTACTTCAAGAATAATCAAGAAAATTTTAAGAATTTTATGTAAAAATCTTTTGGATAATGTCTTAGAAAATATATTAAAGCATTTTTATTCTTTCAGGAATTAGTATTTATAACAATTGTCAATCTACATAACTGCAGCAACCAAATTTTTAAAATTAATTTTACTTTAATATAATTAAATGTGCCAGAACTCAAAGTTAAAGACAAGTTCTAAATATTGAGGTTTCTTCAAAGACATTAATATAATTTTAAGAATGCTAGATTTAACATAAACATACACACGATTCATACTTAGAACAAATGCTTACTAGAGGCACAGAATCCACACTTGCAAATTCAACATAAGCAATGCCTTTTGATCTTCTAGTTTTATTGTCCATGATGATTTTAACATCTCTAACCTAAATACAAATATTAAGATTTTGAAAAATATTCAACAGAAATACTATATAATTATTAATAGAAATTTAGCTTACAGGTCCCACAGATGAAAAGAATTCTTCCAAGTCACGAGCTCGTACTTTTTGTGACAATCGCATGCAAAATATTGTTCGTAAATCCCTGTCTTCTGGACTAATATCGTCATTAGGTAGGCTACAATACAAGAGAAAAGAATTACTGTACTGAATTCTATCAATTAACATTTTAGAACAAAAGATTTTAAAACAGAAAAGAACAATAAATCTTAATTTTATACTGAAATAACCACTCCTTACCTTCAAAGGAAAACTTACACAAGATTAGTTTTTCAGTGCCACTGGTTTTCATTTAAATTCAGGAGTTTTAGGATTTATTTTAAAAAATAAGAACATTTCAAGATACACAACACACACACACATATATATAATCTTAGGACAATTGACCCTTGCAAATATGTTGATCACAGCAAGAGTCAAATTACAGTTGCACCCAAACTTTATATTTCTTTATCAGTTTATTAGAAGGAAAATACCATTTATATGAAACAGTTACTAAGCTAGCATATTGCAACCTTGGGTTTATTTGACAAGGATAGTTTGATTCATATGTAAGATCGTGGTACTTTCTTTGAAATTATAAGTTAAATAGACTGGGATCTATAGCTCACAATCGATTTCAAACCACTATAAATACCAAAGTCAAGTGACACAGAACACAATATCAGAAATCTTTTAAATTCAACCTAGTGAGTGGATTTAAACATCTATGAATATATACATATTAAGAGTTGATAAAATTATTCCAGCTTGGCAAGAATTAATCATGACAAAGGGCAAAACAAACATTGGTAGTTATTATATGCATACAAAGCAAAAAATAAACTGGACTATAATCTTGCAAATTGTGCGTAGTGAAAAAAAAAGAACAAGAATATGTGCAATAAATATTTGGCATTTATTCATTCAATCACATGCATGTACTTTGCACAAAGAGCTGAAGCAGAGTCAGCAGTTATGACATCGGCTGCGAAATAAAGTGAGTGATAGCAGTAAACAGGAGAGGTATGTTTATTCATTATTTATATAATTAATAATAAGTTAAATGGTGATCATGAAAATGAATCTCACAAGAACATTTGTAGATTTGAATTTATTATTTCACCATTGATGTTTGAAAATCTAAACACCTGCATTTTTTTATTAATTTTGTAAAATTACTCTTGTAAAATTAGCTAAGCATATTGTTAGATACAAATAATAAACCAAATATTTATTAAGATTTCAATTATCAAGTTTAGGGGGAGATTTTTAAAAAGTTGCCAAGGATGACAGTAAATTTTTACCCAAACATTCATATCTAAAATGTAATTAAAATATTAGGATTACAACCAGAGAAATAATTTTCTATCAACTGAATGAGAGTTACTACTGGAGTAGAAATAAATAGAAACCAAATTTGAAAAGAATGCAAGACAATGATACTGTCTAAAAAATACATTAAGATACTCTAATGTTCCCAAAAAAATCAAGTGTTAATCCTTATAGAATTAAATTCTTATAAGAAATGTTAAGTGCTTTTCCTTATATAAAGTTTACTGTTAAGAGAATTTAAGATCATTGCTTACAATTTGTAAGAGTCTATCTGGTAACAGAAAATATTCATTGAATTAATATAACCCAATAAAATAGCCAAGATCTGGTTCTTAAAAATATTTTATGATTAAATATAGTAAAAATTTAAATTTAATACTTCAGTTCACCTTAACAAATAGAACGCAATTGTAAAATTTAACTTCAAACAATGAAATTATAAAAACAAAAGACAACATTCAAGAAACTTAATCTCAAATCAGATTCTAGAAAAGGTAAAATTGTTGCAAGAAAAAATACAAGTTATTTTAAGAAAGGATTAAAAATTTCACATATTGGTTATATTTAATAATATTTTTTAAAAATAAAACAATGCTGATTTTGGAAGTATAAATTTTATACAATATTATATTAATTTGTACATGTTAAAAGCACATTTTAAACAATATTGTAAATATGAAGCATAAAAAGTGCCAGTGTAAAATAATTCTCACATAAAAGGAAAAAGATACCAGGCATTTAAATGACAAAATATGTACAATAAGTTGAGTATATAAATAATTGTCAACTCCTATGTTTTGGATCATCAAGGATGCACACACACACACACACACTTAGCCACAATTACTTAAATTTTCTACCATCAAATTTTTTTTTCCAGAAAGGCTATGTTTAATAGAAGCTTGACTATGAGCAAACAATAAAAGCAAATTAATTATTTTCTATAAAAGACAAATTTTTGTCAAGTTGATATAAAAAGTATCTATCCTATCCTTAATAAGAGTAAATTTTTCAATACAATCTTAAAATTTTAGTTGTAATAATTTCACTTTCTACAATACTTAATTCTTTTCTGAACACAAAAGCCAATCTGTGTGGCTTTTCCAGAGTCCACTGTTGACTGAAAAAACACTTTTCACCAGACATAGTGGTTAATTTGTCTTTATTTCATTGATAAACAAATTTATCCCTTTTCACTGAAATTATATGCAATTTTCACCAATGAAGATAAAGTATACTTTAACTCATAAGTTTTATATTTAAACATTAATATTCAGTGAATTTTATACAATATAAAAGCAAATAGAAAAATCACTTAAAATTGTCCCCTTGATTGCACTACATGATCATAAATATAAATATTACTTGTGATCCTGTGATTCAATAGGATCATTATGAAACTATTGTTTAACTAGATTTTTCTTTTTAGTCAACAGTTAAGAATGCTAGTAAGAGGTAACATTAAGAACTGATGCTCAATTTTGTTTTCGAACAATTTTCTTAAATTTTTTTAAATATTTGAATCATTTTCTCTCACAAAAATTCTAGGAGTTTCAAGGAATTGTACAAACCCTGATTCAGATATTGGAAAATTTGAATAATATCAATGAAATAATCTATTTTTTAAAATATAAATGAATAACATTATAAATAAATCAAACAAAATAAGATGCCATAAAATCATATATTCATCAACCTCATAAGGAAAGTATGAAAATTAAAGAATATACTACATTAAACATCAACATTTGTCCCAATAAATTTTATAAAGCAACTGTTACTACAGTAGAGCTACATTTATAAATATTAGGCACATAAAATTGCATAAAAACCTAAAATATACTACTAAAAAAATTTATTTGGTGACAAATACTTCTAAAGAAAATAAAAATTATCAAATACATTGCCAATAAAAAACATTTCAAATATGAATAATTAATAACTATTTATTTTACATACTTTGCAGACTTGATATTTTTTAGAAATAAATTAAACTGCTGTTTAAATTTTTTCTTCGTATTTTGAGAATAGAATTTTTCCATCTCCAGAATAAGGAGTTAAAAGTTGATTGTTTTAAGCTGCTAAAACAACTCAGACTTTTTTTCCCAGCAAAACATTGGCTGTTTTTTTAAGTTTTTCACTGAAATTACCAATAATCAGTACATTTCCATACATTAACAGGAATTCGAGAGAAATGACGAAAAATCGGGAGTTTCTCGGTAAAATCAGTAATGTTGACAGCTATACTATTGATCTTGGTTTTGATTCTAATAAATATTGTTCTTTAAAACAAACACAAGTTTTTTTTTTTATTTCAACACATAAATTTTACAAATTACATAGCATACTTGTTAAGAAATAACTTACTTATTTCGAAGACTATCAAAAAACTGCGTGTGAGATCTGAAAAAATAAATAAGTATTAATTTTTAATTGAATAACAAAATTTTATAATCAGTTAAAAACAAATGTTTAATTAACCTTACCCCAATGGGCTTCTTCGAGGAGAATGTTTTCTGAAAGAAAATTAATATTTTAAGTTAAAGCTGGACATCTATTATTTATAATTTTAAATCTAAGTTTTTTAAGAGTTCTGTTTAATTACTTTAATGTATACAAAACAATATTTTACTATAATGATAGTTTAAAAATAAAAAGTTAAGTAATTTAAAATACATTAAAAATCTTACCTAGGACTTTTTGATCGAGTTCGATGTCTGAAAAAAGAAAAATCATGCCTGCAATATTTTGTATAAATGTAATTTTTACTTAAAAATTTCTTGGGAAAGAACTTACCGCCTTCTATCTCTACGAGGAGATCTAGACCTTCTATCTCGGCTCACTCTACGATCTCTACTGCGACTTCTAGAAATTAAATATAAATTCTTTAAAAGCTTACAAAAACTTTGCAGTAAATGATAGAAAGGATGAATAATTAATATTTATCAATGATTCATTCACTTTTAATTTTAAAGAATGTCAAAAGCATATGCTAAACAAAACCCACCAATATTTGTTAACTTCAAATAAAATTATTTAGATAACTCACATATACAAACAAATGACAACTAGCACAGAAAAAATTTACAACAAATCAACAAAATTGAAATTGTCCAGTCGTTTGATAGGAAGCAAATTAAAACTAAAAAGCTTTAAACTATAAAAATGACTATTTCATTGAATTTAAAATTTACAACAAAATTAACCTTGTGCGACGACGATCACGACGGCTTCTACTGTAACTGCGTCGCCTTCTATCCCTACTTCTGCTTCGTCGCCTTCTTTCTCTGCTCCTACTTCTTCTATCTCTACTGCGGCTACGACGGTCCCGACTTCGGCTACGCTTACCATCCCTACCTCGACTACGGCTTCTACTTCTTCTCTTTTTCTTAGCACTGCTCCTAAATTATAAAAAAGTTATTAAAACCGAAATTTTTAAATTAATGCTTTAAATAATTAAGGAAACAAATATCAAAATATTAATGTACTGCAAAAGAACAAAGAATATCAGTTACACACCTTCTATTTTCTTTATCAGCTGTATGACCACTACTATATCTTTCAGAATCATCCTGTAAAAAGTTAAAGCATTAGGAAGAAAAAAAAAACATTGAAAGTAATCAACAGATTATAAATATATTTCAGCAATTTAAGCTATTTTTTTAAAACTCAGAACATTTTACTGCTGTCAGTGACAGTAGACTATTTCCTCAACCAATATTCCGGGATATAATTATATTTGCAAAAATATTGAAAATTTTTTAAATTTCACCTAAATCAATAAACGAATTACTATAACAGTTAATAAATAGCATCTGCATATCAACAGATATTTTACAAAATTTCTAAACATAAGCATTGCTATTGTACAAAAATAACAAATTAAAATTTGGCTAGGCCCTTTGAAATTAGAGCTGTATATAACAATGAGAAATGAAACGATGTACAAAGCAATATAAAGGCTATGATCTCCAACAAATTTATAAATTTATGCAATACATCATGCAAAAAATAATTTGATTGAAAAATTTAGAAATCCAGTGTTCAATAACTTCGTAGATTTCAATTTTTTGAATGAAACTATCATAAGTATGTGAATTTATGTTAAATAAAATTATCATTTAACTAGTTTGAGAATTTTTATAAGACAAATCTAAATCTACAATTTTTTTATAAGTTACCTAATTTTAATTTTGGTGGTTGAAACTACCTACTGCTGTGTCTATATGTTGAGAAAATAGTCACTGGATAACATTAGCACTAAACATTTTATATATTAAAAGTTAATGCTGGATCTTTTAGCAAAAATCTTGCAAAATAAAAGCCCAGGATGATTATATGTGAAGATAAGCTACCTAAATTAAGAAAAAGAATGATCAAAAATGATCAGGTAAGTTACTTTTTTCTGCTATATAAAAAGTACAAGCTGAAAATTTCACTACCCATTTAAAAGTATAGAATTATATTAAATAAATTTAAAAAAAATCAGGTTTCAAACAAAACCATTAATAACAAATAAATCTTTTCGTTAACAACTGTATTTAAATGAGAAAGATTAATTTTGCAGGAATGTCTTGATTTTCCTTTTATTGCACCGAACCCAGATGTGGAGTTGAAGCTACCTAAAAAATATGCATACAAAAATCGGAATTTCCTCAAGAACATAGGATGAATTTTTTTGTTGTTTAAAACAAACCTTTTGGTTTTAATAGCTCTTTATAATCAGGTATGAAGATTTCGAACAAGATTCCAGTTTTTATCTATAAAAAAGAAACCAATAAATTTGCTTTTTGACTACCAACCTTTAAAACTTTCGTGAGTGAATATTTTAAGATAAACAAAATTAAAAAGAATGATCCTTTTTGATATTATTTGACAGTTTTAAATAATGTGATAAAGAAAAACTTTAAAATCTTTATAAGAAATAGGATAAAATAATATCAAAAAGGAGACATTAAAACATTTCCACACAATTTAATACCAAAATCAGATAAGTGTAACAAAGATTTTTTAAAATTATACTTAGGACTAAGAAATAATTACCTATTTCATGTTTTACTAAAAATATTAAACAATAAAATAGCATAAAAATTAGCTGATAACTTATAATTATCACGAACATTTGACATTTTAAAATACTCATGCATTGAGAACAGATTTTAAGCATGCTAATTTCAGAATATTTTTTAATTCTCTAGAAATTTTAATCTCTTAAATATAAATTGCTTTTAAACCTAATTACTAATAACAGTAAATTCATTTAAATTACTTTAAATAAGCATTTTTTAAAAAGAAAGACAATTATGAAAGAATTAAAAATATTTTCAAGTAAAGAAATGTAGATAATTTTGAAAATTTAGAAATTATTTTTCAAATTAATAAAAAATCTAAATTTTAAATAACGAGTCCTATAGAAATACATAAAAAAATGAAATTTTTAATTTAATAATTAGTTGTGCCTGATATTCAAGCATCTTTTCCACATTTCAAAATCAATACAAAACAATAAGATTATTAGTAATGCAAACCTGAAAACATTTTTGAAAATTTGTATGAGTACAAGTAAATCAGTTATCCAATATTCTTAAAACTTAAGAAATTTCACCTTAATTTGGATAAATATTATTTTATATGAATCTTTGTTCTTACTAAATTTCATTGAATAACCTTCTTACTCATCAATCCATAAACCTAAATTAAATTACAAATGAACAAATAACATAAGATCAATTAATAGAAAACTCCTAAATACACAATTAGAACACAGCTTTTTATTTAAGATTACCAGATCTCTATAAAAGGATAGAAGGAAGTTATTTAAATACATTAAATAAAATTGTTTATGTGATCTCACCTCACAAAGTTTATTTACCTAGCATAAAATATACGTATTAGAATTTGAATACTTGTAATTAATTTTGGTTTAAAATGTAATCATTAATGTTGAGATCAAGTGAAATTGTATTATGTAGCATTATGCCAATATATTTTATAATGAAGTAGTTAAAATATAATTATAAAACAATATACAAATCAAACACTTTCATGACTATACAAGTGGAAATAAAGGATTTTTAAATGTTTAATATTGGATGACATTTAAGCAAGTATGTTTCATTTTGCATGTTCAAATTGAATTTATTAAATTTAATTATCCAGCCAAGTTTAATGACGCCCCATTTTGTAAAGCCAGTTGTATTGTATACAACTAAAAGCTTAACTTCAATAGCCTTGGCAATGCATACTACCTTGGCTAAGTAATCCATTGGAACAGGGACCAATCAGTTCATTCTACAAGACAGAGTAAGAATATTATTTTTAAGATGTTGAATAATCTGAAAGTTTCACTACAAATATAAATACAGTTTAACATCATATCATTAATTTTAAGAATAAATACCTCTTTTCGATATGGAGCTTCCAACATAGCTTCAACATCAAAATCTTCAGCCATAATAGAATTCTCCAAATCTAGACAAAAATTAAAAAAAAATAATAAATGCAATAGAAGGTACACATTGAATAAAATTATAAACTATATATCAGAAATTTACTACTTATGATTAATGTATTTGTTAGATCACATTTGAATCTACCTTATTGCAAATTGAAATAGCACACAAATCTGAACATCACACCTTGCCCAAAACTAGAGAACTGTGTTATGGACAAAATGCACCAACAGTTTGGATTGAGTTTAGTTAACACAATTTACTTTTTATAATGCAAGGTTTATGATATACAGGAAATTCGTTTTGTGAGCAACCCCTGAAGCATTTAATAAGTACTTTTATTTGTTTACAATTTAAAAATTTGTTAAGTTAATGTTTCATTAATAGCCTTCAAATTTTTTTAAAGTTATATTGTTTAGAATTTTTTATGAATCTTTGAAAGCTATACTGTTTGGATTTTTTTAAAGTTACATTATTTCGAATATTTGTTTGGTTGACTATTAAAAGATCTGTGTGGGGTACTAATCTAGTACTTGGTCAATTAAATTATAGCATTGTAGAAGATTTCTTTGAAGCCATGATAACTTTATTTTCCAATCAATAATGAGAATTGCCAAACAAGTGTTGATTCTGTTTTTCATTAAAATTGCTGTTGTATGAAATATTTTATGTATATAAATATATAGAATGATAAAGTTGATTAATTAGAATCTCTTAATTTTACAAAAATGTAGGTTTATACAAGTAAACATCTTTAGGCGAGCTTTATTGCGTATTTCACTTTAGTGTTAGATGTGCTGCCCTAAAATCTTTTTTAAGGTGGGTGCCACAGCCCTGTTAATTAAAATTTGAGTTTTAATAAAAAAATAAAATTAGTTTACATTAGAGATAGCTCTATTGCATGTATGTAAACTGTTGCAGTTTTTGTGCTGTTTAATTTATGTTTTTCCTTATTTATCTTTGGGTAAAAAATTTCTAGTTATTAGCATATTTCTATGGTAAGTAAATGTAATAAAATATTCAAAATTTGGATACTTAGAATTTAAAATAGCGCAAGGATGCAAAGTTGAAGTTCCAACATAATGAGTACTTTGTAAATTGATGGATTCATTCAGTGATTCTATCCCAAATTCTGAATTTTTTTGGCAATGAAGAAATACTTCCAAGAGGATGTATAGTGACCAGCATGGTGGCATAAATATTAGGGTTAGCAAAATAGAATTATGGGTCTTTATATCTACAACATAATAAAAACCAAGTTGCCATAAGTAAATCCACCAAACTCAGAATCGTGGATTATACTGCATTTGTGCCTTAATTAGATATTATTTCTTCATAAATTTGCTCAATTTGTAATTTATATATTTTTTAATTATTTTAGAGTTTTAATTTTTAGCACGAGGGAAGTTGATTACATAACTACTTTTACTTTGTGTTGTTCTATTTAACTTGCTATTTTTATGGTAAAATATATTTACTTATTTAGTATAATGTAGAAATATTTTAGATGTATCATATTGAATTGTATTATTTGATTAATTAAAATAATTTATTTTAAATTGGGTATCAATGCTCCGTAAATTAGAAGCCAATTTTCATGAAAACCTTTGTTACTTGCACATAATATGGTACCCAGCAGTTTACATACTATAAGTATTGAAAAATTTAAATACGTATGAATTATAGAACTAAGATAAAGCTGATAATTAATTGTATGTTCGAGGACAATGATGATTAAATTAATTCAATTTATTTAAATATAAGTTTAAAACAAAATAGAATAATTAAAGATGAGTTACAATTATATCGAATGTAGTAAAAATTTAGTGGCTTTAATATAATAAATAATTTACAGTTAAAAATTTCTTATCAGTACGGAAATTTCTTAAAACGATAAGAGCGCGTTCTTAAGACTACATACATATTGCTTCATAATTAGGCAACAGCATAAATGTGAGTTATAGAATTTTCACAATTAAAAAGGTATCGATAGTAAATAAATTCTATATTGAAAAGTATTTTATATTACTCACGAAGAAAGTCATATAAGGGCAAAATGATATAAATTGTCATATTTGTATGCAGTGATCGGTGAAGTAATATATCATATTAACGTACAATAACTTACAATTAAAATGCGATTTCTCAATACAAAAAATTTTAAGTGTGTAATGTGATCTGTAATTTTATAGGCATTATATTCAAGATGAGCATTTCGAACATCGTTCATCTTAATGTAGATTACATAAATTTTTTAGAATATTTTATGTAAAAACTGGTCAAATGTACTTACTATTAGTTTTAAAAGGCAAATATTACTATATAATTAGTCACTCCCAATATTATTCACCAAAATAAGATATGACTTTTACTTATTACTCCTCAAGCACACACACTACCATCTACGGGGCCTCCCCGATTCTAGAAAGTTCCTTTGGATGGATGTGATTTTTTTTTTCACTTCGAGATAAAAGTGGCTGTTATTTAAAGAAACTGCTATTTGAGAACCGTTATCAAACCAACTGACTAATTATTAACTATAAAAATTGCTTTTTATTTGAACTTTGAATTACTATCTAAATCAAAAGATTAGTTATTTTTTGCTTATAGAAATAATACATTTCACTATTCATAAGCCATTGTTTGTATTAACTCTATATATTCAAAAAGTATTCATGAAAGCAAAGCTTGTTTCATGATATATTGGTCTTCACTGCACTTCAAAATGTCTTTAAATTTTTATTTGTCATTTTTAGGAAGTAATTATGAATATAATTTTTATGTCAATATGTTTATTATATTCTAAATCTATATAGCAATTATATATGTAGCATTTCTAAGTATAAAGAACTAAGATATTGTATGTGTATTGTATCCTATAATATATGATACTAATACTTTCCTTTTATTCTATTGATATAATTCTTCAATGAAATTATGTTTTTTATTTCTTAAAATTTAATTATGAACTTTTTTCAAGTAAAATGTGTTTCTATCAAAGCTGAGTTGCCTACTAAAAATTATTTACTATATTTTTTTATAATCCAATATAATTTTAATACATAGACAACAGTGGCTGTTGCCTACATATTAAAAAAAGTAATATTTCAATATACTGGAAGGCTCTTGTATTTAAATCAAACATACTATAGAATGTATGTAGTTAAGTACACCAAATATTGTTTAGTGTGTACACAAATGTCCATCAGAGTAGAAATGGGAAGAAATACCTGTAACGAGTATTTTGTAATCAGTACTATTTTTCCAAATTGCAGGTACCATATACTTGACTGGGAGTACCTGCTTCAAAGTAATCAGTAACAGTTTCAATTACAGAAGAGTCAATGACAGATCAAGTGCGTGCCTGTTTCAAAGTAATCAATGTAGTTACAATGTACTTGACTGAATGTAAGGCAGGCCGCAAATTCGGTAGATAATTCAATTAAGGCCCGGCACAAACTAGAGCAGAATTCTCTGGTGAAAAATTCCGAGAATTTGGTGCTGGGAGAATTCCTCGTCAACTCACGAATACGGAGAAATGACGTCATCTCATATGACTATGTGACGTTATTTTTCTATTTGACATTTTTCTGTAATTACATTTGTATTGAAAGATTAAATAAATTTTCTTGAAGCAGAATATGAGTTTAGTGAAATTATAACTGCTTAAATAAGCAGCATATGAATAAAATTATTATAAATTAAGAAATATATACATGCTTAATAAGCATGTATATATTTCTTAATTTATTTGTATAAAATTTTAAAATACGTAATTGCATGTAATTTTCTCTGCTTTGATAATTTTTTAATCATTTTAAACTTAATTAACTAGCTTAATTATCTAACTAAACTAGAACACACACACGCACACACACTGAATTTTACTTTTAGTTTGAATGTAATGTATTCTAAATAATACTTAAGCATGATTCCACAAGTAGTTGTATTATACTTGGAATAAGTGAAAATTGTAATGATTTCCAGAATTTTTCAAAATTTAATTATTTAAAATTTGTTTTGCAAACACAAATAATTAAATAATTATACAATTTCTCTTTATTAATTCATTTCAGTGTATTTCATAAATTAAATTTAAAATATTCATGTTTTACAGAAGAGAATGATTAATTAGTTATAAGCAATTAAGCAGGCTTCATACAGATTAAAAATTTCCAAAAAATATTGACATTCATATTTTATTATATGTGTAAAATATATTATTTAGTAATAAATTTTTTAATAGAATATTTAAAAATTGTTTCTTTAATAAAATAGAATTAAAACTTATTATAAAAATATCATAACATCTAAACAACATACAGTATAAATTTGTAGCAAACATATAAACGTTTCTTGATTATATAAAAATCAAGTTCTATTTAATTTAAATAAAAGAATAAATTATTTATATTACATTAGATAAAATATATTCAATTTTGGAAAATATTTTGCTTAGCATTATATCTAAATCAATATAAAGGCATATTAAGTATAAGAAAATAAGCGCAATTTTAATTTATTTCATTTGCATAAAATTCAATTTTTAATAATCAATATAATTACCTGTTACAGATCTTCCAAATGTTTCATAAAACAAATGTTGATTAACTTTCATGATGGTGCTTTTTTATGCTTATCAAAATAACTGTTGTCTTTTGTGTCCCATAGACATCTTTGCCTGATTTATAAAATTAATTGATAAATTAAAATTAATTAATTTAGAAAAAGATTATAAATTCTTTAAAATTTATTAAATAAACTTACTCCTGTATTGATCTATTAAAAATTCCTCTTCATCGAATGAAAATTTAATAAATTTATTTGTAGCCATTTAACCGAGATACCCACAAAAACGAGGTAAAAACACAAATGAAATTCACGGTGCCACCGGTGCCCTGCCAGATACTTTTAAATAACTGGAAAACTTAAAAGTTCTCTCGGAATGCCCATTTTGAAACGTTTTTTGACGTTACTTGTTCTCCGAAGTTTTGTCGGCATCAGTTCTCAAGCGAATTCTTCCAAATTCGCGCCCAGCCTAAGATGCTGTCTTATAGTATTCAAATGCGGTCATGTCGATGTCTTAGAGTGACGTAGTAAAATGTTGTTATCTGACGTTATTGAAATCTTAAGCCAATGAGAATTTGCTTATATTCCGTTTCCTTTATTCCAATATTTCCATTGTTTAACATTTAATATATTTTTTTTGATTGAGGATTGAATTTCTGCTAATAAAATGAATAGTAAATTAATAATTACTCCAACTATTGTTATCGTTTGTACTGCAAACTTTTTGCTAAACAAAAACGAAAACAAAAATTTCCCGAAACTAGGACTAATAACAAATTAGTATTGATAAACATAACATTTCTGTATCGAAGAAAATGTGAATTGCAAAAAAATGTATTCTTATTATTAGTCATTGTAATGTATGTACACACTGAAAGAAAACATAAACATAGATTATTGAAAAATTGTAGTTTAATTATGATGCGATAGTTAAGCTTAATGTCATTCATTTGATAACATTCAATACAGAACATTAAACATCATGTCACATAATTTTTTTTAAAACTTATTCTGTAAATCAATCTAGATATTTAAATATTTATATATTGGATATTTTAACATTCTAAATGAAGTAAGTTTTAATTATGGCGCAAATTAGATATAAAATCTTTTTAACTAAGATTTGAAAATTATCTATTTTGTAACTTAATTTTATCACATTCACGTTATGTTATTTAATTAACATATTTATTTTACACTTTGAAAATATAAGCGCATAAATAATAAATGAGTTGAAAAAAATCAATAATCCTATAAAAATAAATGAGTTGAGAAAAATCAATAATCGTTGTACATTTATTCAGTGGTAGGGGATGTACCCTTTTGACTACCTGTTTTGAAATCTCGCAAAATCTCGATCTTTTCTCACTTAAGGATTGCTAAGCGAATACAATATCAATATGGTTTATCTACTGAGGTTATACTGAGGGTGAGTGACATTAAAATCTAAGCGGGGTCTTCACTTCATCGTAATCAGAGTTCATCTCATTCTGATGTTACCTTCTTTCCGATCCTTAATTCTTTATTAGACTATGTTTTAATTGCGTTAATAAATAACACAAAATGAAGTATAGATGAGTTTTCTTCACTCTATTGAAAAAATTTTAATTATGTTTAAATTTCAATAATTTATTTGAATTCTGAGACATTATATAAATATACGCAAAGTATTATAGTATGTTCTCTATTTTATAAGAAGATTGTAGTATGCTCAGTATATTATTTATTATTTAATAAATATTAGGAACATACTATAATATAATTTAGTATATCATGAGATATATAAAACAAATTAAAAATATATTATGGAATGAAGTATTAAATACACTAATATATAAATTAAGCTTAAGATTAGCAATCCACTAAGAGTAAAAGTGTATGAAGAAAGCACCAAGTATATATTTATCTCTCATATAGATACATTTATATTTAAAAATTCTAATTCATATTCGATTTTAATGAAATATTTTTTATAATAAAAACGATACTTTTATAAAAAAAAATTTAAGAAAAATTTTCAAATTTAAAATATTTTACCGGTTTTATAAATAACTTATAATTTATTCCCTTGATAAAGCCTCAAACAATTATGTTTTTACAAAAAAAAAAAAAAAAAAAAAAAAAAAAAAAAAAATCTTCTTGTAACTTTAATTAAAGAAATATCAAACTCGGAAAAACCTCTAAAATAAATTATTCCACTAAAACAACTATTTACAAAAAATGTCTATTTTCTTATAATGAGTTTTTTTTATTTTTTATTTTTTATTTTTTTTTTGGCGGGGGGGGGGGGGGTGGAGCCAAAATGGGAATTTTACCCTTGCCCCAAATATGCGTGGCACGCTTAGTCAAATATAGAATAAAAATTCGAAATAATTTTAACCATGTTGAGTTTCAAAAAAGATCGTCATATCCGATGAAGCAAATTTTTTAAAATATATTCAGTGGTAGTGATTCAGGTTCGGTTTATATTTTATCTGAAGCCGGTAATAATTGAAAATTATTTTCGCTTAGTAGCTAAAGGTAAGTAAAATTAAATGTGCATGAAATCCAGCCTTTTAATATTTTCTATTACTTAGAATTTCTGCCTAAGCATATATCTCATCAAACGAATCTTTTCTTTAACATAATAATTATTATTTAAAAGTTTGGTAAAAATATCTGTTATTAAAAAGTAAATTTTAGTTTTTAGATATAAAATATTTACTATGTTATAATATTGCCTAAATATATAAATACCAAAAACAACAATAGTTAAATAATTATGTCTATCAGATATGACTTGAAAGTTAAACATCAACATATGTTGAAACTTTTTGATCAGATTAAGGATATCAACAGTTTTCTAATATATTGGTTTAAATATTTACTGCACAATCGGTCTCATTCATTTCAAAATGTAAATGCAATGTAAAAGAAAGGAATATAAATTTAAGGATACATGTAAGATTTTTTAAAAGAATGAATATTGATCATATTACTGCAATTTTATAATTGGTGGAGAAATGAAGAAAAAAAATGTGTTCATTTCATTATAAATAAATGAATGAAGTAGAATTAGTCATTTTTTGAATGAGTACAAATCCTTAAACATCAGTTTTGTATTATTATGCAGTAAACTTCCCTTTTTTTAATTTTTTTAAAAATTAAATACTGAATTTAAACTTGTTTTATCAATGGAAATATATAAAGAAATCTAATAAGGTTCATATGTTTAATAAAAATTGTCATCATGATTTTAAATAATGGAAATTAATAAATTATGGATATAGTTATTTCAAAATAATAAATTTTATTATCCTTTCATCACATATTGCATTGGTAAATTGCATAATTATAATTTATGACGTAAAATATACTTTATCTTAATTATTAATAACGATTTTAAGTATAACACCATTAAAATTGGTATATATTTATATTTTAAAAGCATCTGATTTCGATAGCCATCCCAATTTTTTAACTTTGTTTGTCTTAAGGATCCTAGAAAGATATGGTCTAAATTTTGTTCTGAGGTTTCTCGCTTGAAGCCATTTGCCTCTGTACTAGTTAATTTAGGACCTAGTGAAGAAATTGAGTTGCCTAAGTGAGGAAGAAGGTATATAATTTTTCTGTCAGGAGATTCTAGAAAGGAGGGTAGTTGTAATTAAGAAATAAAAATATGGATGATAAAAAGTAGGGAGAAAAAAACTGTTCTTTTTATCTTTTTGACGTCACTGAAAACGCCCTCTCGCTTTCCAGAAGGGTTTGCCAAAGAAAGCGATATTACAAAACGGGTATTTAACCTTTATTTTTATTATGATTCCTTATAAATATGCTTATTTTTTGTTCAATCATGTTTTAATTTCATTATATTTTACTATAAGTATATAGAATTTAAACTTTTAGACAAAGTTCTCTTATATTTTTTACCATATAATTAATATTTATTCATATAATGAGAATGTTGATTTAAAACTATTAAAAGTAGTTAATTTATTTTAGCTTAGAGATTCGAAATGAAAACAAAATAATGCTTTAAATGAATTTTTACTTCATCTTTAGTTATATGATCATGTGTTACCACTGTGTTATATTTCTTAAATTATCGATTGATGCAAATAAAATGTATGTATTTCTGTGTTCCTCCATTTTATATTAAATATTAAGTTACTCAATCTTTTACATTAAAACAATATCTAGATTCTTGGTAAAACTATATATATTTTTTGATATTTACGGAATTTTTATGTGATTATTAAAGTTGCTTTTTTTTAATATAAAATGATCATATTTACTTAAACATTATCAATACAGTTTTAATTCAAAGCTACTTTATTTATTTGTGGGTGTTCACCACACTTTATAAACAATAAACAATATTTAGTTTTAGTTTTTAAGAAAAGTTTACAAGTTAAGTGGAACAGAATCAGATGGATTTAAAATACTGTCGTTAACAGACGAGCAGCACGAGCGAAGTGAATCGTCGGTACAAGTTTATGAGGTAAACAGTTTGTCGTTGGGGGTTGAGTTGTACATCGCTGCATACTCCCCTCCCAGTGTCAACAATACCGACCCAGTGCCAACAATAACGTGCAGTTCTTCTTGTACGAGTGGTTCTTGCTTCTGCCAGTGGTGTAGAATCATCAGTGTATGCGAGGTCAGTTGGTGGCTGTAGTAGGAGAGGTCTCTTGTTTGCAGCTATGTCCTCAGAGTTATAGATGAAGGCAGGTTTCATTCTATCTACGGACACTGTCACAGACTTTCCCTTGATGTTCAAGTTTAGCGTTTTGTTGTTGCGCTGGAGCACACGAAAGGGTCCATCATAGGGTTGCTGTAGTAGTTTCCTAACGAAGTCTCGCCGGAGGAAAACGTGTGATGAAGTTGAGAGCTATCCATGAACAAACGTTGGACGCCTATCATGGTGCTTGGGTGGCTGTGGTCATAGAAGATTCATGTGGGCATGGAGCTTACCCACAAAGCTGGCAGGATCACAACCAGGTTTGCTTTTGCGAAGAAATTCTGGAAGTGCCAGGGTCTTTCCAAAGACCAAAGCTGCTGGCCACAACCGAGATCTTCCTTCAGGGACTCACGAAGGCCAAGAAGAATTGTTGAGAGAACCTCAGTCCAGCGTTCAGTGGCGTGGCACTTTATTGCAGTTTTGAGTGGCCGGTGAAATTCTTCTATCATTCCATTGGCTTGAGGGTGGAAAATCGTATTTCGGGAACGGCGTATGCCAAGGAACTTGGTGAGGGACCGGAAAAAAAGAAGCTTCAAATTGACGACCCCGATCTGTAGACACTGTGGCAGGGTTTCCATATCGCGACATCCAAGAGGTAAAGAATGCCTCGGCAACAGTCTTCGCATGATGTCCTTGAGAGGCTGGGCTTCAAGCCACCTGGTGAACCTGTCACTTATTGTCATGCAATAACTATACCCATAGGATGGAGGAAGTGGACCAAAAAATCTAGGTGAACATGGTTGAATCGTTGAGAAGGTTCGGTGAAAGTTGATAGGGGTGATTTGGTGTGGATCTTAGATTTCTGGCAGACTAAACACTGTTTTGACCATTTGGCAGAATTAGAAGATATCGAGGGCCATACAAAACGGCTCTTCAACAGGAGAGTGGCCCGGCGTGTACCTGGGTGTGCCAAGTTGTGCAAGGCTGAAAACGCATTACGACAGTGCTCCTTTGGAATGTATTGTCGTGCCCCTCCAGTTGAGAAATCGCGTGTTATCTCAAAATCACAGTCAGGTAGCGTCACCTTTGTGAGCTGTAGGGCCGTTACTGATGTCAGTAAGGTAGCAAGTTCAGGATCCGACAGTTGGGATGCCACAGTTGCTTGATAGTCGATGGAACTTGGCATGGTTATGCATGATATCCTAGACATGTCATCAGCAGTTATATTCCTGGTTCCGGGGACACGCTGGATACTGGTAGTGAATTGGGACAGGAAATCAAGTGGGCATGCTTGAAGAGGAGAACACTTGTCGCTTTTTTGGGGAAAGGCAAAGGTCAGGAGTTTATGGTCAGTAAACAAAGTGAATCCCCGACCTTCTGACATGTGTGCCAACGGAAATGCCTGACACTGGCATATGCAACCAGAAGTTCTCTGTCGTATGCCGAGCAGGAGAGTTCAGCTGGGATCAATTTTCTGGAAAAGAATCCCAGTGGCTGCAGTTCTGCATCAACGATTTGGTGCAAGGCTCCTCCAACTGCGTAGCATCCACATGCAAAGCAACAAAGCAAGTGCAGCTGAGGGTGCAGGATAAGCTAGAAGTGTCGCTTCAGGAAGTGCTTGTTTGCACGTTTCGAAGGCTTGAGCAGCCTGAGGAGTCCAGGTGATCTGTCGGGTATCTTTTTTGCCACGAGAACTTTTTAGGAAGTCATGCAGCAGGCATTAATGTTTCGTAGCGTTGGGTATGAACCGCCTGTAAAAGATGGTAAAACCCAAGAATTTTCTTAAGACTGTGACGGTTTCCGGTAGTTTATACTGAAGTCCTGCGCTCACCTTTTCTGAAAGAGGTTTCAGACCTTGAGGCGTGATAAGATATCCCAGAAAAGTTAATTCGGCTACACCAAATTCACATTTCGAAACGTTCAGCTTGAAACCATGGGATTTCAGTCGTTGAAAAATAGTCTTCAAGTGCTCCTTATGTTCTACAGGGCTATCAGAAAAGCAGAGGATGTCGACCAAGTAGACGTAGCAGAGGGGTAACTCTCTTAGAATTTCATGCACGAACTTCATAAAGGTCTGTGGGGCATTCACTAACCCGAAACATAGGCGAGTATATTCGTATAACCCCCAATATATGGTAACAGCAGTCGTGGGTTTATCCTCTTCAGCAATTGGGATCTGGTGAAATGCTTTGAAGACATCCAGCTTTGAAAAGACCTGTTTTCCATGTAGAGCATGGGTAAAATCGTGCAGGTGTGGTATGGGGTAACTGTCGAACTCCCATACCACACCTGCACGTAGATGTCTGTAATCTCCTACCGGACGCACAGTGGAATCCTGTTTAGAGACAACATGTAGAGAACTCCAGGGGCTCTTTGATGGGCAAATGATGCCCTGTGCAATGAGGAATTCAAACTCGGACTGGACTGCGTCATGCACCTTGGGATGTAGTCACCTGGGCATTGATGTGATTGGAGGACCTTTGGTGATGATGTGATGGACTGTGTCGTGGGAAGTTGATCCTCCGAATGCAGTAGGATTTGTAATCTCTGGGAGGTGTCTCAGGATGTTTCCAAAGTCATTAACGACTGCACTGATGGTAGTAACCGACGGCTGAGATGCAGGCATCACTGAGCAGAATGAGTGTAGGTATGTTAATTTGTTGATTAGTTTCTTTTGTTTGAGGTCGATCAACAAGTCAAAGTGCGTAAGGAAATCAGCTCCTATGATTGGTGATGTAACATCAGCAACGATGAATGTCCATAAGAATGGCTTTCTCAAACCAAGATCGAGTTGTTTATTTAAAAAGCAATATGCTAGAATTTTGGAATTGTAGCAGCATAAAGGGCAAAATTGGATTGTGACGATATTTTCTTATTTGATGCTGGTTTTAGAACGTCGAGCTGGTAGTCGAATGGTTAGCGCTCTTGACTTCGGTTCAACAGTTTGTGGGTTCGAATCCCACCTTGGGCATGGATGTTTGTAGTGGTTCGGAATCCACTTTAAGCCGTAGGTGGTCCCGGTCTAATTAGCCCTCGTGTGCAAAAAATGACCGTTGAGCGACAAACAAACAAGTTGGGGGAAGAACCGAGATCTCCGAGCCAGAGTCGGCCAAGAACTTAAGTCCACTCTTACGGTCATGGAAACAAGCTGGGGGGAGAACCGAGATCTCCGAGCCAGAGTCGACCAAGAACTTAAGTCCACTCTTACGGTTATGGATGAAGAGCCTGTTTGTCTTCGTTTTAGCCTCCGCCGTGCCAGCCACTATGACGCGCCTAACAGGTTTTTTTGAAAAGCACAAGTTTGCTTAGAATTGAAGGCATGATCACCAAACTTTTTATGGTAGAAACAAAGTTTCCTGTTGTTGTTCGATCTGGGTTGTCTGTTCGAGTTCGATCAGCTGCGGGACGATCGTCAGGAAGGATATGTGTTTCGTGAGAAGTTGCGGCTTCTAGACATCTCCACAACCTGAAAAGATAGCCCCTCCAGCTTACTTGCTAAGATGTCCGTAACTGAAGGTGTGGGCGGCTCAGTTTAGTAGCACATACAGCTGCAGGGGACACGATCTTATCTGATTGCCAGCTTGTCCAGTGAATCGGACGACGTTGAAAGGATTGTCTGGATGTGGGGTGGCATCCACTGCATCCACAGGTTCTGCAGGAAGTCTTCTTGCAATTGTATGCCAGTAAGGGCACGCATCTTTGTGAGGAGATGACTTGGTTTTTCGTCACCCAACTGGAGATCACATACAGCTTCTTAATCTTTTGTTGATCAGACTCTGCGAATTGTGATATTAGGGGAGTGGAAAAAGCCTTGTACTTCTCCGCCAAGGGTGGATTGAGGACGATGTCCGCCACGTGCTTCAAGGTTTCCACGTTGATGTTAGCCACTAACGCTAAAAATTTGGTGCCGTTGCTGGTGATGCCGATGTACGCGAATGAGTTGTCACACTGGGCAATCCAGAGGTGAACGTTACTCCCCCAGAATGGTGGAAGACGCAGTGCGACGCGGGAGATCTGGGCCGACTCAGGCGAAGAAACATTCCAAGCACCGGCAGCGTAGTCATTTGGCATGTTGAAAACTGGCGCGTAGAAAAGAAGAAGAAACGTACCTTTAGTTGAGACACCGGAAATTCGTCACGCCCTGCTGGGTTTGAAGAACTGCTTGGGGAAACTGCTTATAACTCGCGCTCTCCTCGTGTAAAAATAATTTTTTTTCCTAGTGCGTCGTAAATCACGTTCGGCTCACCACTTGTGGGCGTTGTATTTAGCACCACACTTTATAAACAACAAACAATATTTAATTTTAGTTTTTAATAAAAATTCACAAGTTAGGTGGAACAAAATCAGATGGATTTAAAACACTGTCGTTAACAGGTGAGCTGCACGAGCGAAGTGAATCGTTGGTACAAGTTTATGAGGTAAGCAGTTTGTCGATCAGGGTTGAGTTGCACATCGCTGCATATCCATAGATTTTTTTTAAGATTCAGGAAACTGAAACAAGATATGTGAGTTAATGCAATTTTTATTTTAGAAAAATCTGGTTTATCTACTACGCAAAAATGTAAACAAATAACATCTTTTATAAGAAAAATTACTATCTAATATAGATCAACAAAGTTTACTATGATTGTCTTGTTAATGTGTAATAATAGAAAAATATGAGAAATTTAATTATCTAAAATAAATAAAATTAATTATTTAAAATTAATATTTATTTTAGATTTTTTTTAATTAATTGCTGTATTTTTCTAAGCAAGCTTTAATTAATTCTTCCCACTTTACAATCCTTCGCAAACAACTTACCTGTTAATTATAAAAATTCATTTATATATTTCGAAAATCTTAATAAAACAAAAAATTAGGTTGAAAAATAAAAATAATATTATCGCGTCTAATTTTATATTGTAATTAACATGGAAATCTTTGAAAATTACAATGGAGTAATTATAAAATTTACTTAGAACAGATATAAATTCTGAAAACAAATATAAATAACAAAAGGTTATATATATTTTTTTATATTGAATGAAATAAGTGTAAGAAAATTTATAAGTTAAAAATTTTTTACAGAAAAATGGCTTATAGAGGAAACGACTTATATTTTATTGCCTTATATTAGAAATTAAAACATTATAGGAAAAAAAATCGCTATTAATAAAATGTTGCATTAATATTAATAATTATTTTTGATAGATTATCACATGAGCTCTTTTTATGAATGTTTAAGTGACTACTTGTTTGTAAATGATAATGAGTTAAATTAACATTAATTATATTAATTAATTTTATGGAATATAACATAAAATATTATGGATTTATTTTAATTTAGTATTAATTAATTATTAATTCATTTAATATTTATTTAGTTTTAATTCAACTTATGTATAAAATTTTGAAAACTTTTATCATTATTTTCAAATTACAAAAAGTCAGGGTTTGGTAATTTTTAGTTAGTTGGTAACTGATATTAGCGGTTGTAACTCGTATACTTAATTAAATTTAAGTTGGCATATTTATTTCTTGTTGTGTGTTTCTGCAACACACGTATGGAAAAGAATAATTTAAAAAAAATTTGCAGGATCATGGACATGGATGGTTTTGTCCAAGAAGGAAATTTCCTGTGTCGAGAATTCGGCTTGATCGAAACTACCAACGAATACTCAGAGCCGTATGAATTTCGATTCAACCTTCGTCATATTTGCTTGAATCTGAAAGGTTGACGAACCGCAAAGTATTGCAGAAAACGGATTCACGGATTAAGGTTTCGAGCAAGTTTCAAAAAACGGAATGTGATATCATTAAACGAGCTCGAAGACATCGTGAAATTATTTTACAACTGAAGAACAACAACGAAAAAGAACGGAAAATATGTTGGGGCTTATAAAGGACATAGATATGAAAATGAATTATTGGTGTCTTTAAATATTCCAAATCTTGACTTGGGCATTCACGGTTGTCCGAAACTTAATATGTTGGTGAATCAAGAAAAAAAAAATTAACAATGTGAACGGCACACTGAAATCTTGGAATCAGTAGAACATCGTTGTCATTATGCGATGGTCAGAGTGTCCGTTTTCAACAGACTCGTTCAAAATGAATTGATGTATTAAATTTCAAGCATAATGTTTGTTATTTGTCTTCGGAAAAGAATGCTATGTCACTACAATCTATTAACGTATGACGTTGAGAAGAGAATCAGATATCTTTATGTCAATAATGATTTCCAACTTGTTCCCGCATAAAAGGAAAGCTGAAACAGACGCTTTTTTCAATTTTGTTCTCAGCACTCAAAGCATGCAAGTATGTATTTCATTAAGAATTACGTCGAAAGATTGAAGTTTATTCCGAAAGATGAAGGCGAAACCGTTGCTAATGAATTGGAATCCACTGGCGTATTTGACAGGACTAAGATATCAGTCCTGTCAGGCTTGACCAATTCTCGAATCCTAACGACAAGTGATGAAAACGTGAAAATACTTGCTGTTCCGTTACATGAAATGGGAAATTTCTTATAGGAACATTTAGTCCAAGACGACGTGGAAGCAAGAATGGCCGCTAGCAGAAATCTTGCTGGATTGTCTCCTCAGTTCCCAAGCTCTACTTTAGTTTATATCGCTCAATGCGAACAGAACTAGCTTACTTCATTCATGCCACTCTAGAAGCTTTTGCATTCCATTATGACTACACCATCATTTGTTCATGTTAATTCCTTTTCATCTTTCCTATTCATTTTTGGTTACCCCGTATTTTCCTGTGTATAATCCACAGCGGCGTATAGTTGATGATAATTTTTCCGATGAATATTCGAAAACTTTTACTGCTGATAATTTGGTGCCAAATAAAATAAAAATATAATTAATTCTACAGAAAAAATATTTAAAAAGATAAAGATCTGTTTGAATCCACCTCAACGAAAAGTGCGATTAACTGAGATGAAAGCACGACATCGATCAATATCTGAGAAAATTCTTGAGAAACTTGTCTATATTTAGACTTTAATAACTTCTGAAACGAGCTTAGGCATACTTTAAAAATTAACTATATTTATTTCGTTAATAGTTAAATGAAATTAATTATTTTCTAACTGCGCGCGAAATACATTTTTTTCTTTTGTACCACGCATTCTTTATTTTTCACCTTACATTACATTACGTTTGCGAAATGTTTTTCATTTGCCTTCCCTGTAGCTTTCAGTTTAAAATTTGCTCTGCAACTTAATAATTTTCACTTCACTATGACAATGTACGAATTTGAATGTTTTCAGAGCGAAACAGTTCAGGTCTAGACAAAATGAAAAATAACATAGGCGAATTTTGCAATTTTAATATCATTCAGAGAAACTGAATTCATTCTTAAACGTAATTGGGCAATGCTGATTATAGTTAAATTAAGTCCACCGAGTAATAGCGCAATCTTTATTTATTTTATGAAATATAACAGACATTTTCTTCAAAACTTTATTGAATGCTTTTTTGATGAAAAATAAATTTTATCAGATTATCCGCAGCGGCGTGTAATACGCACAACGAAACTCGGAACTTTTTTAACACATAATCCGCGGATTGTATTCAGGAAAATACGGCAATTAAATTTGTATAAATATTAAAATTCTTTGATTTATTTTTATTAAATGTCAATTTATAAATTATTTAAAATTGTTCTGGGTCTACGTTTATTAATTTCACCTTTAAAATCATAAATTGGTATGTTTCTAATTAGTGGGATATCGGGGTCTGTGCAATATCACTAAAAAATTTTTCTGCTTGCTTGGAAATACATTTTATTAGGGGAGGAATACCTATTTTATTTCTACTGTACCAAGGTACATTTGTGATCATTCTAAGGATAATATTTTGAAGTTATTCTAATTTTTGAAAATTTGTTTTTGCTATTGAGCCATATATTGCTGACGCATACATAATGATGGGTCTAACGATAGACGTGTAAATTAATTTTTTGTTTTTTAAATTTAGTTTTGATTTCTTTGCCTATTAGTGGGTAGATTAGATTTGCTTTTATTGCAATGAGTTTGTTTCATACTTTTCAATGTGCGGCACCCAAGTGAGTTTTCCTATCCATAGTGATAATCTCTATGATTTTCGATATTATATTTCCATTCAACTGCTCTGTCTTTTATTTTCAGTTGTTGGGAAAGTTCATTTGCAAAGGAGAAAACTATTGGTTGTGTTTTATTAACATTAAGATCCATTTTTCATCTATCATGCCATTTTATTTAGAGATTAAGATATTTATTTAAATGTTCAATGTGAGTAAATTGTCTTGGACTCCCATAGTTAGTGTTGTTGCAGTGTCATTTGCAACGATGTAGTATGTTGTTCTAGGTAAATTATTTACATGAATCAAAAAGAGGGTAGGTCCTAATTGGCTGCCTTGTGGGACATCAATTTTGATTTCTTGTGGTCATGAAAAATTGTTATCATGATATACAATGAATTTTCTATTTTCAAGATATGATTTGATTAGTAAAATTAAATGAATGGGAAATTTAAGATTGAGAAGCTTATAGAGTAATTTTTCAATCCAGAGTCGATCAAATGCTTTGACCACATCCAACATAACTGCTACAATTGCTTTTCCATATATTTAGTTTTTACGAACGTTATTTAGTTATCCTAAGTAATTGGTGTGTGGTTGAATGTTTGGGTCTGAATCCAAATTGTACATGTATTAAAATGTTGTTTTCTTTGATAAATTTATTAATTTTGTATAAAATTTGATTTTCTGCAGTTTTACTGATGGTTAAGAGTAGACTAACTGGTCTAAAATTTTCTGGGTGTGCGTGATGTTTGCCTGATTGTAGTTTTGGTTTAATGATGGCCATTTTCCAGATGTCTGGGAGGTGGGAGTGATTAACGATGCTATTGATAATTGGTGTTAGGTTGATAATATATATTTTGTTGTTATTTTTTCGAGCATGTTGCTTGGTATTTGGTCATGTCTTGGGGCTCTTCCACTTTTTAATTTTTAATGCTTTTGGTGATGTGAATTGAGGAAATTTGTGAGGTTATTTTTAAGTTTTATAGTTTTAAGAGTTTTTAATAATATTATCAATGACTGTTTTACTGTTTGTATCTATATTTTTATTATTTTCAAACTGTTTTATAAATTGTTGGGTTATGATTTCAGCTTTTTCGTGAGGGGATGTGATTGTTTTATTGTTATGATTGAGGGCTGAGATTTGCATAAATTTTGTTTTTAGTTTCTTTGTGACTCTCCAGGGATAGCCACTCTTAACTCTCAACCACACTCTCAAAGTTTCCATATATTCTACTAAAGTGAGCATTCATTCAGTTTTTTACGATATAAAGAAGGCTAGTTTAACTAACCAGGTAAATGTGGTTATGTCCTTGTAGAATACAATTGTAATTTTTACTCAGAATATGAATCTATATGTTTTCTTAGAAACAGTTTCAAATAAAATGATTTCTGTTTCTAATTATACATAAAATTTTGTTAAAAAAGAACTATATATAAAAATGATTTCATATTGAGTTTGGTAACAAAAAAAGAAAAAATTTGCAACAAAGACAAATAAAATTTTCTTAGCAGAACATTCACAAAGCAAACTGTAAACATGTGTTGATTTCTTCCGATGGCATAGGCTGATGGAAATCCTCTCTTTAAATCAATCCTCAAAATGACACTATTTTGAGGTGATTAGGGAAAAAGCGGATATACGTCTCATCGTGAATTAGTGGCTTTTGTACTCCTGACAAGTGCTATGGGGAATGAATTGGCTTTGAGATGAAAGTACAAACTATGTTGCCGTCACAAACAACTTTTAAGCAAGAGTTTTCAGTGAACCTGAGACGGATTAACCAACTGCAATAATTGTATTCCTTATTGATGGTGAAATATTTTATTTATGTAAAAAATGTTGATCATCAGAGATTGAATGTACTTCACGTTTAAAAAATAATTTCTTAATTTATATTATTAAAATCATTAGTATAAGCCAAAATTATATTTTTATAAAAATCTTAAATAAAAAAACGTAATGTTGTAACGATATGATTTTCATATTGAAACCGCAAAATCAATCAAAATCTAGAATACCCGCTACTAAATCTTTACCTGCTATCAATTTAGAAAATTAAATGGTGCCATAGCATTATCAATGTAAACAACAAAACTATTTTGGATAGTTTTAATTGAGAAATTAAAATAAGTTTTTTCTGAAACGCAAGTTTAAATTAAATTATCCACAAGTATATATATATATATATTTATAATGAAATGAGAAATATTATTACCCAAAATGTATAAACTTGTTGTAATTTTATCTTTTTTCCCCAAAACTGTTTTTAATCATCTCATTGATTCAAATTATTACCACAAATTATGGGCTTTTAGATAAAAAAAGAGAAATTAACTTTTTTTTATCCTTAATTTTAACTTCACATACATATATGTACAAAAGTTGGTTTGAGTCCGCAAGCGAGGACTACGCGAATACATCGGCCACTTAAGAGACAAATTGTATTCTAAACTTAAAGGAATATTTTTCCGAGAACTTATTATGGTTATTATTATGGTTTAAAATGTGATTTTAACAATCGGGTGATATAAATTATTTCAAAATTTTCAAATATGTATTTTCGCAAGGTAAGCTAGAACCTGTGATACATACACACATGCAAATGAAAACCTCACACACAAACCTGCAAATGAGGACCTCATTTACACATATGCAAATAAGGATAATATATGCATTTTTAAAAAAGAGAATATCATATTGTAATTTGTCTTTTACGTAGCATTTGTGATAGATTTACTTTTTGCATTAATTTAGCATATAACTTATTTTCTAGTTTAAAATCCTACTGAGAGAATCTGAAAAGAAAACGGCATATTTTTTCGCACAAACTGTAAGATATCAGTAAAAATATTGCTTTAACAAGCATTTATCTATCATGTATAAAAAGTGCAGGTATGATATGACGGAAAATTATAATATTTCTGCCAATGAATAATATTTTCAAGAAAAATATTTGATTAAAAAACCGGCTAGTTCATTAAACAGTTAATGAACACATAGAAGTATTTTTTTTACTAAGCAATAAAGTAATTTACTATTGGAAAATATCTTATGGAAACATGTTTTCACTCTCATTTTATACTTTTCAGCAATAAAAATTTAGTTTTATTAAATAACAATTATATTAAATAATAATAAATAACAAACATTTTAATTTTTTATCTTTTAAATTTGTATTTTAACAAATAAATATTTCTACTTAAGTTTTAGTTTAAATATTTTAATTTAAATTTATTCTCATTTCTTGAAGCCATTATAAGCATAATTATTAATTCGGTCTCTGGAAGTGTGATTAATTTTTATGTTTATTATTTGATTTAATTTTTATGTTTATTATGACATCGAACGCGGTCGACTGGTCGACGGCGAAGACATTTTAGGTAGTCCGCTTGATTATCCCGATAATAACCTCGGATATTAACAGTTTAATTTATGAATGACAACACACACATAGAATATGAATTAAAATAAAAATTTAGTACAGTTTACATTTTAAAACCTAAGACAAACTGTGCAAAGTAATATAATGAATTTGTAGTTTTATAGTGGTGAATTAAATAGAAACAACTTGACAATGTGAGATGTTTAGATTATATTCATTAGCCAGCGTGATGATAGTGACGCAGCGTGTTGACTAGTCTACCCGCCACACCCGCCCATTTAGTTTCAGTTGTGGTTTTTACTTATCTCAGGTTATCTAGCTAAGCTAGACAACTCCCATTAAATCAAAAATATCTAAAATGTCTATAAAATATGATAGGTCCCAAAGGACATCGTCTTTTTTAAAATTTATGCAGGTTAAGTTATGTCCAAGGGAGGCCATATTGACGGAACACCAAGGACAGTCTGGAAATGTCCTTTACCCCTGCTGAAAGGTCATTCATCTTGTGTGCCCACTCAGATAGTGGGAAAAGGCAGTTTGATAAGATCTTGATCTCAGATGGAAGGTCTCAAACGGTCCTTTGTACCGGTCGAAGTACCATGGATGGTTGGGTGAAATTTTCATAAGCTTATTGAATTCAGTTTTTGCCAGGGAAGAAATCTTACTAGATGTGAGCTCTCCTCCTGGGTTTACTCCCTCCTCTGACGCCGATTTGGCTAAGAAATCCGCTTTCTCATTCCCCTCTACTCCCACGTGTGAAGGGATCCATTGGAAATGCACTGTGTATTCAGGTGACAGTCTCTCAAGAAGATTTAGTATGTCCAGGCTAGTTTGATCTCCAACAGTGCTCTAATTTAAAAGATGCTGGATTGAAGTGCGACTATAAGTCAATATCCAGATATCCTTTAATTGATCCTCCACCTGCACACTCTAAACCTCTTCTAATGGCCTTTAGCTCTGATCTAAACACGGAACAATTATCTGGGTTCTTTATTTTAAATTCTTGTTCTCCGGAGACTGTGTTTACGTACACCACACTGCCCGAGACTCCTCCCACACCTTTACTACCATCTGTATAAATTTTCAAAGTATTCAATATAATTTGTGGGAGGTTTCATGGTAAACAGTAAGTGAGCATCTTCAAGGACCCGAAGGTCTGGGGCACCGGAGGTTGAAGTATGACTTAGTCCTCAAAAGCTAGCCTCTCCTAACATGGAGAACAGACGCTGTAGAAGCCGCTCACTCTGAGACAGACGCTGCATGCTAGTTTTGGTCCACCCCTGGTATTTCATTTCCCCGGTACCACTCATATTTGGGAAACATTCCCCTATCCGCCACCTGGGGAGGCGTCCGATGGTGGACTAGCAACCACACACGGGTTAGTTTCAGTTCGTTACATTAATCATACGTTGCAGGTCGCTCGTTTTCGATCGCACTGATACGATAATTTGTTGTTTCAACAACCCTTCTAAAATGACTCAGCCAAGTACCAGTGCTAAGTGAAGTAAAGCATATCATTATCAAAATCAGTGGGACGATGATTTCTTTTTGGTTATGGTGAAGGAGAAATGTGGTTGTCTCACACATGTAACTCAAGTGAGGAACTACCACAAAAAGCAAACGTCGAAAGACATTTTAAAACCATGCACTTAAAATACACTACAGACTTTCCAATTGGCAGTGAACTTCGAAAAGTTAAAGTGCATGAATTAAAGTCGAATTTACATTTAAAGCAATCGTTATTTACGAGACCAGGCACCAAAGCTAAAGCAGTCGCATTGGCGTCGGCGTCGTTTAAAATTAAAGAAGTTTTAATAAAGCGAAAAAAAAAAACATTCGAAGATGGAGAATTAATAAAAGAAGCTTTCTGTAAAACGGGAGAAGTGATATTCCATGATTTTAAAAATAAATGTGAAATAGTATTGTCAATAAATAATATTTCTTTGTCTTGTTATGTGATGGACTGAGGCTATGAATAATAATTTGGAGGATTTATTAAATGACGATTTAAAAGCTTTTAAGTTCCTATCACTTCAATTTGATGAATCCGTGGATATTAGTGACATTGCATAGTTACGCATTTTTGTGAGAATGGTTTTCGAAGATATGACTTCAAAAGAAGAGTTATTAACTGCAATTCCATTGAAAGGACAAATGAGAGGTCAAAATATCTACAATGCACTTAAAAACCTTATTGATAAGTCAGGATTTCCAATATATAAACTGGTTTCTATTACAACAGATGGAGCTTGAGCAATGGTCGGGAAATGAATTGGTTTTTTTGCGTTGTGCAACAATGATGAGGAAATTCCCTGTTTTACCAGCTATTATTGTATTATCCAGCAACAGGTAGTGTGCTCAAAATGTTTAAGTCTAATGATATAATGCAAATTACTTTCAAAATCGTCAATTCAATTCGTTCAAGAACTTTTCAGAGATGACAATTTCGAGTGCTTCTGGAAGAAACTGAATCAGAGTACGGAGATCACTTATTGCACACAGATATGAAGTGGCTAAGCCGTGGTGTTTTTTTAAAAAAGATTTTGTATTCTGTTACCAGAAATAAAATTTTTTCTACAAATGAAAGGAGAGCAGATTACTGAATTCGAAGATGAGAAATGGTTCGTGAAACTAGCTTTTCTTTGCGATACACACACACGCATACACACGCATACACACACGCACACACACGCATACACACACGCATACACACACGCACACACACGCATACACACACGCACACACACGCACACACACACGCACACACACACGCACACACACGCACACACACACGCACACACGCAAACACACACGCATACACATACACACACACATACACACACACACACACGCATACACACGCACACGCACGCATGCACACACACACGTCTACACACTACACACACTTTGTCTTGCCTGCAACCTGCCTGTGTCTACCTGTACATCTGCTACCACCTTTGCGTACACTACGTCTCCACCACCTATGCCTATATCTCACGCATACACACCACATACCACATGTAATCTTACCACCACTGCGCCTACCACCTGTGTCTACCACTATACCAACGTAATCTATACCAACCTGAATATATGTCTGCTGACCAGTCTGTCACCCTATGCCTATAATACCTGTCTATATATATATATACTGTCTATATGCCTGAGACCTGAATACCAGCTCTACTATACGCCCTGAATAACCATGCCTATCTACACCTGTATTTTGAATATACAACATACTGTCTAACCTGGACCTATATGTCTCATATGAACCTGAATATATGTAATCTATATAACCTCTAGATATGTCAATCTGCCACAACCTCTCATGCGATGCCACCATATATGCAATCCTGTCTACATATACACCATGTCTACTCTATACCTTAAATCTCTACTGCCTATACCATATATATACGTGATATATATACTATATACTGTGATACATCTGCTATATACCACATATATATATGATCTCCTATACCATATACACTATACCACATGTATACCTATATATGTGTCTACATATATAATATACACTCTGTATATATATATACACACATATAATATATACATGATACCATACCTTCTATATATATAATACCTCCCCCTATATATATACGATGACTCTTACCTATATATAATATATATATACTACATGTCTATATATATATATGTCTATGATAATCTACCTCTACATATATATGTATATGATCATATATATATATATACATATGTGTCTTGCCACCACTTACACATGTCTGCATGCCAATCTACACACCTACACTACATATGTCTACCACCTGCATACCACCACCTGCCTGATATATATCTACCACACCTGAATACTGTCTCTATATACATAGACTTATGTGTCTACTCTGATATACTATCTACCTACCTGAGCCCTATGTATAATCTACCCTATGTATACCCTATATATGTCTACTACATATCACATATCTCTATGTCTCTACTTGTACATCCTCTACCTATATATCTACCTATGTCTATACACTTGTATATGATCTCTCTACTGTGTCTATATATCTATACCTTAATGTCTAGACCTACATACCATCTACCTAGTATCTATATGTATCCTACATGTATGGATCTACATATGGACCTATATATCTATAATATACTATACAAATATGAGTCTACCATACCTACTGTATCTCTACTAGTCTCCACCTGATCTACCTATATATCCTATATATCTATATATATCTCAATCTATATGTCTACCACCTTGTCTGTCTATATATACATGTCCTATATATACTGTCTATATAGTTCTGCACCTACCTGTATCTACCACTACCATGCGCGTCTACCACCCATATATATATATATGTCTATATCATACTTACTATTATACCTATATATATATATCTACATCTCTATATATATACCACACATGTACTATATGTCTACTATACATAATCTCTTTATACACATATCTATATATAGCCTATATATATTTACCCATATACTACCATATGTCTCTATACTATATGTCTACCATATATATCAGACATATATCTGTCTATATGTCTACATATATGTCTATTGACTGGCGCGCGTCTGCATATATGCACTCTACGCGTCTGCCATATACCTGTGCCGCGCGTCTATATATATGTCTCTACCTTACCTTGTCTACCTGCCTATATATATTACACCTGCCTTGTCTACCATATGGACTATATGTCTATACCATAATCTACAACTGCGTACACCACCTTTGTCTCTGCACCATACAGCATATATATAATCTATACTTATGCGCAATATATACGACAACATATATATATACTTTATATATATATATGAGTCCTGCCATACGTGCATATAATCTTGTTTGCGTCTTTTTGATAATACCCTTATCAACTAATCTTATACATGTCTTTTATGCGTCTGCGTGATATACTTATCTGCCAAGTATATATCTTATGCCGATCTGTATATACTCTGCATGCATGTCTATCTCTATACACCACCTCATATGTAATCTACCTATATATATATGCGATCTGCATACACATATACATGTCGACCCAGTCACCTCTGCATATATATGATCTCTATATATGTAATCTCATAATATATATACATATATACTGTAATAAATCTTTCACGTGATCTCTGTGATAATCTTCATATATTATGTCTATATATATATTCTATCTTATATACCATCTATATATATGTCTATATATATGTATATATATATAATCTATATATATATATGTGTCTATATATATATATATATATGTCTATATATATATCTATATATATACACACACGCATACACACACGCATACACACACACGTATACACACACACGCATACACACACGCATACACACACACGCATACACACACACGCATACACACACATGCATACACACACACGCATACACACACGCATATATATATATATATATATATATATATATAAGAGAATTAAAAAAAAATGTTTTCCTTCTAAAAAGTTAAGGAAATTTTACAACTTATCTTAGTTAATATTTTTTTTTATTTTTATATGTATGTGCTAGAAATCACATATTTGTAAATTTGAAATGTATTTGTAGAAAGTATTACTGCAAAAACATTTTTACTCACATTTTCATTGTTTTTGAAATTCTGGGTTTCTTTTGCCTATATACCTTACTAAATATGAAGACATACAAGACCCTAAACTTTTTAGCGACGTTAAAAATTATTTTTCATTGGAAAGTAGTCTCTTAAGAAATAATATTTTTAAAATAATTCATCAATGACTGTGGCGAAATTTTTTGCAAAATAAATTGAATATTGTAATTTATTTCAATTAAAGAAAAGACACAAAGAAACATTTCAGTTACTTTCACTCAGAAACTTACTCAGTAAATTACATACTGTCACATTTGTCAGAAGCGGTAGAATTTTTTTAAATTAATTGCAAACCAATTTTGAATTATTCCATCATTCATAATATTATAATCTTTTTCATTGTAGAAATGATAAATTCAGTCAAATAATTTTATTAAAAAAGTATTTTTATAAACATACTAATAAAATTTGTTTTTCAGTTTATCATTAGAAAATATCTAGCTAATTGTGATTATAACAAGGAAATATTTTTAAATATTATTGACAAAATTAGTAGATATATACAAAAAATATATTTTGGTAAGCATAAATTAGGTAACAAGAAAGAAATTTTTACCAAATTTCCACAGTGATAACTTTAAACTAATTTTATCATTTGTTAAAGTTATTTTTTAATTAACGCACTGAAAACGCTTATTTTTTGTATTAGAAACATGTTATATAAAACTGTAATGCTTAGATTAATATTACAATTTATTTGTTAACATTTTGTTTTAAAATTCATAAAAAGCATGGGGCATAATGTTTATTTATAACGTATCTTTCATAAATGAAAAACATAAAAACATTAAAATTATTTTAATGTACAGGAAAATTAAATATGATTGCTATAGTTTATAATTTTTCGTTCAAACATGAAAAACTATAAACTATAGCAATCATATTAAATACTGGAGAATAAATGAATTATAAATATTAAAAATGTGTAAATTGATAAATTTTGCATGATTAAGGCAATGTCACATTTCACGGGAATTGTAAGAAATATATTAAATGCGAATTTTTACTATCTGTCGTCATCACTTTAAATTATATTAGTAAATCTTTATTGAAAATATTCTATTCTTTCTATACAAAGAAAGATTTATCAAAATGTAGTTATTTTTATAACCTTATGATTAAGAAATTAAAATAAATTTATTATATATATAATTTTCTTATACAAAATATATTTTAATTAAATGAATTCGTACAATTCTGTATACGAGGGTAACTCTGAAATGTTTGAGATACAACTAGGTTTTCAAAGTTATACTTACAAAATTTTAGTTGTGTTCAAAGTCCAGCATCAATGCACTTTTGTAGACGAATTTTCCTCAGCCTCAAGCCATTCATTTTTTGGAATAGATGAAAAAAAAAAGCATTTATATCCGCATCAATTTCTTCTGAATGAATGAAAACGATGTCCACGTAAGTTATTTTTTAGATGAAAGAATAACCAAAAGTCGCACATAGCTAGATCAGTTGAATACGGCGGATGTTCGATCACTTTAATTTGTTTTTGTTTAAGGAACTTAATTGTTAATCCGGCTGTATGTGAAGATGCATTGTCATTGTGAAGCATGAGTCCCCTAACATACAGTTATTTTAGAATTTCTGGAAGACATTTAGTGGTATACCAGTTTGCTGTTACTGTCTTCTGTCCTTCCAACTTGATGGCTTTGACCAATCCCGTACTTCTGAAGAAAACGGCATACATCACTTTATTCAATGCGCGTTGTTTTTTCACCATTGTCGGCGTGGGATCATCTTCCGAGACCCATACTTTGCTTTCTTGACGTGTTGGAACGTCAAGGGTATGCACTTTTCATCAAAGGTTCTAGATTAAGGTGCAATCTCTAGTGCCACATTGCACACGAGCCTCGTGTGCAATGTATAATTATATTAAATTAATTATTGTAAATTTGTAAATGTAGTTGTATTTATTTAATATTTGAAAATAAAATTAATATTCTATGTATTACAACTGCAAATTCTAAATTTTCATCATTCATCTTTTAAGATAAATGTTCATAAAAGGATCTTTTTTGTAGTTTTATTCCTATCTAATTTCAATATAAATCTTTATATCTAATTAGCTATACTCATAACATTTTTAATTTTATATAACGTATAATAAATTACCAGATATTAAACTTCATATTTACGAAAAGCATTCTGAAGTATGAGCTTGTAATATTGAATTTTCTTCAGGCTCTTTGAAGAAAAGGTTAGTTTAATAAGAATTGAAGATATTTCACCATAGTATTTATTAGAAATGTTATTTTACTTATTTTTTAAATGTAGACAACAGTATTTTTCAAAAAAGTTTTAATAAAGGAACTCTAACCGAGTATTAAAATTGCTTAGTTACATACAGTTTGGATCCGAATTAAATTTTCATAAATTTTATGGAAATAAATATGAATTTATTTTGAAAATTTTAAGTATTTAACAATGATTTCTATGAACTTAGAAATTTTCTTAAAAGTAAACTAAGATACTTTTTACACAATCATTTCAATTGAATTAGTATTTTTACAAATATTGTACCATAAGAAAATAACATGTGAGTTAAATTATTAAAACTTTTCAGTACAACATACAGACAATTTATATCATAAAGTCTAACAACTTGAAGCTGTTTTATAGCATTTCTTTAAATATCCATAATGTGTTCTTTATGAGAGAGCTTCTTCGTAAACAGAGACTGGGTTTTGTGTCTCATAAGACAGTAACTTGAGAACTCTTAGTATCTACGTTGACAAATTAGATTCAATCATCCCTTTTCTTTAGAAGTTGTTAGACCAGACCAAAAATCTTCTCCTCAGAAGAATGCTGTGGTTCCAATAGCCATTGTTAACTCTTAAGACCATTGTGAACAGGACAGTTTACAGTAAACATTTGCGCAGTAAACATTTTAATACCACATTTCACATTATCTTTCCAGTACATTTTTAACATTATTTCTCTATATAGATGTATAATTATATTATTTATTTATGTGGATACCATTTTCTGTACTTTTAATGTCATTTCTCTGTACACAATCTATAAAGTTATGTCATTATTTTAAGCATGCATGACTTTCAAGATGAGTGCCAGAGAGTTGTCCGAGTTTCCTCCCTTGCATAGACATTTGCAATCTATTTATTAAAAACATTACTTTAAACATTTACATATTAAAGTAACATTTCTTCAATTAAAATTTCAAACCAATAAAAATTACATTAATCTGAAAGACCCTAATAAGTAAATAACTATGGAAATGTATAACATATATTCCTCAACAATCATACAAAGAAATGACAAGTAATAATTGTTTTTATAGTATGGAAAGTAAAAATGTTATAATTCTGTTTATTAATTTAATTTATTTGAGCTCTTGTGATATCAAAAGATACTTGCAGATCAAACAATACAAATAAAAATTTTATATTAGTTGATAAAATTCTTAATTTATAACAAAAACTTTATAAACAAATAATTTTAAAAATTGTAAATTTATGTATTGTGTCAATAATAAAGACTGCATCTGAATTATTTACTGTAGTAATGTTTGCATCTATTTTACAGAAGCAATTATCATATATTTTTATTTAAAAATACTGTTTAATTGTTAGTACTTTAAATTCATTTTATTAATACCACATAGCTCTTAAATTTTTACTTCCTCGTGAGGAGTAATATCATCTAGTAAAAATATTTAAGATAAATACATAATTGAGTTATATAGAACAGTAAAATCATGTATATGAAGTAAAATACTATAACTTATCAGAAAGGCAAATTCCTATATTCGAATAGTTTCTCGTAGGTGCAAAATATTCTGGTTTACTTGTGCAATTCTTTATTTTTAAAGAAAATATTATTTTATATTTATGTTCATAAATATGTAATTTTATAGTATATGACATCTGTATACATCCAATTTTCCTTTTATTACACAGATGATTTATATGAAAATTAAATTCGATTAAAATGATGAATATTAAAAAAGAAATTTATATAAAACAGTAAAATATAATTAATCATTAAACATAAGTTAGTTTAGTGTATACCGCTGATTAAATTATCATTATTATGATTTCACTATTTGAAAATTGTAGGTTCGATACTGATGTTACCATAAAATATGATGAATGGTGCCTTTGGATATTGATTAATCACATTGTTATATTTATAAGTTGATAAGATATAAAAGTTAAGAAGTTTTGATCAAAATTCACCTTTTTCATTATATTGTGTCTCTAATTAGAGAAATAATTTTTCCAAGAAGATATATTTTAAGATTTATTCGAGCATAAGTGATATACTCAATAGTAATCCTTAGTATAAAAGAAACATCAGCTATAATTGGTAAGAACTTATAATACAAATTATATTAAGGAATAAATTAAATTCATCTTGTGATAAACGAAATTATGTTTGGTTTAAAAAAATTCAAATTTAGGTATATTTTATACATTAAAGTAATAAAGAATATATTTATAAGCAGTTAAGATCACTGGGGAACAAATTATGTAAGTACACATTACTTAAGAATTTTTAACTGAGAAAAATCAATTGACAGTAAAAAAAAATTATAAATGTAATTTAATCCATTGCAATTATTTTAAAAAAGTAAGTAAATGAAAATCAGTTTAAAGTTAAAAGTTGAGCTTCCGTAAAATAAAGTAGGAAATTCCTAAAAAATTTATTAAAGAATATAACAAAAATCATTAAAATTTCTTACAGTAAGTGGTTTTCGATGCTCAGTCACTAAAATTCACCCTATACCTCATTTCGTCAAAAAAAAAAAAAAAAAAAAAAAAAAAAAAAACAACAGTTTTGTCACCCCACGAAAGCTTCCTTTCGCTTCATAGAATTTCCAAAAAGGCCGAAGGGGACGGATTTCTTGGAATAACTTTTCAAAAAGCCGTTATTTGAAAACGTTTTTTACAACATGTTATTTCCTTGGAACGAAACGTTGATAACTAGTTATCCAAAAATAACTGCTATTGCCATCTCTAGATGCTCTATATAACTGTCAGCTGTGTAGGTATGGTCTATATAACTGTCAGCTGTGTTCCACACTTACCGCAACTCACAGTCACCTGCGGTTGGCTTGGAGTAGAGAGCCTGCATTGTGGACACCGCAACAGTGGTCTTGTGTGGTGTTTTCCGACGAGTCCAAGTTTAGCTGTCATTCTGATTCTCGCCGGACTTTCATATGAAGAGGGCCAGGTACCCGTTACCACCAAGAGAACACCATTGAACGACACCGTTACGTTGGCTCAAGATCATTTGGGGAGGAATCATTCTGGGTTCCAGAACTACACTGTACGTGCAAAATGTAACCATGTCAGCTCACATCTATCGAGATGTCATTCTGGAATAACATGTACGTTTATTTCGAGGCGCCATGGGTGCAGAATTTCTGTTTATAGAAGACAACGCCTGTCCTAACCATGCACACATTTTAGACGAATGCTTCAATCGGAGAATATCATCCGTATATTCTTGCTAGCATACTCACTGAACTTGAATCCAATAAATCATGTGTGAAACATGCTTGGCCGACGAATTACAGCCCGTCTACCTTCTGCCAAATGTCTACCAAAACTTCGGAGAGCATTGCTTGGTGAGTGGTGTAATATTCCCCAAAATCAGATTGATAATTTGATAATTAGTATGCCTAGGTGTTGTATGGCCTGTATTGCATCATCTAGGGGGCATACTGTATATTAACCACCATACCAACCATGTTATATTGGTTTTTGTAAATATGTTCGTTTTTGAAATTTGCTCCAGGGAATAAAAAACCACAATTTTTATGAATGATGTCAAACATATAGCTTCTTTTTTGCTCTTTACCTTTTTTTTTTTTTAATAAATAGACTTTACAAATAAGTCACATCTGTTTTGCTTCTTCGTCTTTTTTGGATGAACTTGCATTATCCTTAATTTATGGATACGAGCGTATATCACTCAAAATCACACTCTACCGTTATACAATAGTGTGAGGACGCTTTACTTTTAAATATTTGGGATAACATTTGTTAGAAAGAAGAAGTGCATCCTTTTTAGTTATCAGGAGCTCCTTGGATTGGGGACGTATCCACGTTAATATGTGAGTCCAAAGTCTTTCGGCCGGTGTGGTGAGGATGTGGAGAGGAGTGTGCCAGCTCAGGTGTGACCTCGTTACCTGATTGTGGTTCAAAATGACGAGGCACTTAATGATGGGTAAGTATTCCAATTCCGTTAACCTAAAGATACAGTCCGAGGCTCTCCTGCACCACTATGTAAGAATATATGTATAAATCACTCATAATCAATCTACTTTTATGCAATGGTGATGACTTTTTATTATTGATCTCTGACAACAAATGTTTCGTTAAATCATGGATTATCTCTTACCGAAATTAGGAAATTTTTATTATTAATCACTGGTGAGAACTTTTAAATGGTGAGACCATTTAATTAATACTACCGACAATTTCTTACCTTAAATCATTGAAAATCAATTGGTCATCATTTATTTTTCATTTGACAAAAAAGATTCTTCTTACGAGATTTCATTGAATTAGTTGACTAATATTGATAAAAAAAATCTAGTTACAATCGAAAATCTTCGATCTATACTAGAAGGCAGGGTATATTTTAGAGAAGCTTCACTGCAGAAAAATATTCATTACTATCATAAAAAAAATAAATAAATAATAAATAATTCAATTAAATAAAATAACTGCTGCATGCATCCAAATCTTAATTATTTTAAATGGAAGAATTATATAATTATTGCAACAAAGAAATTTTAAGAATAATATTTAAAATGGAAAACTTGTAGAAAAACTTTATTAAAAAAAATCTAATACTGGTTCTCAAGAATTGGAGAAAAGCTAAAAAATTAATAGATTTAAGCAGAGAGGTAATACTGTCGGAAAACTCAGAATCTACGAGAATATCACACGTGGAAGGCAAAGAGTTTGATACTAGAACCAGTCGTGCACAAAGAGTTAAATACACATTAAGTTTGATGCCAGTAGAAAAAATGAAATAGAAGAAAAGTTTTGCGCTTTTAATTTCTGCATGCGCATACATCGGGTGTGTGTAAGAGAATTTGCCCGTTTGTGAGGCACAAATAAAACATAATGAAAACGTAAATATTTACTTTGAAAACATTCATGCACACAAGAAAACATCTGACACATTTCATGTTCTGCCTGTCTGGTGACTGTGTTTGATTTGAATATAACTTTCTTCCGGAAATAAAATTTTGATTTAAAAATAAATCTATGAAATCCGATATTACTTTTCAAAAAAAATGTGTGATAGTTCATTAAATCTTCTTCAATAGTTGTTGAGAGTTCTTTTGTAAATTAGATTTTAGAAACATGCAGTGAAAATTTAGAGCAAAGTGTCGACTCGCGAATTCCTGCTTCATAAATATTTTTACTAAGCTTTTATGTTCTCTCAAATTGTATAAAAATTTTAATTAAAGTTTGTGATCTCTTACAGGATGATATTTGTTCTTAAAGAAAAAAAATTTTCTAAATCTAGAGGATTGTAAAAAGTATCTGATTTTCAAACACTTCTAAATTATTCAGTCTTCTTAATTATTATATACTTCTGCGATAAAATTGGTGAGGCGAAAGGATGTTCTCTAGTTCGATATTGATCTCTGTTAAATAACAGGAAATTAATTATTTATTTCAGTAGCAATTACTTGAAACGAATTCATAAATAATTTTCGAACTAATTTTGTTCTTTGTTACGTGACTAATTTATTATTTCTGTTAAAACATTTTATAAACAAAGCGCCAACCACAATGAAATTTGAGAATACTATTTGAGTCGCTATGCTGGTTCATCGTCATTTTAAGCATTTATAACCCAATTAATGTGCCACATTTTGTGCTAAGATTATTTAACATGAATTATACCCAGGAACATTCGACATAGGTTCAATGACTATTGTAATTAAGATATTATTTTATTAGATCTTTTCAACTAGCTTCTTTTAGAATTAAAATTATCTTTACTGAATTAATTTACCCTTTATGTTTTGCATTTAACATATGTGTGGCAGTTGAATAGAAACCAGTCCTAACTTTACCTGCAGCTATTAAAGTTTAATATTGCTGTTCATTCAACAGAATGACATTAATTAATTTACGACATTTTCTACTTTTATTATGTGAATAAGTTTTATCTTATTTAAAATTGTTTTATATAATACAAAACCAAACGTGCGAATTAAATCACGATTAAAGTCAGCCAAAAATGAAAATTATTGATAATGAACGGGTTAAAATATTTACGATGTTTATATAATAAGAAACGATAAATAACTGGTAATTTAGAATTTAATTTTCGAAAAATAGCACAAATAACGGAATATATCTGTAAATTTTAAATCAGGATTTAGCGTTTTATTCTGGGATAAAATCTTGATTCCTAACACAATAACCCTGTTCTTTCATACTGTGAAATTGTGCGTGGAGTGGTAACTCATTTGTAGACTTCTTATTGGCTGACTTGCAATTTGTGATGGTCAGCCAAGACGCCATTTAAAACTTTAGAGTCAAGTTCTGTGTTTGTTTACTCTGAAAACGCTGAAAGAAATTTTAGTAATTATATCGGATAAGTTTGTATACATTTGTATAAATTTGTAAATTGTATTTATAACTTTGCAAATTTAATTGAATTTAGCAAATATTTATAAGCTTTGGGCTTTATTTATTTAATATCTTATACCGTTCGCTAAGCCTAATGTTCATGATGTCAGTACCAGTTCCTAACCCTGACGCTGTTGAGCCGATGGATTGGGAACCCAGTCCTGACATTTTCGCGGAGTTGAACGTCTTCCTAACCAAGGGTTCCATCCTCCTCGATGAGGAAGAACCCATGGACTGGGAAACTTCAACCTATTCATCAGATCCAGACCCTTCTTTACAAATTCTGTTGAAGACGGGGATTTTGACAAGGAGCAAGGCACTTCTCCTAAAGCAATCTGTTACGGAGAGGTGCACTGTTCCAAAGTCGAAAATCCGTCGGAAATGGAACTTGTAAATGATGAGATTTGTCTCTGATACAATGTATCTCCCTGTTTTTTGAAAGAGCTAAGCAAAAATTTATGGTAGTACTGAAACGGCTTTTAACCAGTAATTTTTTTTATGGACAAATGTTATCTTAAATTTTCTTTTCGAATATATGGAATAATACATTTTTTATTATAAAATCTCAAACTTGGAATTTTGGACTTACATCAATAGTGTAATTAAAAATGAGCCCAAAGCTTCTAATTTTTATCACATTTCAAAAACTTCGCCATATTACTACATACTGATAAGAGGCTTTATTCGGTGACCGTTTTCGAACCCTAATTCTGAATGACCGCATATTGTCCATACTTTTTAAACTTTTATATAGGCAGCAGTTATGTTATGTAAGCTATTTATCATAGTAAAAATTATCATTAAAATTAATACTATATTTATCTGGATAGAAATGCATATTAATGCTCTCTTCGGCATGTAACTGAAAAATCTAATTTTAAAATAATTTTTGAAATTTCCATAGTTTACTATTTAAATTTACATTCTACTCTATAGTTTTCGTAAAATTAATTTCTACTTTAAGTGAACAACTTATTCATTGCAAGCACACAAAAATAAATCTATATTATCATATTGCCAAATACTTTAATCTAGATTAATTTGCTGAAGATTTCGCATTTTATTATCTATATAAAGATATTACAGTATTTACGTACTATCCCAACTACCATATCTGCGAAAAAATACATGTATTCTATTGATGTAATTCATCGCCATATAAATTTCAAATAAAGTGTTTTCACATATTTTTAAAAATAAAAAAATATTAGTAAAGTGTTCTATTTTTCTTTCACATTTTGGATAAAAAAGTGATTTAACTCTTAAAAATTCCACGACATTATTTTTAGGAAAAAAAGTCGACAGGATAATACGTAAGTAACGATATTACATAACTAATTTAAAAAAACTTTAATTTGTAAAAGTTATTAAGTTTATTCTGGCTTTAAAAATATTGTAATATAAATGCTGATGAAATTTGTGAAAGATTCTAACTTAGGATACTTGTAGGAATTATTTTCTTTTTAACGTTATTGGTACTACCGTTCGATAAATCCCATCCCTTACATGTGATGCATGAATAAAATGTACTCATGTTTACCACTTCAAAGTTTATCTTCCTCCAGTTAAAATGTCGCCTATTATTAATAACTTAAATTGCATTCATAAAATATTAAAAATATAACACAGTTTATAGTCTTTGGTTGTATAAGATGTAAGATATTGAATTTTATGTTATACAGGAATTTTTTAATTAAACAAGACTTTTTCTTAATAAGATTGAAAATAGGAATCATATTATACTAATAAAGATATTGACAAGTTATAACTGATTATACTTTTAAAAGTGCATAATCTTTTATAATTTGTTGCATTTCAGAAAAAAGTATTATTTGGCAGGCTTCAGATTCTAAATGCAAATGTTGGGAAAATAATTCAGAAAAGTGTATCATAGATAAGTTGCACTCGAAAATAAAGTAGATATTTCCTTAAGTGCATTAGATTTTATTCCATCCTTCCATACATTTTTAATATTAAGGTTTTTATTACATTCTCATTTTTAATTAGTGGTGAATTTATCTGAATTATTTGTGTATTCCATTAGTTGATAAAATAAACATTCTTTCATTACTTTCTGTCAGGAAAATGATCCGTAATGTGTAGTCAAAATTGTTTCAATAATGTTATCAAAATAATATTGAATGTATTATGAATAATTTTGATACTTCTAATTTTTTATACATTTTTTCATTTCATACGGGATTTTTAAAAATGTTCATTAGGAAATAAAGAAATAAGAATGATAATACGTTAATTTTAAAGAATATACGTTAATTAATAGAATGGTTATAATTACAACATTATTTTATCTAAAATAAAGAGATGGGGTCTCTTTTCAAATAATCTACAAATTAATTTTCAATACGGTTACATTTACGATACTGCAAACAGTTAGTTAAAATAAATGAAATTCCATCATTATCCTCTTCCTATACTCTTTAAACACGACGTTTTCTTATTCAATATTCATTTTCCCCTTATTAACTTATTGGCATTTTTATTTGTTATAAACTAACAAAATATTTCTCAAGAATTTTAACTGTTTCCTTCTCCACTGCAATTATACTATAATACAGGGCAATAGTTTTCATATATTTAAACTTAATAACAGAAACCTATAAAGAAATAAGTTAGTTAAAAAACTTTTTATGCAGTAAAACTAAGACAGAAAATGTTTGCCTTTTCGTTATTAAGAAAAGGGAGATTTTGGAATAAAAACTAACACGAAGATATATTGTTTCCTATACCAGTACTAATTTGAATTGAAAAAATAAATTAGCCTTAAATTAGCCTCTTCGTCAGAAACAATAAGTTTCAATAGGACAATATTTTTGCAGTATATGGTTGTTACTCTGGAAAATGATTGTTTTTTAGGTCAAAATATATTCATTTTTAAGAGAGCAAAGCATAATTCGTATTTAAATTTTTTTACACTTTGTTTTATTTTCAATAATTAACAAATATTTCTCATATGAATTTTTATGAATATAATTGAAAAAAATCTGCTTGCAGCAATTATATTAATTGTAAATAGTTTATTTCTTTGCACATTGTTCTTACAGTTGATCAGAAAGTTGTTAATGATTTAATTTCGATGTATTATAAAACGTATTGTATAAAAGTTCAAGTATATTGCTATACATTTTACAATGAAGTTAAATAATTTGCGAAAGTGTTTAGAATATGCAATTATTTTAAATGAGAAAGAACTTTATGATATTAAGAATTTATCAAGAACTTAGTTAAATAATTGAAATTTTTTTAATTTACAATTTTGTTAAAATTATTACCTTAAAGCATTCTTAAGAAAACCTTCTTTAAAGGAGTGATTGATAAAAATAAAATACTTTAAATTTGAATGACTTTTAATTCTCCCTCATGTATAAAATACAGTAGATTTATCACATTGTTAACCCATTAATCAGAAATGGAAATTTTCTAAAGTCTTAGAGCTCCAACATAAATGAAATTCAAGCTAATTTTAAAGAATTCCGTTGATGAAAGAAAATGGTCACCGAAAAAACCCATTAGCCATTTTCTGGGATTTATTGTTTAACAAGAATTTTCGTTCAACAAAATAATTGATGTATAAAAAATATTTGAGACAGTAATAACTTCATTTAATAATTATACCTGGAAGAAACGGGGAAGAAAAGGCAACAATTGTGCAGCCAGGGAGATACATTTGTAGATGCAGATGACTTTCTACTATACATCACTGATGACTAATTTTTATTATCAATCACAGGAGACGACATTTTGTTTCCTATCACTGGCGACGACATTTTGTTTCCTATCACTGGCGACGACATTTTCTTGAAATCACTGGCGACGACATTTTCTTGAAATCACTGGCGACGACATTTTACTAATAATCATTGGTGACGACTTTCAGCCATTAATCACTGGGGACGACTTTAAGCTATTCATCCCTAGCGACGACTTCCTCTACTTTTAATCAATGTTGATTTTTTACTATTAATCATCGTCCATGACTTTTTAATATTAATCATTGGTGAAGACTATATACCATTAGTGTCTGATGGCGAATTTCTGTTAGTAGCTGAAGTTGAAAAATTATGATTATCATGATGTGAAGAAGATTAATATTATGCATTCTAGATGGTGATTTTTTTAAAATCATCAAGAATGATGAGAAGATAACACTCTTTATCATGTGTGACAAAAAATTATATTTAGGGTGTCTGAGGGAAAATCCAACATGGATAAAAGATCTGAAGCATTCCTTAAGGATGACTGCCAAATACCATCCCATGGTTGTCTCGCGACAATTTATATAAATGCATCTGGCAGTGAATGATCAAATATGTGAAATATCCTACAGTTTCAATCACGAAAAAGGTATAAAAACATACTCCACCATTGACAAGCGGTTCAATTAGGTGTCGATATTACTAATCCTCTTTATTGAGTCTGATGCTACGTAGTTATATTCGAAAATAATGAAGAACAGTCAGAGAACCAATATATAAACAATTTTTACTTAAAATGAACAAATTAAAATATTTCACTAGTCTGAAGTTGAGGTTTTATAATAATCTAAGGAAATTACGATATTTTCATAGAATTATATTTTCCACTTTTATATAATTTTGACAATTATTCTGCATACCGAAGTTTCTTATTTGCTTATATGTTTTCAAAAAATGTCTAGAAATCAATACACTGCTGGGAAAAAGTATGACACTGGGTGTTTTTCAAATAAGAGTACAACTTTGAATTTTTACCAAATAATTTCATTACAGCACTTTTAAAAAATTATTTACAATCAGACAACTATATTTCTAACATGAATAAAAAAAACTTGCTTATTATAAATAAAAATTCATTTCATTCACATCATTCTGTGTGAAAATAGTAGAAGTACAGTTTTAAATAATGAAAATAAGTCTTATTAATAAAGAATTATTCTGTCATTTGCTTTAGTTACTTCAAAAACTTTATTTGCCATTGTATCACACTAGTCTTGAATTTTTGCTTAAGAATCGATGAAATTCTATCAAAGATTCATATTGCGTGTAAAACGTCGAACAATTACAATTATTGCTTTCTGGACTTTTAACAGGATATAGCAAAACCCAAGCATCATTTGTTTCAACCTAATTTTTAATACCGTTGGCCGTGTGAATTGATGCTCTATATTGCTGGAATATAATATTTCCTCCACATAGTTCAGAGTCATAGGGAAGAAGCTCTGGATTAAAAATTTGAATGTAATCTGTTTGCTTCTGCCTTTCATCCTGAAATATTAGATTGGTCTTTCCAACGTAGCCAACATATACTCAAACCATTAAACTACCTACTCCCCTACCTGTCTGGTAGAATAAGTTTCTTCTTGTATACCCAGACAATGCTAATATTGCTTGACGATCGTCTTGTGGGAATCTAAATTAAACTTTTTTCATCAGAATAAATAACTGAAGTTCATTCAGAGTTCCAAATCATGTGTTCTTTGGGCCATAATAGCTGATGTTCAATGTGTCTTTCGTTCCATTTAAGATGGTGCTTTCTTTTCTTAAATATAAAAGTATCTGTTATTTAGTTGTAAAGTGCTCTTCTGATTACATCTGTGATTCCAGATGGGTCTTGTGCTTTTTCAATGCTTCTTCACGTTTTTTTTAAGTTCTTTAGGGATTTTTCTTTGATCACGTAGAGTCAATTTTTTAAGTTTGCCACAGAGTTTACTTTGCTCTGACTGTTTCGATTTTTCAAGAAGTTAGCAACAGCTCTTGAACTGATGAGTAAATGCCTCGTAATTTCTCTTTCACCTTTCTTACATCTTTCTGACACAATTTGGTCATTTTAAAATTCCCTTAAATGTTTTCTTCTAGGCATTTTAACTGTAAAAATTATTGAGATTCTTTTTCTTTACAAAGTATATATCATCTGAAAAAGGACAGTTTAGAAGAAAAATTTTTTAAATATATTAAACTGCTACAAACTCCAAAATGAGAATATTTTTGCAGGGAACCTTCTACTTTTTTCACAGACAAAATCCTTAAGATCCTATTTTATTACATTCCTATCCAAAAATCCTATTTTATAATATTTTTTTAAAGGTAGATAAAACTTTATCACTGAAAGTAAAAGAAAAATTATATTAATAAAGTTAAAAGGAAATTTAAATTAATTGTGCAAAAATATAAAATATGTGAAACACTATAAATGTAAAATACTATGCACATAATATACAAAATATGTGAGTCCTACTTTATTCCAGCAGTGTACAATTTTCAATATTAGAATTAATAATCCGATAGATAATAATTTTGGTAATTTATTTTGTTGAAATAAGCTTGAACGTGTTAGAAATTCTTAGTTTTTTTTAAAGTAACTGTAGATTATAAATTTTTTCAGGGTTTCCAGTTTAATGTATTCTTTCGTTCTGTCATGGTCTGGTTTTTTAATTATGCAATTTTTATTTTTTGGTCATTTAAGAAATGCATCTCATACATTCAAGAATAGGACAGCGGAACCTTATTCAAATGAAAATATTTTACGCTCTAGAACAAAAAAATAAATAAATGAACATAATTAATGAATTTTATCCAAGCATTCCTTAAAAACATTATTATATTGAAATAGTGGTACTGTTTTATATTCTTAAGTATTGTTCATGATTCCGGAGCATTTTTAGCATATTAACAGCATAATTTTAACATACTTTTACTGATATTAGAAACTTCATATTTTGTAAGTTTGAAATTATTTAAATTTTGATTAATTTCAATAATTTTATTTAATATTCATACATTCTATGTATGAGGAGGTAATTCGTAACACTGATTTTCAGAGAGAATAAGATTAATCATTATAGCTGAGCGTTCAGTGGTGTTTTGTAAAACCTGGAAAGTAATATCTTAGAAAGTGACATGTGTATAAAAAGATCAAACCGCAATGACAATGTAGTTATAACATGATTTTACTCCCATATAATATCAAATTGGAGACAAACTTATTTACTTTGTTCCTCAGTATTTGAGTAGAGGAAACAACAATCATTGCTCATTAGCATAAAAAGTTAGTTAATAATCCATGGAATTAAATACGAAATATTTGCAATATTTGTCATAAGCACTCTCTAACTGAATGATAATTATTCAGACATTTGAGTGGACGTTTACAAATATGTCATAAGGAAGAGCGTTTTGTCAGCACTATAATGAGCAATATTTAGAATTGTTGACTCATTCTGGAAATGTTACTAACACATATTGCTCTTAATTATGGAATGAAAAGCAAGTTTTGTTGTGTAAAAGTGGACTTAGGGCAGTTTCTGCGACACCACGTAAAAAAAAACGCATCTGGATTCCTACCTCTTGGGTGATGTGGAAAAGGAATCAATTTCGTTAGCTTGCTTCGCTCCAACATGTAGTTAAGTTGATATAACTCATAAAAACAACATTATAATGAAATATTGAAATGATTTACTGTCTTTACACTTCAAGAAATCTGAATACCTTTCAAATCTCGGTATTTGTTAGATTTGCCTGAATCATTTACAATCCTTAATGAATTTTGTTTGGATATTTATTTTAGATAAACGTATTTGACACTCATTGTTTAATTACGCTTAAGTTACAAATAAATACGAGCACATTAAAAATATTAATTTATTTCATTTAACTAATGATAAAATAACAGGGGATTTTCAATTTCCTCCCTTGAAACAAAATTTAAGAAACGCTGTCCTGAAGGACATGACGTTGCAAATGCTCATGATATCCTACGACTCTTATCTAGCTTGCAACAAGGCGATAAATTTTGTTGAATTATTGAATTCCATGTTGAATTATTATTCCTAATTATTTTCATGTATTAATTTTATATTTAATGTTGATTTTTCTATTGTCCATTTTTACGAATATTTTTCTTTTTTCATACTAGTGTTCTGACTAAGATTCGGATGATTTTAATTTTCTGTTCCTCAAATAATACACAATTGTTTCATCAAGATGGAAAACATATCTTTCCGTTATTTTAAATGTGAGTTCAGATGATCTGGTTCGTGAGGGCGTTCGTTCTCTTTATAAGAAGATTAAGAGATCAAATCGCGAAACAACTGAATATCCGTCTTGTTTTCTCATGGCTCTTGCGATACATAAAACAAGTCGTAGTCGCGATGTACTTCATATGAAATGATACCTCTGAGGCAGTAAATCAGGTCCAGTATTCTTAAGACGGCTCACTTCTTCTAAATTAACGAGACTCACTCAATTTCGGGATCCACGGCAGTGAAGCCATTGGTTGCCTTATTAGACAAAAACCACCGTCCTTCGCTGTGAGTGGAATAGGATCCTAAATCTTAGGGGGTATTCTAATAATAAACTGTATTGATAAATAAATGTTTATTCTTCATAGGTTTTTTCAGTAGAAATTTCGCTAAAAGTGAAACTGGCCTCTTTCCCTTTACGTGCTGTAACATCGGAAGGACGCATTAAGCCATCTTAGCACCCAGGGCATAAATTATTTTCCGGGAAGATTTTTCTTATATGGAAGATCGTATTTACTTGTGCAAAGGTGAAAACACGAACAAGTGACAAACCCCAACCACAACAGACGTGCATGAGAATAGAGATGCTCAGTATCCCTCTTCATTGTTCAACAGTGGCTGGAACCGAACTCTTGACTTAACGCTCTGAAGTTTGCTACGGTATCACTAACCTAAGATTATCACTTTTGTATAACACTTTCTTTCTCAAATATTTTCATATTAATAAATATATAGCTTAAATACTGCGATAAATAAACTTTAAACTTTCTTTTCCTTTCCAAATTTAACTATGAATTGATTTTCTTTTTGTGTTTTCTGTTGGAAACGTTCGCATGCATTAAATAAATATGAAGCGGATTGTCGAAACATAGTTTTGGCAATACCAAAATGATTCTTGAATTCATGCAAAAGGTATTTCGACACATTTTCCTTTTCGAATAGAATAAGTCGATAGGGCCAATTCATCGAGTTTTGTTTCAACATGCAAGTGTCCCAAATCAAAATAAACCATTTAGGATTAAAGTGATGAAGGTGTATCTGAAAGAAAGAATCACTTATACTTAATAAATGTACATGTTTACTTAAGAAATAACATTTGAATTTTTGCGGCATACTTATTATTCACGTTTATTATTTCCGTGGCTGATATATTAACTTGCAAAAATAATTTAAATAAACTTTATTCCACTTATACAAAGTAAAAGCAAAGCTATTCATTTATTTTTATGGAAAAGAAAAGACAAAATCATCATTTTTCTTCTGAATCTTAATCTGATATAAGCACGCGATGATAAGAAACACATTCATGAATATAAAATTTGTATATACCAAAAATAAAAAAAATACGAACTCATGAAAATACTAAGGTAGGCGGTTGAAATGTAAATAGAAATTGAAGTAAAGAAAATTTGTAGGATTGTAGCGTATTGCTGCGGCACTAGTATATTTTCATGTACCAAGATGTTTGCTCTACTTGCTGTCTATAAGTAGCCAATCTTTATCATTTAGCAGCAGAGCAACCTCAGCACTCTGCCTTCCACTCCCAGAGGTATCAATTTCACTTGGATTACATTGCGACAACAATCTATCCAACATTTTCTAGCGGCCTTTTGTAGGAAAGGTGAATCTTCAGTTAAGTCAAGATCCCGGTAATGAGAGCTGCACTCTCACCAACCATTCCACTGCAGCCTTACTTGTAATGTTAAAATTTGAACGGAAATCATGTATTCGGGATACGACTGAACCCCTAGATGCTCATTATTTTCAGAGGACTTCCCGTAATATCGGCACGAGGGTTTAGCTTGCCACGGTCTATGACTCTCAGATTGACCCCCATCTGTCTCACTGAATTGCTGGAATTCCATGAGTTGGGCATATATCTATTTTAATTTGTGACATCAAAAGTCCCTCCACTGCTGTGGAGAAGAAGGTGCCTGCTATAGTGTTGACCTCGAATCCGATCATGTTTCAAAATTAAAAGGGTTTCAATATGCGATAAAAGCATTCCAGAATAAGAGCTCCGAGAGTTTATTTTGATTTTTTTTAGGGACAGCTTGCTCTTATCCAGTTTTGTAAGATTCATATGGCGAGGAAATAGTTTCATAACATGATAAAGTTCATCATAAGAAATCACAAATTATGTACAAGTAATTATAACTATTGTCGATAATCGTCATTTTCATTAGGGAAAGTCTTACAAATTAACTGTAAAATGATTGCTAGAAATTTAAATGTGCATAGTTAAATAGTATTTGTGTGCTTATATATTCCGTAGTTTTATGATATGGAATGACTTTAAGCAAATTGGTGTTTCCTTTCCCATTTTGCTTATGTATACTATTTTCATATGTTTTTGTAATCGCATTATCAATGAGCATTATATTGATATTTGTAGTCATTTTTAGAGAAATAGATAATTATATGGATAGTATATTTTGTTCGTCAACAAGAGATCTCCCGAGAATAGCTATGAGATTTCCTTAAATTATAGGAGGACAAATCTGGAATAGAGTAAGAAGAAAACAATTTTTTTGCCAGTTTTATGAAAAATGAAAAAATATTATCGTTTCCATAAAACTAACCACTTCCACTGAAACATTATTCAGACATCACCACGAAGCTTCTTGTATAATAAAAAATAGATTGTCGAATAATATTATTCTTTAATTCATGGTAATAACATATTTAAGTAGTGCATATTTGATCCTTGGATACATTTTAAAATAAAGAACATAAGTATCAAAAATGAAATATTTGATAAATTTTTAATTTTATCTAAATGTAAATACTCATTAGTTGAATATCGGAAACCACCGAAAGTTTCATTTGATATCTACGAAATTTAGACACAGCATTGCAAATGAATGCGCGTGTGTGTTTATTCAATAATGGATGTCACTGTTTTGGCAGATCGAGACATGTTTTTTTAAGACATTTGATCTCTGTTGAACTTAGAAACAATACTCGTGTTATTAAATATTTTTAGGATTCCACTTCAATTTTATTGGTTGCGTTATAAAATTGAATTTACGTTAATTATAGTTCCTCAAGTTTAATTTTCATCTATTTAGTTTTACATTGTATTAGAATCAAGTTGTTTAGAGTTTATTTTGTTACTATTAATTTTCTAGTTATTTTCATTATCTTCTAATAGTGTTTTTATGTGTAGTTATAATTGAACTCTATGTATTATTTTATGTGAATTTCAATTATATTCTGAAATTATCCCTTTGCGGGTGATTATTTTATGTGGATTAATATATTTCATTGTTTTACTGTGTTTGAAAGGGGATGTAATGACTGATACACACTTTTGAATTGAAATATTTCGATAATATTAATTTAATTTTTTCATTATTTGGTCCATTTTTTATTGTTTTGCATTTTTACGTATTGCTGCTGTTATTTTTCATTTTTTCTGTGATTTAAATTGTCAAAATGATTATCAGATCAAAAATTTAAGTAAGGACTCTTGCCCACTGAGCAATGCTACTAACACATGAAATCAAATTGGGGAAGAATAGGGATCAGCGAACAAGCAAAACAACGTATATCTGCTTCAAAATAAGCGTCAAAAACAGTAGCGGAGATAAGTACAACTGGAATTAGGTCACAAAGTATAACATCAATTTTGCAAAATATAACGCAACCAGTTTAACTTCAAGTTCTTCATCTTTACACCTACTTCGTTTCCAAAAGAATAAACGCGTTGAGCTGAAAGGGAGAGGGATGATGTCAACGGGAAACCGCAAACCAGCATCATTCACGATTGAACCTTTTCTTGTAGTGTAATGAAACGCTTGGGTAAAAATAAATATTTAAAATAAAACATCATAAAATGTTGATAATGAGATATATTTTTAAATGTACCAGGAGCAACTGGTAAAATATTATTTATGAGAATAATACTGGCTGCAAATGGCGTCAAAATTGATTTGTATTTTCAGCTCTCCACTTCTATGACATTTTGTATAAAAACTATTTCGGATTTCAAAAATAGTCTTTAAACAAGAAATTCATTGAAATGTCCACTTACAAAATTTGAAGCACATCCAACCTAAGAAAAGTTGTGCAGATATGCGAACATTATTTGGGATGAATGCAGAATGGCGTCGTTGCAGCCCTCGATGGATATTTTCTAGATTCATGCGCAAACATCTGATCACTTTGTTATGCATTAATATTACTTGCAGAAGAGTTAAAAGCAAAAATAGAAGAAATGTATTGATTGTCGCAAAAGTTGAAGAAACAAATGCTTAATTGAAGAGTTTACTTGATTGTCAATACATAATACCGTTGAGTCTAGAAAAATAATTTCATTACTTTTGAATCTTAGAATCATTTTCACATGTATCTTCACGTATTTTTTCTATCTATTCTTCAAGCGACAGTAAAATATTTATACGTTTCTAAATATACACAAACACAGCACCGTTAACATTTTTACATTCAAACATAGGAAAGCGGTCCGTCTCATTGGAAACTGCAGAAAGGGACTCTTCCTTATTTAGAAGCAGAGGAACCAAATATTTCACCTCTTCCAGAGGTGTCGTTGCGATGAGAAGACATTGTGACCACTACCTACCGACTGCTGATCACCTTTATTGAAAATGATGGATCTTCAATTAAGTCTGGGTACAAATTCACTACACTCCAATGAGGCGAATGGCAAACCAACCATCTAGGCCACCGCGTCTCGGAGTGGACTCATTGGAGTGTAGTGAATTTGTACCCAGACTTAATTGAAGATCCATCATTTTCAATGAAGGTGGTCAGCAGTCAGTAGGTATTGGTCACAATGTCTTCTCATTGCAACGACACCTCTGGAAGACGTGAAATATTTGGTTCTTCTGCTTCTAAATAAGGAAGAGTCCCTTTCTGCAGTTACCATCTAACAAGGGTTGGCTAGACATAAGAAAATGTGATCTAATTTAATTTATATTACTTATTTTGTAAATTAAATTTTCAATCCGTTAATATTTGGAACCAGTGCAAAATATGCGGCTTATCTTCGATAGTCAAGTGCAACTGTCCTTGGGGCTTACAACAGATTATCGAAAACTAAGGGCTCTTGCGGATGGGTCTTCACGATAGAAATTGTTGTGCCATAATTGCAAAAGAACATTCTTCAAAGTATTTGGTTCGATCAAAACCACTGATGATAACGTAATATGGATTTTGAAATTCCACAATCATGTCATCGCTTGGGTGCTTTGGAATTTTTTTCTTCGTAACATGTGAAACGGTTTCACCTTCTTTTAAAGTTTCTCCCGGAAACCAATATACGGGATGGACGTTAAAATGAATTTCAACTGTTTTCGGCTTTGAATGATTTAGAGAAGGAAGATATGTTCATTTTCAAAGCTTGGAATAGTAATCCTAACTCTTACGATCAGCTGAAAAAGCTAGCGTTTTTTGTTCTTTTCCTTTTCGGTTCTACATATATATGCGAACTATCTTTTACAAGCATGAATATTATTATCAAGGGTAAACTGAAAAGTCCTTTTATTGATGAGAATTTGAAATCATGCCTAAAATTAAAAATAATAACATACAAACCTGACTTACTGAAACTTTTCAAGGAGATGCAAGCACATTGTTCTCATTAATAGAAATTAATATTTATTAAGTACGAAATTTAGTTTTATTTAGTGTACTACTTATTTAGTGTAATAAAAGTTTACTAATCAAGCAGATTTGGATCCCAAATTTTTTAAAATTGTTGTAATGTTCACATTTGGCTCTTTCGCTAACAATTTTGATGACCACTGTACTAAGATCAAAAGAAGTAGTTTGATATCCCTCCCATTGGCAATCATTGCAACTTTTTTCGTCGCAACACAGAATCGGCGCCGATCAGCGAAAATACACAGTGGGAGTTCTGCCAATTTTAAATTACTAAAATAAGAAAACAGTATAAGCAATCATATTAAAAATTCTAACTGTACAATCGCTTCAATTCAATAGGCCCCAATCAGCGTAAGAACCGGAGTTTTCCTCGATTTCAAATTACTAGGCCTAAACTAAATAAGAAAACAGTAATAACAACCATGAAAATAAAGCGGAGTTTTCCCCCGATTTTAAATTGCTAAGCTTAACGGTATATAAGAAAACAGTAATCGTAATAAGAATTGATTAAAGACTCTAAAAATATTTCAGAAATAAAATTAAAGGAAATAAAGTCGCAAAAATAATTACATTTAATAGCATCTAATTAAAAATAAATAAAATAATGCATTTCCGTGATTTCAGATAGAATGTTACAAATCATTACTACTTAAAAGAAGATAAATCTAGAATAATTAAAAAAAAAATAGGACGATTCGATGATTTCGTTAATTATTGGAAATTTAAATACTTAATATACAATTTTAGGAATTCTATATTAGCAGAAAATTAAAGTAAAATTCTTATTTTCCTTTTTCGTCTGGCGCTCTACATGCCCAGCAAAATCCAAATCGAATATATAAGTCACGAGTTTAATTTCTGGCACAATATCCATGGTGAAATGCAAAACGAATATAAAAGACAGGATTGAAATTCTGCCATTATATCGCAGCGAAATAAAAAAAATGAATATAAAAGACAATATTTATATTCTGCGCTACATCCGAAGTGAAATAAAAAATAAATATGGAAAAACAGGATTTAAATTGTCGTGCTTTACATCCCATAAGAAAATGACAAACTAAGACTGCGACATGCAAATTGAAAATGGCGATAGATTCAAATTGTGTGCAAACTTTTCCCGGATATAAAGATGACGAATGATGGTTAACATTAGCAAGACATTCTGGCGCTGTATTTAGTGACACATTTGGCAACTAATCGCTTTTGGTGATTTTTTGGCGAGGAAAAAATCTCTAAATTTCACCAGATTTAGCGAATTTTTGGGGTTGGCGAGCTGAGACCATAATATTTAGTTTAGCTAGAAAATTATATGATAACCAAAATAAAAAATATAATAATAAATAATGAAAGAAATTGGAAAAAAGATTAATTTACGATGTTTGAAATCTGGCGACAATAAAACACAACAGTAAACGTGGAACAAAACGTTTAAATTGAAAGTAAAACGAAAACTAAAATGAACGAAAATACTGTTTCTACTAAAAAGAACCTTATATATATATGACGTAAAAAATAATAAAAACAAAAATCTGAAAAGTAGCAAAAATTAAATTTGGCCGCACTATAAATCAAAACAAATGACACTATATTTGGCGAGAAATCACTTGGGGGGATATCAAACTTATACCAGATCACATTGTAATTTTGAGTAAAATGACAGCGAAGTTTTGTTATGTCTATTAATGGTCAATCTTAGTAATCGCAATTTGATTTAAGAAAGCTCATTTTAAAAACATGATGTTTTAAAATAAAAAAAAATAAAAAAATAAATTAAAAAAAAAACGTTAAAAAGGCGTTAACAGACTGAGCTGATCAAAGAGACCACAGTCTACGTAAAACTACTTTATAATTTTCTGAATGTATCGATATTTTTTGAGCGAAAATTGTTTATACTCATACTACATGAAACATATTTTCAAGTATTTTATATCAATTAACTCTGTTATACGATCTGACTCATTTGTTTCATAAATAATAAAATATTAACAGAAAATAATTTTAAAATTAATGGAAAATAATTTTAAAATTAGCAGAAAATAATTAAAAATACTTTTGCCTTTCGTCAGAAACGAACATGCAGAGAGTGTAGATAAAAAAAGGTTACTTACTTGAGCACTTTCATTTTTATCTAATGTTGATGTAACTCGTTATACACTCACTTCCAAAAAAAGTAAATACGGAGAGGAAAATGTTAATTCCCGGAAGGCAATCAGAATTGAAGAGGATGCAAATCGCTGCGGAGGCAGATGGAACTATGCAAATATGTTATGTAACAGCCAATAGCGCTTTCATGTCAAGAAATATGCAAAAAGGGCTGTCTTATAAGATACCAGATATATGAAAGTTTACATAAGTTGATTGTAAGTGTTGATAGAAGTTGTTTAAAATTTTCGTGCAATTTGTTTTCAAGACATATGTGTTTCCATGATTTCCAGAAAACGAATGGAAGATTCTGAGCGCTGGCGTGCTGTGGGGCGCATTGAAGCAGGTTAGTCAATCTCAGATGTTGCTCTTTTCTCCGTCATTAATCATTCTGTCATTTCACGTTTATGAAAACATTTCCAAACCACACAGACAGTTGTTCTAAGGCCAATAGCCGGTCGCCCAAGTGTTACAAGCCCCGCGGAAGATCGATATTTTGTGATTTTAGCCCAGCGGAAATCGCAGAGTGATCTCCACACGTGTGACATCTATGGTTACAGTGTCCATTGGTAAGGTGATATCTGCAGCTACTGTACGCTGAAGATTACATATGAATGGACTGTACGCCCGGGTACCACGAGTTTGTGTTTGTCTATCCGTCCAATCAAGAAGGGAACGATTAAAGTGATGCTGGGAACATGTCGATTGGACTGTGTCTGACTAGGGCAATGCCATATTTACTGATGAGTCAAGATTTGCTCTGGATCCAGATGACAAGCGTATAAGGATATGGCGTGAACAAGGAACACGCAATCTGCCGCAAATCATCACCGAACATCACGCATTCCGAGGCGGAAGTATTATGGTGTGGGCAGAGATTTCATTAGGTTAATACACCGACCTGCACATCTTTAAACGGAGCTCTGTGTCGGCTAACCGGTATCAAGTTGAAGTCCTATAACCCATTGTGGGATTGTACGCTGCAGCAGTTGGCCCTACTTTTGTTTTAATGGACGATAACGCAGTCTTTATATAACTGACATCGTTGATGACTACCTGGAGAGAGAAAGGATTGCACGTATGGTGTGGCCAGCATATTCTCCCGATCTTAATCCTACTGAAAATCTTTGGGATGCTCTCAGCAGTGATGTGTCTTCAAGTTTCTCACCTCCAGCCACTCTCATTGAGCTGAAATCTACTTTACAAAAAGAATGGCTATTGCTTAATTCTGCGTGGTTGACCAACTAGTTGAAAGCATGGTCACAAGGTGTAAATTTTGTACACAGATGAGGGGGATTACATACCCTATTAATGTCCTTTTTATATTTTATGCAGTTTATTTTCACTTTATACATAATTATGCTTAAGTCTGCAGTATGTCGTTATATGATAGCTTACAAAAAAAAAAAAAAAACATTTAATATTGTTTTCATTTTTGTATATAACTATTGATTTTGTTTTATGCATAAATATATATGCTACGTTCCTGCTGAATTTTATGACAATTAAAGAAGTATTTGTTGATTTTTTGCATTTTACATCTACGTGCTAAACTTTTGAAAGTGAGTGTAGTTTCAAAAATCTTTCATCGTAAATTCTTAATTTATTCACACAGAATTAATCCTTAGTTATCGATGAGAAGCGAATTTTATTTTAATTCCTAAATCAAAATCTCACGAATTTCTATATCGAAACAAAAACAAAACGAACAAAGGATGATAAATCCGACTTCTGAAATGTAAGCCACGTTTATTAATTGAGCTGATTTGCCATTAGAATTACATTTACACATAGCCATGTCAGGACGTTTTAATAAAAGACTGCTATTCCGTAGCAAATAACAAATTTATTGCCAATAGCACTTAGTCAATCTATAACCGAGTCGAAGTACATCAATTGATCTATTTACAGTTCGTCCTCTAGTGGTGATTATACATTCCTCCTCTACTTGGCTAGAAATTATCATTCTTTTGTTTCTATAAGTATTTTCAAAATTATGAATTTTATTTAAAAAATTTTTTTTCAACGTTAAATTGTTTGACGTGTTTAAAAAATATTAATAACTTCATACTGTGTAAAGATCATAAGAACTATAAAGGAATTTGTTTAATTTATTTAATACGGAAATAATAATAAGAATATCTATTTATTTAGAAATATTTAATAGTGAAATAATTAGATTTTTTCTTAATAACATAAAATTGTTCAAAAATATTTTTAAATGTGTGGGTAATAATATTGGTCAGTCAATGAAACATTCTTCACACGTCAGAGTGCCGACTCTGTATTTTGAAAGGGGAGCGGTGCACTCACGAACAATTACACAAACACACTCCAGTTGTGAGGGATGGTCCTTGATGCAGCAAACATATTCACAACTGGGTCAGCCTATATGAATGGCATCCAAAGACGCCACATCATTTCAATACGAGTTATACTACGGATATGAAAAAGATAATCCTTACAGTCATTCGCAATTATTTAAATCTGGAGAGTAGATTTCAGGTACTATAAAAAATGTATCAAATTCTTCTCGAAATGCTCGGTGTCTCTCAGCCGATCAATTACAAAATAAAAAGATTTAAAAAAAAATCATAACGAACACACTTTGTTGCGCAAAAATTTCGTTCATTGTTTCCCTTGCGCACGAAAAGTGAACACGCACGGTGTATAGAACTCAACACTTCTCCCCTCGTTGCCACCGTGGAAAAGTTTTGGATACAAAACGCAACCGCAATATCACCCCACCCCACAAGCCGATCAAAAAGTGCGGCGACATCTTTACTTTCCCGGTGTTATCACCCTGAAACATTTTTTATACAACTCAACATGCCTGTACTAATGTTTTATCAACTGTCCTAACCAAATTGTTTTAAATTGAGCATGAGCGATGGTTTTTCTTCAAACATACAATTTTTGATAAAAAGCTTTGGAACATTAATAAATGGACACAATTTACATTGATGTTTTTAATAAGCTGTCAAAAATTAGTAACTCAAAATATTTAATTTAAATCCATTGACATGACCCTTCATTTTTATGGAAAAACTAAACTCATTACAACATTCAAATATGGGCAGATAAAACATATTTTATGTGCTAAACGCAAAGAATAGAAAGTGGCGAGAGAAATTGTATGATTAGAACTTGCGCACCTTTTTGATAATAATAAAAAAAAATGTAACTGTCATTAAAAAAAGTGTAATGCAGAGAATTAAATAATAAAAAAAAAAAAAAAAAAAAAAAAAAGAAAGATGCAGTTACTTTAAATTTGCCGATAACATTAAAAACGGAAAAATTTATTTCATTTAATTTGCATGATAATCTAAATAGAATTGTAGATATTTTTTACAATACCTACTGCTACACACCAAGAAAAATAAAAGCTGCCGCTCCTGTTTAATAAACAAAAAAATTCGTTTACAAGTCTCCATTTTTAATGAGAAAAGTCGTTGAAAACATACAACATCCGTTTTATCAGAGCTAAGGTCAATTGAGAATTTGTCGGAGGAGATGTTGGTAGTGGGATAATCAATGGATTCATCAGTGTTCAGTGAGAGTAGTTTTCTTTACTGGTAACATTTTCATTTTTATATTAAAATCTATCTATCTATCTATCTATCTAACACTTTATATATTTGCAACTATCTGTTAAGGAAAATGAATTTATACTTATAGATTCTGGCTTACTCTTAATTACTTACAGGGAAAGGAAGTGAATGCGCTGTTCAAACTTGAAGTTTTATCATCAAGAAGGAGTTGGAAAAAATTGTTTTTACTATATCGATATAAATCAGCGATATATGAAGAAAATAACAAATCATGGTGGAATATCAATGTTAGCAAAACGGTTATTTTGTAGCATTGTTATGTCACTACTTCTAGTATAAATGCAAGGATGTTATGTGATTTTAATGGTGGCATATATATATATATATATATATATATATATATATATATATATATATATATATATATATATATATATATATATATATATATATATATATATATATATATATATATATATATATATATAATATATATATATATATATATATATATATATATAATATATATTATATATATGTATAATGTCTATTAAAATCTTTAAGTATTTCTCTCACCAAACATTATAGACATTTAGTAAACCAGGCAAGATGTTCAAATAAATATAACAAATTCTTTGAAGGCTTGATTAAGACTATATATGTTAATTTAATTAGCATGGTAAAGTCTCAATTTGTTGTCAATGTTATTATGACACTCTCTCTCAGTGCAAATGAGCGATGCCAAAAATACAAATTATATATGGTAATCTTTTATAAGCTTTCAAGTTCCTTCATCAATATTATTCATCTTTCTGCAATTAAAATACTAATATCAAATGAAATATATTGAGCTAGAATTTTTTTTTATATTTATAGATTTAAGGAACTTTCGCTAATTATGAGTCAAATATATGAGTCTTATATTACTCCGTAAAGATAAATCTTAATTTGTATAAATAACATGATTTTATGCATTAAAGCGTAATATGTATCACTAAATTATAAGTTAACATATTGTTTTGAGAAAAAACGTGGCATAATTAACGTAAAGTTTAAGGTTAGTACAAAAATCTTAAAACTAGTGCTTTGTTTAGAAAGATATTCCCCATCCCGGCTTAAATTCTTATATCAGAGCCTCAGTTTTATAAAAGTCTCAAAATTTACAAAGTAGTGCTGTGTATAACTCAGTCCATTTTTTTCACAAATACTAAATGAATGTGAAAGAGTGTCTCTAATTTTTCTCCAATCTATTTAATTTTATGATACTTGAGGAGGAAGATTTAATAACTGTATATAAAGGATACTGTTAGATAATAAAGATAATAGCTACATATAAAATGCATTATAGTTAACAGCATCTTTTTTTATGTAAAACATAATTTTTTATCTTTTTAACAGCATTTTTTATGTAATTATTATATAAAAAATAATAACGACACAAAGTAAATCTGTTAACTTGTACTTAAACGATGCAAAATAACTTTAATTCTAAACTTTTTTAAACTATTTTAATGTATTTTCAGTATTGCATTCTAAATATTCATAATAGCCATATACATATTTCATACTTAGTTTAAAAAATTTTAAGATGGCTTGAATTGTTTCTTATTTTTACATAATTGTTTGAATTTTCGCAAACAAACATGGAAAAATAAGAAATAATTCAAGCCATCTTTAAATTAATAATAAAAAAAAGTCCCCTACAGATAAAAATTTACTTGAAAATATTATAAGAAATTAAATCTAACGAAAAATTAATTAAATTATAATCCATTTAGCTTACAGAAGATAAAATTTTCATAAAATATTTCTATAAAAAGCTCTTCTTATATAAAATTTATAAAATTGATTAATCTAGCTTAGATGTAAGAATTTTACGAGAAAAGAGAGTTTTAATATAGTGCGACCAAGTAACACTAGTGATGTCCTTTTCCCGATTACGCTAATTTACAATTTTACTCAAAATCTGCATAAATTTACCGTGCATGGACAATCAAATTGTTTCACATTTAGCAGTAAATCACATTCTAAGACTAACTGTGGTATAAATTTTATTATAAAAAATATATTTTATGAGAAAAAAGAATATCGTATGCTGTGCCCAAATGGTACGTGTGACTTCAGATCCCTTCCAAGATTGACTTTGAAATTCCATTATATCTTAAAAAAATTTCCAGTGAGTATAAAAATAATTGATACAATTTAGTAGTAAATCACATTTTTAAATTAACTGTGGTATTGCTTTTATTATAAAAATATATTTTACCAGAAAAATGAGTTTTTCCACAGTGCGCCCAAGTAAGACTAGTGATCCCCTTTTCCCGATTACACTAATTTCAAATTTTACCCAATTTCTGCATAACATTCCAGTGTAAATACAATCAAATGGTTTCATTTTGTTGTAAATCACATTCTTAGACTAACTGTTGTATTCATTTTATTATAAAAATTATATTTTGTGAGAAAAAAGACATTTTGTATGGTGCGCCCATATGGTACGTATGATTTCAAATTCCCGTTAAATTGACTTCAAAATTCCCTTATATCTTAAAAATTTCCATTTATGTATACAAATAAATGATACAGTTTATTACTATATTGCATTTTTACACTTACTGTTCTATTGGATTTATTATAAAAAGTACATTTTACGAGAAAAATTAGTTTTTCTTTTGTGCGCCCAAGAAACACAAATGATTAACATTTCCCGATTACGCTAATTTAAAAATTTACTCAAATTCTGCATAAATTTCCGGCGTAAGGAGAATCAAATGGTTTCATTTAGTAATAAATCGCATTCTAAGAGTAACTGTTTTATTCATTTTATTATTAAAACTATATTTTATGAGAAAAAAGGAATATCGTATGATGTGCCCATATGGTACGTGTGACTTCAGATCCCCTCCAAGATTGACTTCGAAATACCCTTATATTTTAAAAAATTCCCAATATATATAAAAATAAAGGATACAATTTAGTAGTAAATAATATTTTTAAATTAACTATGGTACTATTTTTATTATAAAATACATTTTTCGAGAAAAATGAGTTTTTCTACAGTGCGCCCAATTAAGACTAGTGATCTTCTTTTCCTGATTAAGCTAATTTCAAAATTTAACCAATTTCTGCATAATATTCCGGTGTAAGGACAATCAAATGGTTTCATTTAGTAGTAAATCACATTCTAAGACTAACTGTTGTATTCATTTTATTATAAAATATATATTTTATGAGAAAAAAAAGGGATGTGTATGGTGCGCCCATATGGTATATGTGACTTCACATCTCCTCCAAGATTGATTTAGAAATTCACTTATATCTTAAAAAATTCCAGGTATGTGTAAAAATAAATGATACACTTCAATAGTAAATCATATTTTTATATTAACTGTGGTATTGGTTTTATTATAAAAATATATTTTATGAGAAAAAGGAATTTTTCTATAGTGCGCCCTAGTAACAAAAAGAATCCCATTTTCATGATTACGCTAATTTCAATATTCACCCAATATCTGCATAATATTCCGGTGTAAGGACAATCAAATGGTTTCCTTTAGTAGTATATCACATTCTAACACTAACTGTTGTATTCATTTTATTATAAAATATATATTTCATGCGAAAAAAGACATTTTATATGGTGCACCCTTATTGTACGTGTGATTTCAAATTCCCGTTAAATTGACACCAAAATTCCCTTAAATGTTAAAAAAATCCCCTTTTGAATACAAATAAATGATACAGTTTATTACTATATTGCATTTTTACACTTACTGTGGTATTGGTTTTGTTATGAAAAATACATTTTACGAGAAAACTGAGTTATTCTACAGTTTGCTGAAGTAAGACTGGTGATCCCCATTTCACGATTACGCTAATTTCCAAGTTTTCTCAAAATCTGCATAAATTTCCGAAATAAGGACAATCAAATGGTTTCATTTAGTAGTAAATCGCATTCTATAAGTAAATGTTTTATTCATTTTATAATAAAAACTATATTTTATGAGAAAAAGAATATCGTTTAGTGCGCCCATACGTTACGTGTGACTTCAGATTCCTACCAAGATTGACTTCAAAATTCCCTTATATCTTTAACAATTCTAGGTATGTATACAAATAAATGATACAATTTAGTAGTAAATCACATTTTTAAATTAATAGTGCTATTAGTTTTATTATAAAAATATATTTTACGCGAAAAATGAGTTTTTCTATAAACCTTCCAAGTAATACTAGTGATCCCCTTTTCCCGTTTACGCTAATTTGAAATTTTACACAAACTCTGCATAAATTTACCATGTATGGACAATCAAATTGTGTCATTTAGTAATAAATCACATTCTAATACAGACTGTTGTATTCATTTTATTATAAAAAATATATTTTATGAGAAAAAAGGGATATCGTTTGGTGCACCCATATGGTACGTGTGACTTCAGATCCCCTCCAAGATTGATTTAGAAATTCACTTATATCTTAAACAATTCCTAGTGTGTATAAAAATAAATGATACAATTTAGTAGAAAATAAATGTTTTAATTAACTACGGTATTGATTTATAATAAAAATTTATTTTATGAAAAAAATGAGTTTTTCTCTACTGCGCCCAAGTAACAAAAAGAATCCCCTTTTCATGATTAAGCTAATTTCAAAATTTACCCAATATCTGCATAAATTTCCGGTGTAAGGACAATCAAATGGTTTTATTTAGTAGTGAATCGCATTCTAAGACTACCTGTTGTATTCGTTTTATTATAAAAAATACATTTTATGAGAAAAAAGAATATAGTTTAGTGCGCCCATACGTTACATGTGACTTCAAATTCCAACCAAGATGGACTTCAAAATTCCCTTATATCTTTAACAATTCTCGGTATGTATACAAATAAATGATATAATTTAGTAGTAAATCACATTTTTACACTTATTGTGGTAATGGTTATTTTATAAAAAATATATTTTACGAGAAAAATGAGATTCTCTATAGTACGCCCAAGTAACACAAATAATCCCCTTTTCCCTATTATGTAATTTCAAAATTTATTTAAAATCTTCATAAATTTCAAGTGTATGGGCAATGAAATGGTTTTTATTAGTAATAAATGACATTCTAAGAGTAACTGTTGTATTCATTTTATTATAAAAAATATATTTTATGAGAAAAAAAGGAATATCGTATGCTGTGCCCATATGGTACATGTGACTTCAGATCCCCTCCATGTTGACTTAGAAATTCCCTTATATTTTAAAAAATTTCCTGTATGTATAAAAATAAATAATACAATACAGGAGTAAATCAATTTTCTGAATTAACTGTGGTATTGGTTTGAAAATAAAAATAGACTTTACGAGAAAAATGTTTTTTTCTCTATTGCGCCCAACAAAAAGAATCCCCTTTTCCTGACTACGCTAATTTCAATATTTAACCAATATCTGCATAATATTCCGGTGTAAGGACAATCAAATGGTTCCATTTAGTAGTATATCATATTCTAAGACTAACTGTTGTATTCATTTTATTATAAAATATATATTTCATGCGAAAAAAGACATTTTATATGGTGCACCCTTATTGTACGTGTGATTTCAAATTCCCAATAAATTGACTTCAAAATTCGCTTAAATCTCAAAAATCCCCTTTTGTATATAAATAAATGACACAGTTTATTACTATATTGCATTTTTACACTTACTGTGGTATTGGTTTTATTATAAAAAATACATTTTACGAGAAAATTGAGTTTTTCTACAGTTTGCCGAAGTAAGACTGGTGATCCCCTTTTCACGATTACGCTAATTTCTAATTTTACTCAAAATCTGCATAAATTTCCGGCGTAAGAACAATCAAATGGTTTCATTTAGTAGTAAAAGGCATTTTATAAGTAACTGTTTTATTCATTTTATAATAAAAACTATATTTTATAAAAAAAAGTATATCGTTTAGTGCGCCCGTACGTTACGTGTGACTTCAGATTCCTACCAAGATTGACTTCAAAATTCCCTTATATCTTTAACAATTCTAGGTATGTATACAAATAAATGATATAATTTAGTAGTAAATCACATTTTTACACTTACTGTGGTATTGGTTTTTTTATAAAAATTATATTTTACGAGAAAAATGAGTTTTTCTTTTGTGCGCCCAAGAAACACAAATAATTCACATTTCCCGATTAAGCTAATTTAAAAATTTACTCAAATTCTGCATAAATTTCCGGCGTAAGGACAATCAAATGGTTTCATTTAGTAGTAAACCGCATTCTAAGAGTAACTGTTTCCTTCATTTTATAATTAAAACTGTATTTTATGAGAAAAAAACGTATATCTTATGTTGTGCCCATATGGTACTTGTGACTTCAGATCCCCTCCAAGATTGACTTCGAAATTCTCTTATATTTTAAAAAATTCCCGATATGTATAAAAAAAGGATACAATTTAGTAGTAAATAATATTTTTAAATTAACTATGGTATTGTTTTTATTATAAAATACATTTTTCGAGAAAAATGAGTTTTTCTACAGTGCGCCCAATTAAGACTAGTGATCTTCTTTTCCTGATTAAGCTAATTTCAATATTTAACCAATTTCTGCATAATATTCCAGTGTAAGGACAATCAAATTGTTTCATTTAGTAGTAAATCACATTCTCAGACTAACTGCGGTATTCATTTTATTATAAAAAATACATTTTATGAGAAAAAAAAGGATATCGTATGGTGCGGCTATATGGTATATGTGACTTCAGATCCCCTCCAAAATTGACTTAGAAATTCCCTTATATCTTAAAAAAATTCCAGGATGTATAAATATAATGATAAACTACAATAGTAAATCACATTTTGAAATTAACTGTGGTATTAGTTTTATTATAAAAATATATTTTATGAGAAAAATGAGAGTTTTTCTATAGTGCGCTAAATAACAAATGTGATCCCCTTTTCCTGATTACGCTAATTTCAAAATTTACCCAATTTCTGCATAAATTTCCGGTGTAAGGACAATCAAATGGTTTCATTTAGTGGTATATAACATTCTAAGGCTGACAGTTGTATTCATTTTATTATAAAATATATACTTTATGCGAAAAAACGCATTTTATATAGTGCGCCTATATTGTACGTGTGATTTCAAATTCCCGTTAAATTGACTTCAAAATTCCCTTAAATCTCAAAAAATCCCCTTTTGTATACAAATAAATGGTACAGTTTATTACTATATTGCATTTTTACCATTACTGTGGTATTGGTTTTATTATAAAAAATACATTTTACGAGAAAAATGAGTTTTCCTACACTTCGCCGAAGTAAGACTAGTAATCCCCTTTTCACGATTACGATAATTTCCAATTTTACTCAAAATCTGCATAAATTTCCGGCGTAAGGACAATCAAATGGTTTCATTTAGTAGTAAATTGCATTCTATAAGTAACTGTTTTATTCATTTTATAATAAAAACTATATTTTATGAGAAAAAGAATATCGTTTAGTGCGCCCATAAGTTACGTGTGACTTCAGATTCCTACCAAGATTGACTTAAAAATTCCCTTATATCTTTAAAAATTCTCGGTATGTATACAAATAAATGATATAATTTAGTAGTAAATCACATTTTTACACTTACTGTGGTATTGGTTTTTTTATAAAAATTATATTTTACGAGAAAAATGAGTTTTTCTCTCTATAGTGCGCCCAAGTAACACAAATGATCCCCTTTTCCGTATTACGGTAATTTCTAAATATATTCAAAATCTTCATAAATTTCAAGTGTATGGGCAATGAAATGGTTTTTATTAGTAATAAATGACATTCTAAGAGTAACTGTTGTATTCATTTTATTATAAAAAATATATTTTATGAGAAAAAAAGGAATATCGTTTGCTGTGCCCGTGTGTTACGTGTGACTTCAGATCCCCTCCAAGATTGACTTCGAAATTCCCTTATATCTTAAAAAATTCCCAGTTTGTATAAAAATAAATGATATACTTGAGTAGCAAATCACATTTTTAAATTTTCTGTGGCATTAGATTCATTATAGAAATATATTTTACGAGAAAAATGAGTTTTTCTATAGTGCGCCCAAGTAAAACTAGTGATTCCCTTTTCCCGATTATCCAATTTTACTCAAAATCTGCATAAATTTACCGTGTATGGACAATCAAATGGTTTCATTTAGTAGTAAATCACATTCTAAGACTAACTGTGGTGTTCATTTTATTATAAAAAATGTATTTTATCATAAAAAAAAGTAATATCGTATAGTGTGCCCATATGGTATGTGTGACTTCAGATCCCCTCCAAGATTGACTTCAAAATTCCCTTATATCTTAAAAATTTCCATTTATGTATAGAAATAAATGATACAGTTTATTATTATATTGCATTTTTACACTTACTGTTCTATTGGTTTTATTATAAAAGTACATTTTACGAGAAAAATTAGTTTTTCTTTGTGTGCCCAAGAAACACAAATGATTCACATTTCCCGATTAAGCTAATTTAAAAATTTACTCAAATTCTGCATAAATTTCAGCGTAAGGACAATCAAATGGTTTCATTTAGTTGTAAACCGCATTCTTAGACTAACTGTTTCTTTCATTTTATAATTAAAACTATATTTTATGAGAAAAAAACGAATATCTTATGTTGTGCCCATATGGTACTTGTGACTTCAGATCCCCTCCAGGATTGACTTCGAAATTCCCTTATATTTTAAAAAATTCCCGATATGTATAAAAAAAGGATACAATTTAGTTGTAAATAATATTTTTAAATTAACTATGGTATTGTTTTTATTATAACATACATTTTCCGAGAAAAATGAGTTTTTCTACAGTGCGCCCAAATAAGACTAGTGATCTTCTTTTCCTGATTAAGCTAATTTCCAAATTTAACCAATTTCTGCATAATATTCCGGTGTATGGACAATCAAATGGTTTCATTTAGTAGTAAATCACATTCTCAGACTAACTGTGGTATTCATTTTATTATAAAAAATACATTTTATGAGAAAAAAAGGGATATCGTATGGTGCGCCTGTATGGTATATGTGACATCAGATCCCCTCCAAGACTGACTTAGAAATTCCCTTATATCTTAAAAAAATTCCAGGTAGGTATAAAAATAAATGATACACTTCAATAGTAAATCATATTTTTATATTAACTGTGATATTGGTTTTATTATAAAAATATATTTTATGAGAAAAAGGAGTTTTTCTATAGTGCGCCCAAGTAACAAAAAGAATCCCATTTTCATGATTACGCTAATTTCAATATTTACCCAATATCTGCATAAATTTCCGGTGTAAGGACAATCAAATGGTTTCATTTAGTGGTATATAACATTCTAAGGCTGACAGTTGTATTCATTTTATTATAAAATATATACTTTATGCGAAAAAACGCATTTTATATAGTGCGCCTATATTGTACGTGTGATTTCAAATTCCCGTTAAATTGACTTCAAAATTCCCTTAAATCTCAAAAAATCCCCTTTTGTATACAAATAAATGGTACAGTTTATTACTATATTGCATTTTTACCATTACTGTGGTATTGGTTTTATTATAAAAAATACATTTTACGAGAAAAATGAGTTTTCCTACACTTCGCCGAAGTAAGACTAGTAATCCCCTTTTCACGATTACGATAATTTCCAATTTTACTCAAAATCTGCATAAATTTCCGGCGTAAGGACAATCAAATGGTTTCATTTAGTAGTAAATTGCATTCTATAAGTAACTGTTTTATTCATTTTATAATAAAAACTATATTTTATGAGAAAAAGAATATCATTTAGTGCGCCCATAAGTTACGTGTGACTTCAGATTCCTACCAAGATTGACTTAAAAATTCCCTTATATCTTTAAAAATTCTCGGTATGTATACAAATAAATGATATAATTTAGTAGTAAATCACATTTTTACACTTACTGTGGTATTGGTTTTTTATAAAAATTATATTTTACGAGAAAAATGAGTTTTTCTCTCTATAGTGCGCCCATGTAACACAAATGATCCCCTTTTCCGTATTACGGTAATTTCTAAATATATTCAAAATCTTCATAAATTTCAAGTGTATGGGCAATGAAATGGTTTTATTAGTAATAAATGACATTCTAAGAGTAACTGTTGTATTCATTTTATTATAAAAATATATTTTATGAGAAAAAAGGAATATCGTTTGCTGTGCCCGTGTGTTACGTGTGACTTCAGATCCCCTCCAAGATTGACTTCAAAATTCCCTTATATCTTAAAAAATTCCCAGTTTGTATAAAAATAAATGATATACTTGAGTAGCAAATCACATTTTTAAATTTTCTGTGGCATTAGATTCATTATAGAAATATATTTTACGAGAAAAATGAGTTTTTCTATAGTGCGCCCAAGTAAAACTAGTGATTCCCTTTTCCCGATTATCCAATTTTACTCAAAATCTGCATAAATTTACCGTGTATGGACAATCAAATGGTTTCATTTAGTAGTAAATCACATTCTAAGACTAACTGTGGTGTTCATTTTATTATAAAAAATGTATTTTATCATAAAAAAAAGTAATATCGTATAGTGTGCCCATATGGTATGTGTGACTTCAGATCCCCTCCAAGATTGACTTCAAAATTCCCTTATATCTTAAAAATTTCCATTTATGTATAGAAATAAATGATACAGTTTATTATTATATTGCATTTTTACACTTACTGTTCTATTGGTTTTATTATAAAAAGTACATTTTACGAGAAAAATTAGTTTTTCTTTTGTGCGCCCAAGAAACACAAATGATTCACATTTCCCGATTAAGCTAATTTAAAAATTTACTCAAATTCTGCATAAATTTCCGGCGTAAGGACAATCAAATGGTTTCATTTAGTTGTAAACCGCATTCTTAGACTAACTGTTTCTTTCATTTTATAATTAAAACTATATTTTATGAGAAAAAAACGAATATCTTATGTTGTGCCCATATGGTACTTGTGACTTCAGATCCCCTCCAGGATTGACTTCGAAATTCCCTTATATTTTAAAAAATTCCCGATATGTATAAAAAAAGGATACAATTTAGTTGTAAATAATATTTTTAAATTAACTATGGTATTGTTTTTATTATAACATACATTTTCCGAGAAAAATGAGTTTTTCTACAGTGCGCCCAAATAAGACTAGTGATCTTCTTTTCCTGATTAAGCTAATTTCCAAATTTAACCAATTTCTGCATAATATTCCGGTGTATGGACAATCAAATGGTTTCATTTAGTAGTAAATCACATTCTCAGACTAACTGTGGTATTCATTTTATTATAAAAAATACATTTTATGAGAAAAAAAGGGATATCGTATGGTGCGCCTGTATGGTATATGTGACATCAGATCCCCTCCAAGACTGACTTAGAAATTCCCTTATATCTTAAAAAAATTCCAGGTAGGTATAAAAATAAATGATACACTTCAATAGTAAATCATATTTTTATATTAACTGTGGTATTGGTTTTATTATAAAAATATATTTTATGAGAAAAAGGAGTTTTTCTATAGTGTGCCCAAGTAACAAAAGAATCCCATTTTCATGATTACGCTAATTTCAATATTTACCCAATATCTGCATAATATTCCGGTGTAAGGACAATCAAATGGTTTCATTTAGTAGTATATCACATTCTAACACTAACTGTTGTATTCATTTTATTATAAAATATATATTTCATGCGAAAAAAGACATTTTAAATGGTGCACCCTTATTGTACGTGTAATTTCAAATTCCCGTTAAATTGACTTCAAAATTCTCTTAAATCTTAAAAAATCCCCTCTTGTATACAAATAAATGATACAGTTTATTACTATATTGCATTTTTACACTTACTGTGGTATTGGTTTTATTATAAAAAATACATTTTACGAGAAAAATGAGTTTTCCTACAGTTCGCCGAAGTAAGACTAGTAATCCCCTTTTCACGATTACGATAATTTCCAATTTTACTCAAAATCTGCATAAATATCCGGCGTAAGGACAATCAAATGTTTTCATTTAGTAGTAAATTGCATTCTATAAGTAACTGTTTTATTCATTTTATAATAAAAACTATATTTTATGAGAAAAAGAATATCGTTAATGCGCCTATAAGTTACGTGTGACTTCAGATTCCTAACAAGATTGACTTCAAAATTCCTTATATCTTTAAAATTCTCGGTTTGTATACAAATAAATGATATAATTTAGTAGTAAATCACATTTTTACACTTACTGTGGTATTGGTTATTCTATAAAAAATATATTTTACGAGAAAAATGAGTTTTTCTATTGTGCGAACAAGTAACACAAATGATCCCCTTTTCCCTATTACGGTATTTTCTAAATTTATTCAAAATCTTCATAAATTTCAAGTGTATGGGCAATGAAATGGTTTTTATTAGTAATAAATGACATTCTAAGAGTAACTGTTGTATTCATTTTATTATAAAAAATATATTTTATGAGAAAAAAAGGAATATCGTTTGCTGTGCCCGTGTGTTACGTGTGACTTCAGATCCTCCAAGATTGACTTCTGAAATTCCTTATATCTTAAAAATTCCCAGTTTGTATAAAAATAAATGATATACTTGAGTAGCAAATCACATTTTTAAATTTTCTGTGGCATTAGATTCATTATAGAAATATATTTTACGAGAAAATGAGTTTTTCTATAGTGCGCCCAAGTAAAACTAGTGATTCCCTTTTCCCGATTATCCAATTTTACTCAAAATCTGCATAAATTTACCGTGTATGGACAATCAAATGGTTTCATTTAGTAGTAAATCACATTCTAAGACTAACTGTGGTGTTCATTTTATTATAAAAAATGTATTTTATCATAAAAAAAAGTAATATCGTATAGTGTGCCCATATGGTATGTGTGACTTCAGATCCCCTCCAAGATTGACTTCAAAATTCCCTTATATCTTAAAAATTTCCATTTATGTATAGAAATAAATGATACAGTTTATTATTATATTGCATTTTTACACTTACTGTTCTATTGGTTTTATTATAAAAAGTACATTTTACGAGAAAAATTAGTTTTTCTTTTGTGCGCCCAAGAAACACAAATGATTCACATTTCCCGATTAAGCTAATTTAAAAATTTACTCAAATTCTGCATAAATTTCCGGCGTAAGGACAATCAAATGGTTTCATTTAGTTGTAAACCGCATTCTTAGACTAACTGTTTCTTTCATTTTATAATTAAAACTATATTTTATGAGAAAAAAACGAATATCTTATGTTGTGCCCATATGGTACTTGTGACTTCAGATCCCCTCCAGGATTGACTTCGAAATTCCCTTATATTTTAAAAAATTCCCGATATGTATAAAAAAAGGATACAATTTAGTTGTAAATAATATTTTTAAATTAACTATGGTATTGTTTTTATTATAACATACATTTTCCGAGAAAAATGAGTTTTTCTACAGTGCGCCCAAATAAGACTAGTGATCTTCTTTTCCTGATTAAGCTAATTTCCAAATTTAACCAATTTCTGCATAATATTCCGGTGTATGGACAATCAAATGGTTTCATTTAGTAGTAAATCACATTCTCAGATTAACTATAGTATTCATTTTATTATAATAAATATATTTTATGAGAAAAAAAGGGATATCGTATGGTGCGCCTGTATGGTATATGTGACATCAGATCCCCTCCAAGACTGACTTAGAAATTCCCTTATATCTTAAAAAAATTCCAGGTAGGTATAAAAATAAATGATACACTTCAATAGTAAATCATATTTTTATATTAACTGTGGTATTGGTTTTATTATAAAAATATATTTTATGAGAAAAAGGAGTTTTTCTATAGTGCGCCCAAGTAACAAAAAGAATCCCATTTTCATGATTACGCTAATTTCAATATTTACCCAATATCTGCATAATATTCCGGTGTAAGGACAATCAAATGGTTTCATTTAGTAGTATATCACATTCTAACACTAACTGTTGTATTCATTTTATTATAAAATATATATTTCATGCGAAAAAAGACATTTTAAATGGTGCACCCTTATTGTACGTGTGATTTCAAATTCCCGTTAAATTGACTTCAAAATTCTCTTAAATCTTAAAAAATCCCCTCTTGTATACAAATAAATGATACAGTTTATTACTATATTGCATTTTTACACTTACTGTGGTATTGGTTTTATTATAAAAAATACATTTTACGAGAAAAATGAGTTTTCCTACAGTTCGCCGAAGTAAGACTAGTAATCCCCTTTTCACGATTACGATAATTTCCAATTTTACTCAAAATCTGCATAAATATCCGGCGTAAGGACAATCAAATGTTTTCATTTAGTAGTAAATTGCATTCTATAAGTAACTGTTTTATTCATTTTATAATAAAAACTATATTTTATGAGAAAAAGAATATCGTTAATGCGCCTATAAGTTACGTGTGACTTCAGATTCCTAACAAGATTGACTTCAAAATTCCCTTATATCTTTAAAAATTCTCGGTTTGTATACAAATAAATGATATAATTTAGTAGTAAATCACATTTTTACACTTACTGTGGTATTGGTTATTCTATAAAAAATATATTTTACGAGAAAAATGAGTTTTTCTATTGTGCGAACAAGTAACACAAATGATCCCCTTTTCCCTATTACGGTATTTTCTAAATTTATTCAAAATCTTCATAAATTTCAAGTGTATGGGCAATAAAATGGTTTCTATTAGTAGTAACTCACATTCTAAGAGTAACTGTGGTATTCATTTTATTATAAAAATAGGGATATCGTGTGGTGCGTCCATATGGTATATGTGACATCAGATCCCCTCCAAGATTGACTTAGAAATTCCCTTATATCTTAAAAAAATTCAAGGTAGGTATAAAAATAAATGATACACTTCAATAGTAAATCATATTTTTATATTAACTGTGGTATTGGTTTTATTATAAAAATATATTTTATGAGAAAAAGGAATTTTTCTATAGTGCGCCCTAGTAACAAAAAGAATCCCATTTTCATGATTACGCTAATTTCAATATTCACCCAATATCTGCATAATATTCCGGTGTAAGGACAATCAAATGGTTTCCTTTAGTAGTATATCACATTCTAACACTAACTGTTGTATTCATTTTATTATAAAATATATATTTCATGCGAAAAAAGACATTTTATATGGTGCACCCTTATTGTACGTGTGATTTCAAATTCCCGTTAAATTGACACCAAAATTCCCTTAAATGTTAAAAAAATCCCCTTTTGAATACAAATAAATGATACAGTTTATTACTATATTGCATTTTTACACTTACTGTGGTATTGGTTTTGTTATGAAAAATACATTTTACGAGAAAACTGAGTTATTCTACAGTTTGCTGAAGTAAGACTGGTGATCCCCATTTCACGATTACGCTAATTTCCAAGTTTTCTCAAAATCTGCATAAATTTCCGAAATAAGGACAATCAAATGGTTTCATTTAGTAGTAAATCGCATTCTATAAGTAAATGTTTTATTCATTTTATAATAAAAACTATATTTTATGAGAAAAAAGTCTATCGTTTAGTGCGCCAATACTTTGCGTGTGACTTCAGATTCCTACCAAGATTGACTTCAAAATTCCCTTTTATCTTTAAAAATTCCCAGTTTGTATAAAAATAAATGATATACTTGAGTAGCAAATAACATTTTTAAATATTCTGTGGTATTAGTTTTATTATAGAAATATATTTTACGAGAAAAATGAGTTTTTCTATAGTGCGCCCAAGTAACACAAATGATCCCCTTTTCCCTATTACGGTATAATTTCTAAATATATTCAAAATCTTCATAAATTTCAAGTGTATGGGCAATAAAATTGTTTTTGACAGTAGTAACTCACATTCTAAGAGTAACTGTGGTATTCATTTTTTTTATAAAAATAGTATTTTATGAGAAAAATAGGGATATCGTGTGGTGCGCCCATATGGTACATGTGACTTCAGATCCCCTCCAAGATTGACTTCAAAATTCCCTTTTATCTTAAAAACTTTCCAGTATATTTAAAAATAAATGATACACTTCAGTAGTAAATCACATTTTTAAATATTCTGTGGTATTAGTTTTATTATAGAAATATATTTTACGAGAAAAATGAGTTTTTCTATAGTGCGCCCAAGTAAAACTAGTGATCCCCTTTTCCCGATTATCCAATTTTACTCAAAATCTGCATAAATTTACCGTGTGTGGACAATCAAATGGTTTCATTTAGTAGTAAATCACATTCTAAGACTAACTGTGGTATTCATTTTATTATAAAAAATGCATTTTATGACAAAAAAAGGAATATCGTATAGTGTGCCCATATGGTAAGTGTGACTTCAGATCCCCTCCAATATTGACTTCAAAATTCCCTTATATCTTAAAAATTTTTATTTATGTATACAAATAAATGATACAGTTTATTACTATATTGCATTTTTACACTTACTGTTCTATTGGTTTTATTATAAAAAGTACATTTTACGAGAAAAATTAGTTTTTCTTTTGTGCGCCCAAGAAACACAAATGATTCACATTTTCCGATTAAGCTAATTTCAAAATTTACTCAAATTCTGCATAAATTTCTGGCGTAAGGACAATCAAATGGTTTCATTTAGTAGTAAACCGCATTCTTAGACTAACTGTTTCCTTCATTTTATAATTAAAACTATATTTTATGAGAAAAAAACGAATATCTTATGTTGTGCCCATATGGTACTTGTGTCTTCAGATCCCCTCCAAGATTGACTTCGAAATTTCCTTATATTTTAAAAAATTCCCGATATGTATAAAAATAAAGGATACAATTTAGTAGTAAATAATATTTTTAAATTAACTATGGTATTGTTTTTATTATAACATACATTTTCCAAGAAAAATGAGTTTTTCTACAGTGCGCCCAAGTAAGACTAGTGATCTTCTTTCTCTGATTAACCTAATTTCAAATTTTAACCAATTTCTGCATAATATTCAGGTGTAAGGACAATCAAATGGTTTCATTTAGTAGTAAATCACATTCTCAGACTAACTGCGGTATTCATTTTATTATAAAAAATACATTTTATGAGAAAAAAATGGATATCGTGTGGTGCGCCTGTATGGTATATGTGACTTCAGATCCCCTCAAAGATTGACTTAAACTATATTTTTAATATAAATTCCCTTATATCTTAAAAAAATTCCAGGTATGTATAAATATAAATGATACACTTCAATAGTAAATCACATTTTTAAATTAACTGTGGTATTAGTTTTAGTATAGAAATATATGTTATGAGAAAAATGAGAGTTTTTCTACAGTGCGCCAAATAACAAATGTGATCCCCTTTTCCTGATTACGCTAATTTTAAAATTTACCCAATTTCTGCATAAATTTCCGGTGTAAGGACAATCAAATGGTTTTATTTAGTGGTATATAACATTCTAAGGCTGACAGTTGCATTCATTTTATTATAAAATATATATCTCATGCAAAAAAACTCATTTTATATGGTGCACCCTTATTGTATGTGTGATTTCAAATTCCCGTTAAATTGACACCAAAATTCCCTTAAATGTTAAAAAATCCCCTTTTGAATACAAATAAATGATACAGTTTATTACTATATTGCATTTTTACACTTACTGTGGTATTGTTTTTGTTATGAAAAATACATTTTACGAGAAAAATGAGTTATTCTACAGTTTGCTGAAATAAGACTGGTGATCCCCATTTCACGATTACGCTAATTTCCAAGTTTTCTCAAAATCTGCATAAATTTCCGAAATAAGGACAATCAAATGGTTGCATTTAGTAGTAAATCGCATTCTATAAGTAAATGTTTTATTCATTTTATAATAAAATTTATATTTTATGAGAAAAAGTATATCGTTTAGTGCGCCCATACTTTACGTGTGACTTCAGATTCCTACCAAGATTGACTTCAAAATTCCCTTATATCTTTAAAAATTCTCGTTTTGTATACAAATAAATGATATAATTTAGTAGTAAATCACATTTTTACACTTACTGTGGTATTGGTTATTCTATAAAAAATATATTTTACGAGAAAAATGAGTTTTTATATTGTGCGAACAAGTAACACAAATGATCCCCTTTTCCCTATTACGGTATTTTCTAAATTTATTCAAAATCTTCATAAATTTCAAGTGTATGAGAAAAAAAATGGTTTCTGATAGTAGTAACTCACATTCTAAGAGTAACTGTGGTATTCATTTTATTATAAAAAATATATTTTATGAGAAAAAAAGGGATATCGTATGCTGTGCCCATATGGTATATGCAACTTCAGATCCCCTCCATGTTGACTTAGAAATTCCCTTTTTTTAAAAAATTTCCATTATGTATAAAAATAAATGATTCTACATAGGAGTAAATAAAATTTTAAATTAACTGTGGTATTGGTTTGAATATAAAAATAGACTTTACAAGAAAAATGTTTTTTTCTCTATTGCGCCCAACAAAAAGAATCCCCTTTTCCTGACTACGCTAATTTCAATATTTAACCAATATCTGCATAATATTCCGGTGTAAGGACAATCATATGGTTCCATTTAGTAGTATATCACATTCTAAGACTAACTGTTGTATTCATTTTATTATAAAATATATATTTCATACGAAAAAAGACATTTTATATGGTGCCCCCATATTGTACGTGTGATTTCAAATTCCCGTTAAATTGACTTCAAAATTCCCTTAAATCTTAAAAAATCCCCTTTTGTATATAAATAAATGACACAGTTTATTACTCTATTGCATTTTTACACTTACTGTGGTATTGGTTTTATTATGAAAAATATATTTTACGAGAAAATTGAGTTTTTCTACAGTTTGCCGAAGTAAGACTGGTGATCCCCTTTTCACGATTACGCTATTTTCCAATTTTATACAAAATCTGCATAAATTTTCGGCGTAAGAACAATCAAATGGTTTCATTTAGTAGTAAACCGCATTCTATAAGTAACTGTTTTATTTATTTTATAATAAAAACTATATTTTATAAAAAAAAAGAATATCGTTTAGTGCGCCCATACGTTATGTGTGACTTCAGATTCCTACCATGATTGACTTCAAAATTCCCTTTTATCTTAAAAAATTCCCAGTTTGTATAAAAATAAATGATATACTTGTGTAGCAAATCACATTTTTAAATATTCTGTGGTATTAGATTTATTATAGAAATATATTTTACGAGAAAAATGAGTTTTTCTATAGTGCGCCCAAGTAAAACTAGTGATCCCCTTTTCCCGATTATCCAATTTTACTCAAAATCTGCATAAATTTACCGTGTATGGACAATCAAGTGGTTTTATTTAGTAGTAAATTACATTCTAAGACTAACTGTGGTATTCATTTTATTATAAAAAATGTATTTTATGATAAAAAAGGAATATCGTATAGTGTGCCCATATAGTATGTGTGACTTCAGATCCCCTCCAAGATTGACTTCAAAATTCCCTTATATCTTAAAAATTTCCCAGTATGTATACAAATAAATGTTACAGTTTATTATTATATTGCATTTTTACACTTACTGTTATATTGGTTTCATTATAAAAAGTACATTTTACGAGAAAAATGAGTTTTTCTTTTGTGTGCCCAAGAAACACAAATGATTCACATTTCCCGATTAAGCTAATTTAAAAATTTACTCAAATTCTGCATAAATTTCCGGCGTAAGGACAATCAAATGGTTTCATTTAGTAGTAAACCGCATTCTTAGACTAACTGTTTCCTTCATTTTATAATTAAAACTATATTTTATGAGAAAAAAACGAATATCTTATGTTGTGCCCATATGGTACTTGTGACTTCAGATCCCCAGCAAGATTGACTTCGAAATTCCCTTTTATCTTAAAAAATTCCCAGTATGTATAAAACTAAATGATATACATGAGTAGCAAATCACCTTTTTAAATATTCTGTGGTATTAGTTTTATTACAGTAAATATATTTTACCAAAAAAATGAGTTTTTCTATAGTGCGCCCAAGTAAAACTAGTGATCCCCTTTACCCGATTATCCAATTTTACTCAAAATCTGCATAAATTTACTGTGTATGGACAATCAAATGGTTTTATTTAGTAGTAAATCACATTCTCAGACTAACTGTGGTATTCATTTTATTATAAAAAATACATTTTATGAGAAAAAAAGGGATATCGTATGGTGCGCCTGTATGGTATATGTGACATCAGATCCCCTCCAAGATAGACTTAGAAATTCCCTTATATCTTAAAAAAATTCCAGGTAGGTATAAAAATAAATGATACACTTCAATAGTAAATCACATTTTTATATTAACTGTGGTATTGGTTTTATTATAAAAATATATTTTATGAGAAAAAGGAGTTTATCTATAGTGCGCCCAAGTAACAAAAAGAATCCCATTTTCATCATTACGCTAATTTCAATATTTACCCAATATCTGCATAATATTCCGGTGTAAGGACAATCAAATGGTTTCATTTAGTAGTATATCACATTCTAACACTAACTGTTGTATTCATTTTATTATAAAATATATATTTCATGCGAAAAAATACATTTTATATTATGCACCCTTATTGTACGTGTGATTTCAAATTCCCGTTAAATTGACACCAAAATTCCCTTAAATGTTAAAAAATCCCCTTTTGAATACAAATAAATGATACAGTTTATTACTATATTGCATTTTTACACTTACTGTGGTATTGGTTTTGTTATGAAAAATACATTTTACGAGAAAAATGAGTTATTCTACAGTTTGCTGAAGTAAGACTGGTGATCCCCATTTCACGATTACGCTAATTTCCAAGTTTTCTCAAAATCTGCATAAATTTCCGAAATAAGGACAATCAAATGGTTTCATTTAGTAGTAAATCGCATTCTATAAGTAAATGTTTTATTCATTTTATAATAAAAACTATATTTTATGAGAAAAAAGTATATCGTTTGGTGCGCAAATACTTTACGTGTGACTTCAGATTCCTACCAAGATTGACTTCAAAAATCCCTTTTATCTTAAAAAATTCCCAGTTTGTATAAAAATAAATGATATACTTGAGTAGCAAATCACATTTTTAAATATTCTGTGGTATTAGTTTTATTATAGAAATTTATTTTACGAGAAAAATGAGTTTTTCTATAGTGCGCCCAATTAAAACTAGTGATCCCATTTTCCCGATTATCCAATTTTACTCAAAATCTGCTTAAATTTACCGTGTATGGACAATCAAATGGTTTCATTTAGTAGTAAATCACATTCTAAGACTAACAGTGGTATTCATTTTATTATAAAAAATGTATTTTATGATAAAAAAGGAATATCGTATGGTTCGCCCATATGGTACTTGTGACTTCAGATCCCCTCCAAGAATGACTTCGAAATTCCCTTTTATCTTAAAAATTTTTATTTATGTATACAAATAAATGATACAGTTTATTACTATATTGCATTTTTACACTTACTGTTCTGTTGGTTTTATTATAAAAAATGCATTTTACGAGAAAAATGAGTTTTTCTTTTGTGCGCACAAGAAACACAAATGATTCACATTTCCCGATTAAGCTAATTTAAAAATTTACTCAAATTCTGCATAAATTTCCGGCGTAAGGACAATCAAATGGTTTCATTTAGTTGTAAACCGCATTCTTAGACTAACTGTTTCTTTCATTTTATAATTAAAACTATATTTTATGAGAAAAAAACGAATATCTTATGTTGTGCCCATATGGTACTTGTGTCTTCAGATCCCCTCCAAGATTGACTTCGAAATTCCCTTATATTTTAAAAAATTCCCGATATGTATAAAAATAAAGGATACAATTTAGTAGTAAATAATATTTTTAAATTAACTATGGTATTGTTTTTATTATAACATACATTTTTCAAGAAAAATGAGTTTTTCTACAGTGCGCCCAAGTAAGACTAGTGATCTTCTTTTTCTGATTAACCTAATTTCAAATTTTAACCAATTTCTGCATAATATTCTGGTGTAAGGACAATCAAATGGTTTCATTTAGTAGTAAATCACAATCTCAGACTAACTGTGGTATTCATTTTATTATAAAAAATACATTTTATGAGAAAAAAATGGATATCGTATGGTGCGCCTGTATGGTATATGTGACTTCAGATCCCCTCCAAGATTGACTTAAACTATATTTTTATTATAAATTCCATTATATCTTAAAAAAATTCCAGGTATGTATAAATATAAATGATACACTTTAATAGTAAATCACATTTTTAAATTAACTGTGGTATTAGTTTTATTATAAAAATATATTTTATGAGAAAAATGAGAGTTTTTCTATAGCGCGCCAAATAACAAATGTGATCCCCTTTTCCTGATTACACTAATTTCAAAATTTACCCAATTTCTCCATAAATTTCCGGTGTAAGGACAATCAAATGGTTTCATTTAGTGGTTTATAACATTCTAAGGCTGACAGTTGTATTCATTTCATTATAAAATATTTATTTCATGAGAAAAAACGCATTTTATATAGTGCACCCATATTGTATGTGTGATTTCAAATTCCCGTTAAATTGACTTGAAAATTCTCTTAAATCTTAAAAAATCCCCTTTTGTATACAAATAAATGATAAAGTTTATTACTATATTGCATTTTTAAACTTACTATTCTATTGGTTTTATTATAAAAAATACATTTTACGAGAAAAATGAGTTTTCCTACAGTTCGCCGAAGTAAGACTAGTAATCCCCTTTTCACGATTACGATAATTTCCAATTTTACTCAAAATCTGCATAAATTTCGGGCGTAAGGACAATCAAATGGTTTCATTTATAGTAAATTGCATTCTATAAGTAACTGTTTTATTCATTTTATAATAAAAACTATATTTTATGAGAAAAAGAATATCGTTTAGTGCGCCCATAAGTTACGTGTGACTTCAGATTCCTACCAAGAATGACTTCAAAATTCCCTTATATCTTTAAAAATTCTCGGTATGTATACAAATAAATGATATAATTTAGTAGTAAATCACATTTTTACACTTACTGTGGTATTGGTTTTTTTATAAAAATTATATTTTACGAGAAAATGAGTTTTTCTATAGTGCGCACAAGTAACACAAATGATCCCCTTTTCCCTATTACGGTAAAATTTCTAAATATATTCAAAATCTTCATAAATTTCAAGTGTATGGGCAATAAAATGGTTTCTGATAGTAGTAACTCACATTCTAAGAGTAACTGTGGTATTCATTTTATTATAAAAATAGTATTTTATGAGAAAAATAGGGATATCGTGTGGTGCAACCATATGGTATATGTGACTTCAGATCTCCTCCAAGATTGACTTCAAAATTCCCTTTTATCTTAAAAATTCCCAGTTTGTATAAAAATAAATGATATACTTGAGTAGCAAATCACATTTTTAAATATTCTGTGGTATTAGTTTTATTATAGAAATATATTTTACGAGAAAAATGAGTTTTTCTATAGTGCGCCCAAGTAAAACTAGTGATCCACTTTTCCGATTATCCAATTTTACTCAAAATCTGCATAAATTTACCGTGTATGGACAATCAAATGGTTTCATTTAGTAGTAAATCACATTCTAAGACTACCTGTTGTATTCGTTTTATTATAAAAAATACATTTTATGAGAAAAAAGGAATATCGTATAGTGGGCCCATATGGTATGTGTGACTTCAGATCCCCTCCAATATTGACTTCAAAATTCCCTTATATCTTAAAAATTTTTATTTATGTATACAAATAAATGATACAGTTTATTACTATATTGCATTTTTACACTTACTGTTCTATTGGTTTTATTATAAAAAGTACATTTTACGAGAAAAATTAGTTTTTCTTTTGTGCGCCCAAGAAACACAAATGATTAACATTTCCCGATTACGCTAATTTAAAAATTTACTCAAACTCTGCATACATTTCCGGCGTAAGGACAATCAAATGGTTTCATTTAGTAGTAAACCGCATTCTTAGACTAACTGTTTCCTTCATTTTATAATTAAAACTATATTTTATGAGAAAAAAACGAATATCTTATGTTGTGCCCATATGGTACTTGTGTCTTCAGATCCCCTCCAAGATTGACTTCGAAATTTCCTTATATTTTAAAAAATTCCCGATATGTATAAAAATAAAGGATACAATTTAGTAGTAAATAATATTTTAAAATTAACTATGGTATTGTTTTTATTATAACATACATTTTCCAAGAAAAATGAGTTTTTCTACATTGCGCCCAAGTAAGACTAGTGATCTTCTTTTTCTGATTAACCTAATTACAAATTTTAACCAATTTCTTCATAATATTACGGTGTGTAAGAGACAATCAAAATGGTTTCATTTAGTAGTAAATCACATTCTCAGACTAACTGCGGTATTCATTTTATTATAAAAAATACATTTTATGAGAAAAAAAGGATATCGTATGGTGCGTCCATATAGTATATGTGACTTCATATCCCCTCCAAGATTGACTTAGAAATTCCCTTATATCTTAAAAAAATTGCACTTATATATAAAAATAAATGATACACTTCAATAGTAAATCATATTTTTATATTAACTGTGTTATTCATTTTATTATAATAAATATATTTTATGAGAAAAAGGAGATTTTGTATAGTGCGCCTAAGTAACAAAAAAGAATCCCATTTTCATGATTACGCTAATTTCTAATATTTACCCAATATCTGCATAATATTCCGATGTAAGAACAATCAAATGGTTTCATTTAGTACTATATCACATTCTAACACTAACTGTTGTATTCATTTTATTATAAAATATATATTTTTTTGCGAAAAAGACATTTTAAATGGTGCACCCTTATTGTAACGTGTGATTTCAAATTCCCGATAAATTGACACCAAAATTCCTTAAATGTTAAAAATCCCCTTTTGAATACAAATAAATGATACAGTTTATTACTATATTGCATTTTTACACTTACTGTGGTATTGGTTTTGTTATGAAAAAATACATTTCACGTGAAAAAATGAGTTTTTCTACAGTTTGCTGAAGTAAGACTGGTGATCCCCATTTCACGATTACGCTAATTTCCAATTTTACTCAAAATCTTCATAAATTTCAAAATAAGGACAATCAAATGGTTTCATTTAGTAGTAAATCGCATTCTATAAGTAAATGTTTTATTCATTTTATAATAAAAACTATATTTTATGAGAAAAAAGTATATCGTTTAGTGCGCCAATACTTTACGTGTGACTTCAGATTCCTACCAAGATTGACTTCAAAATTCCCTTTTATCTTAAAAAATTCCCAGTTTGTATAAAAATAAATGATTTAATTGAGTAGCAAATCACATTTTTGAATATTCTGTGGTATTACTTTTATTATAGAAATATATTTTACGAGAAAAATGAGTTTTTCTATAGTGCGCCCAAGTAAAACTAGTGATCCCCTTTTCCCGATTATCCAATTTTACTCAAAATCTGCTTAAATTTACCGTGTATGGACAATCAAATGGTTTCATTTAGTAGTAAATCACATTCTAAGACTAACTGTAGTATTCATTTTATTATAAAAATGTATTTTATCTTAAAAAAAAAGTAATATCTTATAGTGTGCCCATATGGTATATGTGACTTCAGATCCCCTCCAAGATTGACTTCAAAATTCCCTTATATCTTAAAAATTTCCTTTATGTATACAAATAAATGATACAGTTTATTACTATATTGCATTTTTACACTTACTGTTCTATTGGTTTTATTATAAAAAGTACATTTTACGAGAAAAATTAGTTTTTCTTTTGTGCGCCCAAGAAACACAAATGATTCACATTTCCCGATTAAGCTAATTTAATAATTTACTCAAATTCTGCATAAATTTCCGGCGTAAGGACAATCAAATGGTTTCATTTAGTAGTAAACCGCATTCTATAAGTAACTGTTTCCTTCATTTTATAATTAAAACTATATTTTATGAGAAAAAAACGAATATCTTATGTTGTGCCCATATGGTACTTTGTGTCTTCAGATCCTCCAAGATTGACTTCTGAAATTTCCTTATATTTTAAAATTCCCGATATGTATAAAAATAAAGGATACAATTTAGTAGTAAATAATATTTTAAAATTAACTATGGTATTGTTTTTATTATAACATACATTTTTCAAGAAAAATGAGTTTTTCTACAGTGCGCCCAAGTAAGACTAGTGATCTTCTTTTTCTGATTAACCTAATTTCAAATTTTAACCAATTTCTGCATAATATTCCGGTGTAAGGACAATCAAATGGTTTCATTTAGTAGTAAATCACATTCTCAGACTAACTGTGGTATTCATTTTATTATAAAAAATACATTTTATGAGAAAAATATGGATATCGTATGGTGCGCCTGTATGGTATATGTGACTTCAGATCCCCTCCAAGATTGACTTAAACTATATTTTTATTATAAATTCCCTTATATCTTAAAAAATTCCAGGTATGTATAAATATAAATGATACACTTCAATAGTAAATCACATTTTTAAATTAACTGTGGTATTAGTTTTAGTATAGAAATATATGTTATGAGAAAAATGAGAGTTTTTCTATAGTGCGCCAAATAACAAATGTGATCCCCTTTTCCTGATTACGCTAATTTTAAAATTTACCCAATTTCTGCATAAATTTCCGGTGTAAGGACAATCAAATGGTTTTATTTAGTGGTACATTCTAAGGCTGACAGTTGCATTCATTTTATTATAAAATATATATTTCATGCGAAAAAACGCATTTTATATGGTGCACTTTTATTGTACGTGTGATTTCAAATTCTGTTAAATTGACACCAAAATTCCCTTAAATGTTAAAAATCCCCTTTGAATACAAATAAATGATACAGTTTATTACTATATTGCATTTTTACACTTACTTTGGTATGGGTTTTGTTATGAAAAATACATTTTACGAGAAAAATGAGTTATTCTACAGTTTGCTGAAGTAAGACTGGTGATCCCCATTTCACGATTACGCTAATTTCCAAGTTTTCAAAATCTGCATAAATTTCCTGAAATAAGGACAATCAAATGGTTTTCATTTAGTAGTAAATCGCATTCTATAAGTAAATGTTTTATTCATTTTATAATAAAACTATATTTTATGAGAAAAAGTATATCGTTTAGTGCGCCCATACTTTGATGTGTGACTTCAGATTCCTACCAAGATTGACTTCAAAATTCCCTTATATCTTTAAAAATTCTCGGTTTGTATACAAATAAATGATATAATTTAGTAGTAAATCACATTTTTACACTTACTGTGGTATTGGTTATTCTATAAAAATATATTTTACGAAAAAATGAGTTTTTCTATTGTGCGAACAAGTAACACAAATGATCCCCTTTTCCCTATTACGGTATTTTCTAAATTTATTCAAAATCTTCAATAATTTCAAGTGTATGGGCAAATAAATGGTTTCTATTAGTAGTAACTCACATTCTAAGAGTAACTGTGGTATTCATTTTATTATAAAAATAGTATTTTATAAGAAAAATAGGGATATCGTGTGGTGCAACCATATGGTATATGTGTGACTTCAGATCCCCTCTAAGATTGACTTCAAAATTCCCTTATATCTTAAAAAATTCCCAGTTTGTATAAAAATAAATGATATACTTGAGTAGCAAATCACATTTTTAAATATTCTGTGGTATTAGTTTTAGTATAGAAATATATTTTACGAGAAAAATGAGTTTTTCTATAGTGCGCCCAATTAAATCTAGTGATCCCCTTTTCCCGATTATCCAATTTTACTCAAAATCTGCTTAATTTTACCGTGTATGGACAATCAAATGATTTCATTTAGTAGTAAATCACATTCTAAGACTAACTGTATTCATTTTATTATAAAAATGTATTTTATCATAAAAAAAGTAATATCGTATAGTGTGCCCATATGGTATTTGTGACTTCAGATCCCTCCAAGATTGACTTCAAAATTCCGTTATATCTTAAAAATTTCCCAGTATGTATACAAATAAATGTTACAGTTTATTACTATTTTGCATTTTTACACTTACTGTTCTATTGGTTTTATTATAAAAAGTACATTTTACGAGAAAAATTAGTTTTTCTTTTGTGCCTTAAGAAACACAAATGATTCACATTTCCCCTGATTAAGCTAATTTAAAAATTTGCTCAAATTCTGCATAAATTTCCGGCGTAAGGGAGAATCAAATGGTTTCATTTAGTAGTAAACCGCATTCTTAGACTAACTGTTTCCTTCATTTTATAATTAAAACTATATTTTATGAGAAAAACGAATATCTTATGTTGTGCCCATATGGTACTTGTGACTTCAGATCCCCTCCAAGATTGACTTCGAAATTCCCTTATATTTTAAAAAATTCCTGATATGTATAAAAATAAAGGATACAATTTAGTAGTAAATAATATTTTTAAATTAACTATGGTATTGTTTTTATTATAACATACATTTTCCGAGAAAAATGAGTTTTTCTACAGTGCGCCCAATTAAGACTAGTGATCTTGTTTTCCTGAGTAAGCTAATTTCAAAATTTAACCAATTTCTGCATAATATTCCGGTGTAAGGACAATCAAATGTTTTCATTTAGTAGTAAATCACATTCTCAGACTAACTGTGGTATTCATTTTATTATAAAAAATACATTTTATGAGAAAAAAAGGGATATCGTATGGTGCGCCTGTATGGTATATGTAACATCAGATCCCCTCCAAGATTGACTTAGAAATTCCCTTATATCTTAAAAAAATTCCAGGTAGGTATAAAAATAAATGATACACTTCAATAGTAAATCACATTTTTATATTAACTGTGGTATTGGTTTTATTATAAAAATATATTTTATGAGAAAATGGAGTTTTTCTATAGTGCGCCCAAGTAACAAAAAGAATCCCATTTTCTTGATTACGCTAATTTCAATATAATTCCAATAAATTCCAATATCTAATTCCAATATCTGCATAATATTCCGGTGTAAGGACAATCAAATGGTTTCATTTAGTAGTATATCACATTCTAACACTAACTGTTGTATTCATTTTATTATAAAATATATATTTCATGCGAAAAAAGACATTTTATATGGTGCACCATTGTACGTGTGATTTCAAATTCCCGTTAAATTGACACCAAAATTCCTTAAATGTTAAAAATCCCTTTTGAATACAAATAAATGATACAGTTTATTACTATATTGCATTTTTACACTTACTGTGGTATTGGTATTGTTATGAAAAATACATTTTACGAGAAAAATGAGTTATTCTACAGTTTGCTGAAGTAAGACTGGTGATCCCCATTTCACGATTACGCTAATTTCCAAGTTTTCTCAAAATCTGCATAAACTGAAATAAGGACAATCAAATGGTTTCATTTAGTAGTAAATCGCATTCTATAAGTAAATGTTTTATTCATTTTATAATAAAAACTATATTTTATGAGAGAAAAAGTATATCGTTTAGTGCGCCAATACTTTACGTGTGACTTCAGATTCCTACCAAGATTGACTTCAAAATTCCCTTTTATCTTAAAAATTCCCAGTTTGTATAAAAATAAATGATATAATTGAGTAGCAAATCACATTTTTAAATATTCTGTGGTATTACTTTTATTATAGAAAT